>JAQISU010000433.1:8097500-8542500 GCA_029339505.1 Unio delphinus | reverse complement strand
AAATGTGTCTTGGGGGTCTTTTGTTTTTGAGGTTTTCAATATAGAGAACTGTTTCCAAGAGCATTCATTGTTTCTGTATAGCGTCTCAACACTTTCTGTTTGTCTTTATAATTTTAAAATTTGACAATCACGGGTCTTGTGTTTTTTTTAAAATTTTTTTATTTCAGCCAATTTGCTTTTTTAACTTCTCCCTTCTCCGAATGAAAACCATGTGCATATATACTTCAATCAATATTTATGTATTCTCTCATTTCTCTTCGTTGGTTTCAGGTACACCATAAAATACTAGATTCTCTTGACAGGAATACGCTTCTTGCTGCTCAAGTTATTGTTCATTCGCCAACAATCGTGTTTCAGTTTCATTTACTGTCTCCGTCAGGTTCTCAATCTTCTTGCACAGGACCATATTCTAATTTGTCAGCAATTCATTATCAGCTCCTCTAGGGACCTTTCAGCCCTGTGATGTTTGTGTGTTCCCCCTCCCCTCGCTTATTAACTAATGACTTTACTCTTATCTCCTTTAAAATAAACACAACTAATATAGCAATCATCAAATGAGTCGACGATAACTGTATGAAACCAGTCCATGACATAGCAATCATCAAATCCAGTCCATGATATAGTAATCATCAAATGAGACGACGAGAACTGTACGAAACCAGTCCATGACATAGCAATCATCAAATCCAGTCCATGACATAGCAATCATCAAATCCAGTCCATGATATAGTAATCATCAAATGAGTCGACGAGAACTGTACGAAACGAGACCGTGACATAGCAATCATCAAATCCAGTCCATGACATAGCAATCATCAAATCCAGTCCATGACATAGCAATCATTAAATCCAGTCCATGATATAGCAATCATCAAATGAGTCGACGATAACTGTACGAAACCAGTCCATGACGTAGCAATCATCAAATCCAGTCCATGATATAGTAATCATAAAATTAGTCGACGAGGACTGTACGAAAGCAAGTCCAATATGATATAAGAAAGTACAAGACGTGACAAACTTCATTTAACGTTGGTAGCTATCACAACATACAGATACCACCCGCAAAAGCTGTTATAGGGACAAAATAAGAAGAACACGATTAAATAAATACAGACATAACAAATGTGTATATGTAAATGTATAGAACAGGCACTTGTGAAAATATAACAATAACTTAAACAAAATAGGGTAAACTTGATACATTACATAATATGCCTTGGGAGAAAACATGGCTTTATGCTTCAGTGGTGTGAACATATTTCTGAAATAATTAGGAAATCATTAATGTATGATTTAAAAAATGTATACTAAGGTAAGGTTGAATTTAAATAAAATCTCTTCAACTTTGCTCATCTACAGTTATTGTTTTCTTGATATGCATTTTGTAGCCATTTTATTTGGGAACAAAATTAAATGATAAAAGATAGTTAATTTGAGGATGAAACATGTATGTATGTATGTATGTATGTATGTATGTATGTATGTATGTATGTATGTATGTATGTATGTATGTATGTATGTATGTATGTATGTATGTATGTATGTATGTATGTATGTATGTATGTATGTATGTATGTATGTATGTATGTATGTATGTATGTATCCATACATGTATGTATGTTATATTTTCGCACAAGTTACGAATGGCTAGCATAGCATAATCAAGCATACTGCATCATATTTTTTTTCACACAGGGACATACACTTATAAAATCTATATTTTGACATTTTAAAAAAATACTTTCTTTGCCACTTGAACATAGCTTCACATAATTTTGCAATATAGACGGAAGAAACACAATCCTACAAGTAAAAACCCAACAAAGGCAGGTATATATGGAATCATGATAATATTTATAACATAATATAATGTTATGAATTGTAAAATATTGTCATCATGTAAATAATTGAACGCCGTTATGGCGGGACAGGGTAGTTACATAGGAGCTTCGTGGAGCCCTCTGTATGATAAATTATATTGCCTTTCAAGGTTTGGGAGATAGAACGTATTATTGACATGAAAAAAAGTTTCGTTTCGATGTGTTTTGCAAGATTTAATAAAAATACACGCAAAATAATTTATTCACTACGAAGAAAGAAAACATAAAAACAAGTACCGAAAGTTCATCTTTCGTTACATGTCATGTGTTGGGTTCGATAATATGACTAATCATAACTAGAATCTGTATTCGTACGTACCTTTCGCTTTATCTGTGAAGAAGGAAATGTTAATTCGTGTTTGTTTAATTTTAAAATTCAGATACTATATTAATTACTAAACATTTCTATGAAGTTCTCGGTATCGTATTATTGTATAGCCTGGTCAAAAAAGCAGGAGCGGAAGCATAATGCGGTAAAAGTCCTAATTTAGTAGAGCACACAACATGTGACGTCATCATTTCTGAGGCGAACCTTTACACATCATAGAAATCGATGCAGTGCTGCATCATTATTGATTCTGTTTTATTTCCATTTTTTCTTCATAACAGAAGTTAGTGTTAAAAACTTTAATATTTGGTGTGGCTTCTGGTGTAGTTTAAGTGCACCTTGGTATATTTGTTTCTCGTGTATGGGAGCCAGTTCCTCGCGCCAAACGATGTCAGCCCCAGTTGTTGTTGCAGCTACTGCCCGACACACGGCAACGGTAAAGTAGACACTTATAATTAAATATAGTAGATGCGGACGAGTAACATAGCCATACATGCACTGTAACCAAGTTTTAGTTTACGGTTTTGTTTATATTCACTATTTACAAATCCATAAGTTTATGACCAATATTTAAATGTTGATGTAGATATATGGACCCTACCCCCACAGTTGT
Source organism: Unio delphinus (assembly GCA_029339505.1). NCBI lineage: Eukaryota > Metazoa > Mollusca > Bivalvia > Unionida > Unionidae > Unio > Unio delphinus. Next base: position 8,539,676 of record JAQISU010000433.1, on the reverse strand, counting down.
TATGGGGTTTAACGCCATTTTTAAGCACAAGATCTATCTATCTATTCATCTATCAGTTCTATATATCTATCTATTTATACGTTGTTGACGCAATCACACTTTACTATAAGCAACTGATGGTGCGTGGTTAATTATAAATACAGAAGTGATAGGACGGTCAGGATAGTAATGATAGGAAAGGCAGAATAAATAAGAGTGTCAGCGTACGTTTTGGTTACATAATACTCAGACTAATCCAGCTATAGACTAGTAGTGGCAATGAGATAAGGAACCTCAACCTGTATGGCCCTGAGAATCACTAGGTCTTACTTGTAGGTGACTAGGTCATTAGACTGATTTTGGAAATGTGAAATACAAAGTCAGGAGCTTCTGCAGTTATTGATGATAATTTGTTAATGGGAAGAAGCCGAACTTCAAACAGTTTGTCGATGTTGATTGTGGTAGTCACTGTGGTACTTGTTTTATTATGGTTGGGGTGGGGTGCTCCCAATATTTTATTTAAATTATAGAATTCCCACCTAGGCTTGATTTTGTAGGAAGTGAAATTAGTGATAGATAGAGGTATAGACCAGCTAACTTGGTCTCTAAGCCTTTTTTTAATTTTTTAATTGACGGCTCAGAGACCAGCTGTACTCTGCATTAACAATGCTGGATCGTTTGTGAACCATAACTGCCAACGATTGGACTGCACGCTATTAATTAATACATTTATTTACACTAACCTTTGTACCCAGATGGTAAGTAAATATGATTGAAAATACTGCAGATATTAATAATAATAAATTTATATTATTATTGTTCTTATTGTGTAGCATATTTTCACATCTGAATACAGTGTGGTCTTTATACAGTTTATTTATCATTCACTCTATTTCTGATATGCCGTAATGACACATCTCCCACTCAAGCATTAGTCAGTTCCCAATGATATATGCCTCACTAGACGTTTTTATTTCGTTACTCTTGCCATCTGGTGATGCTGCTTTACACTCGTGTGTCCGTAATTTAAATCTGAGGTCAACAACCGATAAATATGCAGGTGTTCTGTTCTGACAGGGATTTATACTAAAAATAGTGTGAAATTCAAATGTGTAACATTTTAATACAATTTAATAATCAAATGATAATGATTCTCCAATAAGTCTTCTTCTCGACCCTAGTGCATCACTTGATATGTAGTGTGAGAAAGCTTTCCACCTGTCCTTGTATTCTATCCTATTCTTCCAATTCCTTCTCCTTTTCCTTCCAACTTGCTCCAATTCTGTCTCCTCTTGACTTCTCTATACTGCTCCTTCTTCTCCTCAACTCTCTCTCTTGACTGCTTTGTTGACTCAGACTCTTCTGCCTTTCTCACTTCTTTGTCTCTCTCTTCATAGAGACTTTATATATATAGTCCTACCCGTTTATCTCGACATCCTCGGGACCGAGGAAATATTGTCGAGATAAGCGGATGTCGAGATAAGTGTTTGGGGGATGGGGTCTGCAAAAAAAAATGCAAGTTAAATTCTTCAGTAAGGGGTAACCGGTCATCAGTGAGTAGTATTTACACTTTGAAAAAAAAACAATGTAAATTTTTAGTATGTGGGGACAAAACTAGAGTGAAATACACTTGTATATTGACAAATAACATTTTGGTTACTTTGTGTAATAAAGTCCACAATAAAATATTGCATCGGTCAAATCCTGATATGAAAAACATGAGAGATTCAATGTCAGCATTAGCACGTGTTTGTCTAGTTGTTAGTTGCATGCTTCAAGTACATGTACTTAGGGTACCAAGGGGATATCACAGGGAAATGAAAAACTGTCAACAGTACATGTATTCTCCACAAATACTTTTGTATCCGATGTTATGACGAACATTAAAGCGACTGCACCAACCACTTGTTGCAGCGAAGTTCTTCACACTAAGCTTTTTTGATAATGCTTAATTGAACCGTGAACCGTTTAGATGCTTCCTCCACGTCTTCAAATGTACCAGTCTTGCTTCTTCCTTAGGGGAGCGCAGTTACCTTCAACTTAGTCTTTCTTTATAGACTCTGCAGCTTTCATCCTTCCTGGACGTGTTAATTTTAAATGAAAAAATTTCACAGACCTCTTTGCGAGATGTTTATCCCTTAACTTCATTAACAGCCAGATATTTAGTTTCCAAAGACTGTAAATTTAATTTGCGTTTTACCCTTCTGTCTGTAGCCATCGTAAATGTAAATAAAATTAAAAACGAAACTTTCACAGCGAAAATCACCGATCACTTTTAAAGGTCTCGGAAACGTGTAATCCGTATTTTCATGCAATTTTTATATATGGGATTCAGAAAATCACGTATACAGGAGTCCTCTATACGCATCAATTTCCTGGACGGCAAATTTAAGGGCTTGCTAGTCCTGCTTCGACCACCTGTATATATATATATATATATATATATATATATATATATATATATATATATATATATATATATATTCTTACTCACATTATACTGAATAATATCACAACAATCACACATTTCTGTTCATTGCTCCTACAAAGTGTACATATTCAAATAGTCATCTGATATATCCTTACCTCCATGTTATCTAATCTTACATGCTGCAACCATTTTCCAGTTTCAGTTCAACAGTTGCAAAATCAAGAATACCCCATGAATACATGTTACTACGAAGTAACCAAATAGCAAATTAATTCTGACCATGATCGAGCAGTCTACATAATTCTTCATAATACCAGCTCATTTCTCAAATATGCATTTAAATTAAATGCTACAAAGGTAATTCAATGTACCAGAGATTCAAGTATACATGCTGCACATACTTCCAATTTCAATGTCATCATATTCTCTAACATTTGAGCAAAAAACTTGCTGACCTTTACAAAGCTTTGTCTTTCTTTGAAGTTTTGTTCAGTTTTCCCCCAAAATTACGAGTGGCTTCATCAGCATATTTCCTTATGACCTTTTCAGCACAGTATTTGGGCAATTACTGAATTCCTGGCTTCGAAAGTACTAAGTTAAATTCGGAATGAAAATGGTGACTACACCCTCTCAATTCTGATTGGATGTCCTTTCTACCCAGTTCTGTTCAACTTAGCATACAATGCCCCTAGCCATCTGTCAACAGGGTGAGATTTACAACACTAATAAGGGTCGGTTGTTCTTGAACAAAGCTTCCAAACAGAAAAAAACACCATGACATTAAAATACAGAAAAAATCCTGAAAATATTTAAGGTAGGAAATATTAAGTCTTTAAGCTTGTTCTTGCAGTTTAAAAAGAGGTGTTTTAAGAGCACTCTTGAAAGGGATCACTGTGTATTTGTGTCTGATTTCAATGGGCAATTCATTCTATGTTGCTGGGCCCTGGTGTCCAAAAGAATGTCTATATGACTTCATCATAGTTGCCAACCCTCACGAATTTGGCAGGAATTTCACGAATTTTTCAGCGATTCACGAATTCACGCTGCATGCCAAAAATTCACAAATTTCCAATTTTTTATTAGTTAAATTTTTTTTTATAAAAAATTAAATATTTCCCGTTAAGTGCTTGTGTCGTGATATTGGCCGTTGCCGAAACGGTACAGTACTGCTGGTCACAGCATTAGTAGAACTACTAACCGGAATTTGTTCTGCGTATGCGTCGCCTACACTGACAGTGATTTGAAATAGCGTTCGTTCAGCATTGCATTTTGAAAATGGCATCACCACCGAGGAAAAAAAAATGTACTAAACAACAAGTGCGATTTAATGTGGAGTATACCAAAAATTGACCGTCCATTCAGCGATCAAGCATTGATAAACATCATGCATTTTGCACACAGTGTGTAGTAAATTTTAGTATTGGGCATGGTGGCAGAGACGATGTGAAGAAGCACATGGGTAGCAAAAAACACATTGAGGTTAGAAAAATTAAAAACTCACAGATTTCAGGTCTGGATTTTTTTAGTCACCAAGATCAACCAGCAAGCAAGAAGTCTGAAATGTTTTGAAAACAAATTTACAATCAAGCAATTGAGGTAGTTCAAGTCTGCAACAGTATCATGTCTTGATAAATAAACACAAGAACAAGTGAAGTTTTTTTAATACAATAAATAGAAATGCAGACATTTTTGCATACATGTAGTGTTTTATTTTTATTTTGCAATACTGATAGTGATATAATGTAGTACCGTACTACAAGTACGGACGATCAGAGCGGATAGTTATTTTTCTGGTATTTTTCACTAATTCATGTCCAAATTCACTAATTTTTATCCCTATTTTCACTAATTGCTAGCCTGGCAGGTTGGCAGCTATGCTTCATAGTAGGAATAATGAGTATACGATTGTCAAACGAGGAGCATAGGTATCTTGCTGGTGTGTAAACATAGGTGAGGCCAAATATATACTTATATGTTGGACTGGAGTTCGTCAGTGAAACATAGCACAGAGAACAAATTCTGTATTTGATTCTGTAATTGAATGGATATCCAGTGTAGGGTACAGATTAGTGGGGAGGTGTGCTCTGATCAAGGTATTCCAAAGATGATCTGAGCAGCTGTGTTTTGAAGTTTCTCGAGTAGATATTGAGACAAAACCAGGCAGAATCAAGTTACAATGTTCCAGTCTTGAAAGTACTAATGAACACATGTTTTAGTGGCATCATCTGAAAGATATTTGTGAATGAAGCTGATGCATCTCAGCTCTAGATGTGCAGCCTTGCATATGATCATGACATGTTGGTGCAATGTCAGAGTACTGTCCAGAGTAACATCTAGATTTCGTACTGTGTGAATTTAATGTTGGTGTTGTGTATGTTTATTGTTTGAAGTAATGGATGTGAATGAGAAAGTCTTTATGTTGTGATCAGAATGGCTTCAGCTTTATCATTATTCATCTGGAGCTTGTTACATGTCATCGATACTGACACATCAAAAATGCACCTGTCAACTCCTTGGATGGTAGCACCAACTTCAGTTGGGTGGCTAGACTTGTATATTTGTGTGTCATCAGAATACAATTGGTGAGACACTGGATGATGACCTATGACATTTGAGAGCAGCTGAGTGTATAGAATGAAGAGAACATGTCCAAGAACAGACCCCTGTGGAACACCACAACATAGATCAACAGGGCTGGAGTGTATTCCTTTTGCAGATACAGTTTGTGTCCTGCTGACAAAGTAGGACTTGAACCACAGTAAGGTTGTTTTGTAAATGCCAAATATATGCTGGAGATGATGATGTAATATATCAAGGTCTGTTGTTTGAAATGCTGCAGACAAATCAAGGAGGTTGAGGATTGTAATCTTTCCGCTATCTAAAGCAGAGGGAATCGTCATTAACTACTTTCAGAAGAGTAGTTTCATTACTGTGGCAAGAGCGATATGCAGACTGTCCATTGCTAAAAAGACGTATGAGTGGGAGATTAGAAACTGGGCGGTAGTTCTTTAACCCTTAAAGTGCGTGTCGCGACTATAGTCGCGCTGTTGTTTTTGGTCCCGTAGTGCGTGTCGCGACTATAGTCACGCTTGAGGTGAGCAGCACTGATCGCATTCTATAACTTGATCTTGCCATAAATGCCTGTAAAACTATATTTGATTGGTTTAAAAAGGCCCGGAACAAGCATTCTGCAGTACTTTACTATATTATTAACGATGTAATTTTACAAATGCTCGCTTTTAAACACATGGTACTTGTGCAAAGCTAAAATGGCCGACGCTGAATTCGAAGGTGATTTCTTGCAACAAATATTTGCTTCTGATAGTGATGCTAATAGTGATTTTGAATAATTTGAGAAAATTCACATTATTGGAGCAAGCGAGGTATTGATGGAAATACACATGAATGATTTTGAGCCAGTAATTTACGTGGAACTGGAGTCGGATGTACATGCTCGCTTGACGTGAAAAGATGGCGTGCCTGTCAACCCCCATTCACTGGTAATTCAAAATTAAATGTCGAGATGGTGAAAAATGAACGTACGGACTATTGAAGACTTTTTCTTAGATGACTAGCTATTGCATCTGATAGTAGATCAAACAAATCGTAATGCAGATCAGAGAGTTCATGGGGCAGACTTGAACAAAAAATGTCGCATGAAGAAATGGCGGCCTATCTTATCTGAGCATCTAAAACGTTTTCGCATTGATTAAAACAATGGGTTTGATACATATGTCTGTTCTCGATTCCTAATGGGCTATTGATGATGTGATATCAACCGCATACTTCAGCAAAAAAAATAAGTATAGGATAGATTTCAAGCTATTCCAAGCAATTTACACCTGTCAGACAATGAGAACAATTAAGGTGACTCTTCACACAAAATCAGCCCAATGATTGAACAAAAATAAAGCCGTTGCTGAGGTTTAATCACCAGATATGGACCTCAGTTTGATGATATTATAATAAATAACAGGTGATAGTTTTTCATGAATATTAATTGCTGACTGGAGGGTTTAAACATACCTCTGACATTTCATGGAGTGGATTTTTGCAAAACTGTCACCCTGCCTTTACCTGTGATTTTCACAATTTATATATAACATTGTGACAGACATAACATGTGCATGGTTGGACTACTAAAGAATATAACATTTCGTAGATATATTTGAACTTTTCCATCAAAAACTAACAAAAATACTGATGAAATACAATTGTAACTTGTCATTTTACTAGTATTTACACTTGTACCTGCAAATATGTTAAACCTGCACACATGTCTTGATGCTAATCTTAAAGTACAGACACATACCATCATTTTTTATTTAGGGTTTGTCTATCAGTAGTGTATATTTAATGAAATACATGCAATTTAAAGACTGCAGTTTTCTTCTTTTCTCCCCTGAAACAATTCTGCACTGAGGGACCTTTTACTGCAAAACAATGCAGCACTTTAAGGGTTAAATCAATACGGTCGAGTGTTTGGTTTCATCAGCAGAAGCTTTACAATGACAGTTTTGAAAAATGATGGGAATTCCCCGATGAGAGAGAGGTATTAATAACATCATTTTGTGAATGCTAGTGATGGGAATCGGTCAGAAATTCATAATCGATAATCGGTTCCCCTTTACCAACTAATCATCGATTATAATCGGTTACTAAGAACAAATTTTAATTTTTGTTACAGTTGTATCTTTGATCAAGAGTTCAATATGTTTATAAATGTACAGGAGTAATCTCTTTTAATGACATGTATACTTTAAAATGACAATAATATTACATCGTGTATTACTTTTGTTCTACAACTTTGTTAAATGAACGCAACTTTTTATGGCTGATCATTTATATGTAACTGAAATACTGCTACAATCTCCTGAAATTCTTTTGTTTATATGTGATGTGTTTATACTTTAAAGTATTGAAGGACATGATTTTCTTGTTTGTCGTTGTTCATAAATATTACAAAAGATGTTGCAATTTAACTGCAACAAATCAACAAAATGTGTTTAAATTTATTAACTCAACAATTTAACAACTTGACCATGTAATAATGACTATATGTTCCTAATTATGAATCGTAAGGTTTTTTATTTGTAGTTGTGAAGAGATTAATAAATTTCAGGTCAACTTTAGTGGCTGAGAGTTTTACTAACCTCTGTGCTTTGCATACACCTAAAAAGTAGTCTCCCTTTACACACAATCGATTATGTAGTTTCACAATCGATTAAATTATTTTTTTGCTCAACCAACTGATGATCGATTATAATCGATAATCGGAACAACACTAGTGAATGCAAAGTTGGATTTAAGCACTCAAGCAGCAGTTGGAATTGGATCAAGTTTACATGACTTTGTTGCACACTTCATCACAATTGATCGTACTAAATTCAAAGAGACAGGTTCAAGTACTGATAATGGTTGTCACTGATATTCTGTATCAAAACTGTATGGTGACGATGAGTATATTGAAATTGTGTTGTCAAGCTTATCTCTAATGGTCTGTACCTTGTCACAGAAGAAATTTGCAAAACAGGTCTAGAAGTCTACTGGAGAGAAGGTAGTTGGAAGTGGTGTACATTTGTTCCTTGAGTTTGTAAGTTATTTCTAAGAGCTCTTTGCATTTGGAACTCTCTGTGATCTTTGTACTGGAGTTGGATAATTTGGCTAAATGGACTGTTTGTGATGTTCTTCTTAGCAGCTTCATAGATGGTATTAATCTATAGTGGTGAGTAGTTTAAACCACTCAGCCACTCTCTGCCCCCACCCCCTCAGTGATCAGCTCCTTGTTTACGAACAGGTTTCAGTTTTAGCAGCTCCAGTAAAATTTTGTACCCATGCAGAAAGGTGGAGGCCATCTCTGTGTTTATGTTCTTGAATAATAAAGAACTATTACTGACACATACCTCATAACTTTTCAAAAGACAAGCATGGAGATTGAATACAAATACGTGTATAGGGAGATTTGGACCTAAAATTTTATGTGACATTTTTTTTTGCACTGGTTTTAATAAATATTGACAAATCTTTCTGGTCCAATATGAATGAAATTCTCAAAGGATATGCCAGTGGTGCCAGCAGAATCTTTTTTTGGGTGGGTGGTGGCGGCAAAGGCAAACATGTAGTTATCAGCAATTAAATTTCACAGATGTAGGACTAAACATGTTTATAGTTGAAATTGGGGGAGGGGACTATTGTTCCCAGCTCCCTGCACCAATGTACGAGTGCCAATGGGGTGTGTTTTTTCTTCCGTATTAGACACCTCATCCTCCAAAAAGTTCGTATTCTGGTCAGATATGGCAGAAGTGCTCAATAACTAAAGGTTAGACCTAAGTACGCAAGCAATGAACCTAGTGTGACTAATTAATAGTTAATCCTTATCATTCAAGACTGCCCCTCTCACAAACTTGAAAAAAACCGATTTGGGTGCCCCGAGTGGTCTAAAGCACACTCCGTTACGGATCACTGCCATCTCACCTCTGTCTGCATGGGTTCGAGTCTCAGATTCAGCAAATGTGGATATGTGAGAAAGTTTGCAAGTAGCTTCTCGTGGGTCGGTGGTTCTTTCCGGGGAGTTTCCCAGTTTCTTCCTCCACCATTAATACTGGCCACCATGTATAGCCTATTGCATGCTGAAAAATGGCGTTAAACCGTACAACAACAAGAAACCAATTTGAACAGTGTGTATATAAGCAACAGCAATTGATTGGTAAATAATGGTTTCTTATTTTGTTGTAACATGTGATGCCAATGACTTTTTTGTAACAGTTAAGATATGCATTCACAAGTTACCATACATGTCGTAATTGTTTTCCCACATTTTATATCCCAGATTATTTCCTTACGGTCAACTAATAAGGCATGTAGCAATGTTTACTAAATAAAATATTCTGAATTAGTTCTTTGTGGGTACATATACACTGCATAGCGTATATTTTAAGTTCTTTTTTTATTTTAATCATGGTAATTGAAGTTGATATATATGGTAAAGGAATGCCATGAGTTTTCTGCTGTGGTTTCTTTGGCGGGAATGTAAAACCAGTTTTGCTTGTCGAGAAAATTACACAGCATTCAGTGATAATTCATGGGATTGAAACTAATTGGTGACAATTTTATTATCTCTTTATTTAGTATTGTTGTAGGGGTTAAAAATGAAATGAAAATTGACAGACATAATGTATAAATCTGGAGTTCTCAGCAAAAAATCTGGAGGTACATGTATCATGAGATTTGGAGGTAGTCCTGGAACAACTAAAGAAATCATGAGGTCTTTTCTCCCAGTGTGAGAGTTGACAGGTATGCTGACAAGAGCAGTTTAAATGTAAATAGACTACTAAACTGGAAGGTATGGAAGTTATTTCATCTGTTGAGTCTGAAGTCAGCATTGAACAAGTGAGAAAAGAGCAAGTTAGATAGGAGTAAGTCTCCAAGGTTTAATTTGTTTCATCTGTAAGTTCTCAAAAGACTTTTTGACCCAATGTAATCCACTACAGATTATTTTAAATACATCTCAAGTGGAACCCCATGGTGGCTGAGTGGTTAAAATGCTTGCCTTTATCATGTTTGTTTGAGTTTCAGGCTTGGCCTATGTATTTATGTGAGAAAGTTTGCCAGTAGCTTCCTGTGTATCAGTGGTTCTTATTGGGCTTTCCCTGAGTTCTTCTTCCACCAATTATTTGGCTGCAATGTATTGCCTATCATGCACTAAAAAATGGCATAATCCAAAACAACAACTACTCACTTAAGTCTGACGTCATTCCAGGTGATTGGAAGAAGATATTTGCTAGAAAAAGGAAACAGTCATGGTTCAAGAAATCACAACCTGTTAGCTTTGCTAGATTCATCAGTAAGGTGCGCTTACCAGTTATTATTTACTTTTGATGCGTGTAAGGTGAAGTTGTTTGCATTTAAAACATGCGCAATGGAGAGAATGTTGGTATACCTCTATGCTACTTTAATGTAATGAGGCTGACGTTTCTTGGGATATTTTACTTTTGGAACATGTAAATGATCTAAGCACACTGCTCACTAAAATGACTGATCCCTTGTTCTCTAAAAGTCAGCTTGAATTGGTCTCAAATTCATTATCCTTAGCAGCTATTAAAATAGGGAAAATAATTTTGCCAGACTGGACAAAGCCAGCTTCTGAAAGTGCAATGAATGAATTACCAAATATATCAAATGTGAAAAAAAGTTATCGGCTCTTTTGTATACAATTTACCTCTGAAGTTCAGGAAGTGAAAATAACCAAGTGGAGCTCAGCTAACACATTTTTTTGAAAGGTGCACATCAGGAATAAGGCCAAGCTGTATACTCTATAACCCATATTGCATCCGTCAGTCATACACTACAGAAAAGAGATTCCAAAAGCTTGGCGGCAAGTTCAAAGACTTGATTAGCTGCAGAGTGGTGAGAAAATGTGCTGATATTTCGGACTGATTTCAGAGGAAGAATGACTCATTGATGTGTACATATATATATATATATATATATATATATATATATATATATATATATATATAATCACAAGTACATAAAAAGAACAACTTTAGCTTTCATTATTGTGTTCGTTTCTAAGTGGTGCATGTGACCTCAAAATCAATATATGTTGAGTTAGACAAAATGCAGTCTGCAAATTTGGATAAGAATTTTCGGGATAAACGGCAATTTGACAGAGATTGTAAGGAAATTCAACAGAACTGATATTTCACGTGGAGCACTAGGTGTATTGCCTAACTTGGTGCTTGGAATAAGACCTTTCCTTGGCCTGACATAATTTATTCTCAGTCCAATGGACAAACAGCGGCTATGTCAGTGCTGAAGATGTTACAATTAAACTGAATGGCAATCACAGTTTTTACTCCCCTGGAAATATAGCCATTTCAGGTATGCCCAGTTTGCTTCTTTTAGGGGCGTGCAAAAATAAGAGTCCTGAACTCCTAGTTGTAAAATCATAGCGAGACATCTGAATTATTCCAGTTATATTAGCTGTAAAGGATTAACTATCTTGAGGTAAAAGAGAACAAATATTTCAGGTTGAAAACAAATCCTTGGCTCTCCACTCATCTTAGCCAAAATAACTGCTTTGTCCCATATCATAGTATTTTGTTCTCATCATACAAACAAAAGTAGAAATGTAAAAGATATTATCTAAAGTTTGACTTTAATTGCAGATTTTGATTTTAAAAATATTAGAAGATTTTACCTGGCCTATGTCAAAGATGCTTGGTTATGATGAAGGCAAACTCAACAACACTACCAGTAAACAAAATGTCGCATTTGAATATTCATGACAGTTTTACAACATTAAATGAAGTGGTTTTGAGGGTATGAACAATATGTTTCTCGCCTGGCCTTGGACCAAGAAACTTACATTTGTTAGTAGATTATGACATAATAAATATTTCATGCACTACTTTAATAAAAATGTTACCAGTGTATTTTGTTGGGAGATGTAAAATATTTTCTACCTGATTGCTATGGAGATTAATGGTTACTGTGGAATCTAGTAACAAAGAGAACTTCAAAAAATTGTTCCTAGACTGTTAAATGAATAATGATATCTAAGGGGTCTTTGTGCCTCTGAATTCAGTCATTGTAAATATCGGCACATTTTCCCACCTAAGCTGCTTGTCGAAATCTTTGAACTTGCCACCAAGCTATTGCATGTGTAATTTTGATGTACTCTTAATAATACAGTAGGCACATCTAGGGGTATTTTAACCACTGAATTCTGTCCTATTAAATATCAATACAGCTAAAACCATCAAATTATCAACGCATTCTCCAACTAAGTAGGTTGTTGATGTAGGACTGGAAATCCTTTGAATTTGTCATCCAGCTATTTGCATGTATACTGAGTACTCCTGCATGGGGGATTTTCTGTGTCCCATATAAAAAATTTGCATCCAAATACTCATAATTAATCGTTTCTGAGACCTCTGGAAGATGATTTCACCATCAAAGCCACACAAATACGAAACTGCTAATTTTTAAACTTGTGCACATAGTGGATCCATGAGCGGTGTGGTGTGATTGGCTGATACATGTATTGGCCAACCCAAGAATTTGAGATAACTGGTTTTTGTTAGTAGACACAATCTCAAGTTTTTGCAAAAATGTATGAATCATACAGCTTTACGAGTCATATTTGTTTCAGTTGAGTGCAATTTGAGTTGTTTTGATTACATGAGATTATTTGAATCTTCGTTTCGTTTCATGAGATTATTTGAATCTCACTTTCATTGTTATGAAATTACATGAGATTGAATCTTACTATCATACATTTAAATATGAATCATTTTTTGTTTGTTTTTCTATTTGTAAATATTTGGATAGAGTAAATGAATGAGATGTATGTTTAGAACTTGAAAGAATCACTGTACACTTGTCCCGCTCTTGAACGGCCCCCTGACCAGTGGCTACCCACTTCTTGCGGTCAGAATCCCTTGGCACCGATGAGTTTGTATTCAAAAGTACCCATCAACCCCCCCCCCCTAACATACCAGTGGTCATCATATTAGTACAGTAACATAAACATTATTTTAGAAGAAAGTCTGCTCAACGACATAGGGTGAGGTGAGGAGTGTTTACTTGCCGAACACTTATGCAGAAAAGACTTGAATAAAACCATTTTTTGCTGAAAAGACTCGAATAAACAATGTCATAACCTATAAGGGAATTATTCAGCAGCGGTGGGAAAATGGAGCAAATGGAAAGAAAATTAGATATAGCTGTCAAGGTAGACTGATGCATTTTACATTTAATTACAAGAGGACACATTGCTTTAATGACCATTACACTTAAAAAGAATCAAAAAATAGAACACAAATTTCAATTTATAATTTTTTAAATTTTTATTTATTGGAGTGATGTCACCACTCGGCATCAGTGACATTTTCATTGATGGAAATTTCCTTACATATTGTTAATTGTGGTGTACTAGAAATGTTGCTTGGAAAGAAAATGTAAAAAATTGACCTATTTTTAAATTTGATATTTCATAATGTTGATTACAATTTTCATGTCCTGTCTACTGTTTTTGACGATAAAACAAGCGATATATCAAAGTTTCCGTTACCAATTTTGATCACGATTTATTCAAGTTCAACAAATAGGGACACATTTTTGGGGGTATTTTCAGGGTTTAAAAAATGGGATCCATGCATGACCCCATGTTATAGGCGGATTCGCGAGTTATCAGTGTGCAGGTTATTGAGGGAGTGGTGTAATTTGGTTACAATTGTAAATGACAGAGCTCACAAGATTTCTGGCAATTATCTTTAACGATTACCGGTGTTGGTGTTTATCATATGTTATTTTCACAATAATTACTGGAGATGAATATATTAGCTGTTGGGCAAATAATAGTAGGATAAAAATATTCAAATCATTCAGGTGAGCCGTAAGTAAAGAATGTCAAAACTTTCATTTACATGATGAACTTTCATTATTGCATATTTGTGAAGAGATGTATCTGTTGGGGTATCTTTCTGCTGACATGCATTTATATGCTACTGGTATCAGTTTATTTTTATTTCTTTCTTTCTTTGCTTTTCTACTGTTCATGGGCTCTACAGCATTTAATTGAAACACTTCTTTTTTCTCATATTTTACATCACTATCTTGTATTATTAGATGTATACATTTTTTAAACTTTATTATCGGCATGCATTTTAATGCGCTGTAAAGGATAACTTTCACTGTGAAATTAATTATGGGTCTTATTTATGGATGAGTTTAACTCTTCCAAAACACATGTTCATATTTCCAGTCATCTTGTTTTCCCATGGGGAATGCTAACTTTTATATTTAAATAAATTGTCAGATATAGTTAACTTGAGTTTCAGGTTTTACACAACTTTGTACATTAATATACATTATGTAAATATTACTTTACAAAAATACAAAATATTTTATATTGTTTTAAGTTTAACATCATAGTTATAATAGTAGTGATACAATACCATCAAAATTGCATTCTTTCCTTTTCTGGGATTCTTAGTCCTCAATGTAGCTATGTATTCCCTCATCCAGTTAGAATTGAAGTGAAATAAAAAAAGTTTTTTTTTTGCACACAAATTTCAGTATTGTACACAGAAGACGATTAACTGTGCTGCTTGTGTTACTATTGTTATATATCAACAAAGAAAGCAACATAAAGGTTTAGTATTCAAACTATGGATTTTACAATGTAAGACTGTACAGAATAGCTATATCATGGTCACATATCCTAAAACCAGTTTTAAAACCAATCAGACTTTTATACAGAGTCCTTTCTTTCTCAATAAATTGTTGATGGAAACAATTTAGAATGTCTCAAGATGGCTTGCTGACACAGTAAGAAAGTGCAGTCCCTATTGAATTGGATGGAATAATTTTATGTTGCCTATTCTGTATTGATTTGTTTAACCAGTGTTTTTTTTTTCTCTCCTGATCTTAAGGAAAGACTCTGCACAAGTATTAAAAATTAAATTGAAAAGGTTCAGATTTCATTGATTGGTTTCCCTTTCAAATGAACTCGCTTTATTATTCTTCTAAGCGAAGTGGCAGTTGATAATTCATTGTAGGTTATCTCAGAGTATATTTGCATAGTGGTTTGCATGATAAGAGTGATTGTTTGTACCTGTTTCTTCCTTAACATATTTTGGATGCAAGTTATTTGAAACATGTTTCCCTTGCTACCAGGATATCTGGAACAAGTCTTGAAAAAGAATAGGTTTGTTTCAGACCAGAAAAGTGCTTAAAGTTTGTAAATATTGCTGAAAATTGGGAAACTTCTCACTGGAATTTTCAGGTGCCACTTGATCACGAGTTCAATTTGTTGAGTTTTTACTAGAAATGTTGTTGGTTTTGGAACTTGTATAAGTTGAGATACAACTTACAGTAAGGATAATTTGTGTGCTTGCTCATAACATTTGTATTGTCAATTCAAGTGCTCAGGTGATTGAATTGCTCAAGATAACAGGTTACCCCATAGTCAGCTCCATATAGTTGTTTTTTACTTTATTGATGGTATTGAGAGCAGTCTAGTGTTACCCCATAGTCAGCTCCATATAGTTGTTTTTACTTTATTGATGGTATTGAGAGCAGTCTAGTGTTACCCCATAGTCAGCTCAATATAGTTGTTTTTTACTTTATTGATGGTATTGAGAGCAGTCTAGTGTTACCCCATAGTCAGCTCCATATAGTTGTTTTTACTTTATTGATGGTATTGAGAGCAGTCTAGTGTTACCCCATAGTCAGCTCCATATAGTTGTTTTTTACTTTATTGATGGTATTGAGAGCAGTCTAGTGTTACCCCATAGTCAGCTCCATATAGTTGTTTTTACTTTATTGATGGTATTGAGAGCAGTCTAGTGTTACCCCATAGTCAGCTCCATATAGTTGTTTTTACTTTATTGATGGTATTGAGAGCAGTCTAGTGTTACCACATAGTCAGCTCCATATAGTTGTTTTTTACTTTATTGATGGTATTGAGAGCAGTCTAGTGTTACCCCATAGTCAGCTCCATATAGTTGTTTTTACTTTATTGATGGTATTGAGAGCAGTCTAGTGTTACCCCATAGTCAGCTCCATATAGTTGTTTTTACTTTATTGATGGTATTGAGAGCAGTCTAGTGTTACCCCATAGTCAGCTCCATATAGTTGTTTTTTACTTTATTGATGGTATTGAGAGCAGTCTAGTGTTACCCCATAGTCAGCTCCATATAGTTGTTTTTACTTTATTGATGGTATTGAGAGCAGTCTAGTGTTACCCCATAGTCAGCTCCATATACATGTAGTTGTCTTTACTTTTATTGATGGTATTGAGAGCAGTCTAGTGTTATATTGTGCTGACACAAGACATGATGTGATTACAGCACTGTGATGTATGACAGTTTTTTTGTCTCATTGTACAGCTTTCGACATTTGGAAACTTTGCAGATGTTATGACGTGAATTTGACATGTGCATATCATTTTTTCATCATGCGGTGGTGCATTTTTCCATAGTCTTTTCTTTTTTTGTAAGCATCCATGTTCAACATATTTATTTCTGTTATTACCTACATATGTAAGTTTTTGTTGTGATCAACCAAGAGCATTAATTGGGGAATGGCGATGTGCGGATCAAGGAACAATTTATTGTTTATTTGAGATCCCATGGGTAACAAGGTGTACTAAATTCAACCCAGGTTGATAAAATATGTATGTCTATTTGAGTGGCACTTTACATTGGTACATGTAGCCACAATACATCTGTAGCTTCTGTTTTCTTTAATATTTCCTTTATTCCTGGCAGTTTGTCCTTCCCATTTAATCTATAGATTAATTATACAGCTCGCTATTTCAATCCATACCATTGCAATCAAATTCAGTATTAGAAACCAGTAGAATGCTGATCTGTAACTGCCTATATTGTTTGGAAATCTTAGCTTGATGGGCTGCAAATTAATTGCATGGCAGATTGCTTCTGGCTGATGACCAGAGGACAGGACCCATTGATTTCTCTCCATTAACTTAAGATACTTTCCATTCTGTCTCATTATGTAGTTATTATTGTTGTAGGGTTTAACGCCATTTTAAGCCCTCGATAGGCTATATACGGCAGCCAGTATTAATGGTGGAGGAAGAACCCAGGTAAACCCCTGGAAAGAACCACTGACCCACGAAAAGCTACTGGCAAGCATACTCGCATACCCACATTATCCAAATTTGAGACTCGAACCCATGCAGACAGGTGAGATGGCAGTGATCCGTAATGGAGACCGCTTTAGATCACTCTGCCACTCGGAGCCCCTTCATTATGTAGTAGTGAGTACTTTAAATTTACCTGATAAAAACATTGTTATCACTGTATGTAGTCAGATATAATTAATCACAAGAACTGACTTTATTATACTGAAAATGCATGGTTCCAGATTTCAAGAGCAACCACTTGCAGTTCTTTATTAGGAGTCTATTGACACATAACTTGTCCAATCCCGGAGTAGTTTTCAGATTTTTAGGAGCTAATGTGTGATTGTTGGTTTTAGGGCTGTCAAAAACCACGGAAAACTTACTCAGGTACCCGTTGCGCCATTTAACGGGTACCTGGGTACTCGTTAGAACATGAAAGACATGTACAACCCATGAGCAAAAATTTTTTTTCCTACTAAATTATGCGTTACACGTAAACGTATATGGATTACGCTTTTTCGGTATATCCACCTTCCAGAAATCTCGTTTATATTAACATTCCATTAATCCCACAGAGCATGTTTTAGAAAAGAACGCTTTATATAACTACAATATACGAGTACTCTTGTCCGTGGACTTGTACTTTCCTACAGTAACATGTTCTATTTATAGCAAACCTTGTTCTACTTTCCCACAAATTCTATTTATAGCATCTGTATGGCTTAGTGAGGAGAGAACAGACTATATCAGGGATGGTCCTGGCTTTTAAAAAGCTGTCGCCTAAAAAATCGCCAACATCAATATTTTGTCGCCAGTTTTCAAAAAGTGTCGCCATAACAAGTAGTGTACATTTTTCCAAGTGTTAATTTAGTCTATTAATGTAAAAGGCAATGAAAATGACAAAAGATGGATTAATTAAATGAATACTTTAATTACAACAAGCATTAACAAAATGTTACAAAGTGTTACGTGAAGATCCATCGCGATTTTACGGCTGCCCACTTGCTGAATGCAGTTTCAAAGTCAAAATTTTCAAATCGGTACATGCTGATTCTCATTAAATTCTCAAGAGATGAGATGCCGAGTTTATTTCTGATGTCAGTTTTTATGAGGTTCATCTTACTGAATCCTCGTTCACAGTCAACAGTGCTGACAGGTGACACCAGTAGTCTCTCAGCAGCCGCAGATGCGCAAGGGTATATTGTCCTGGATCTCACTGCCAACTGAATCAAATCCTTAACACCTCTATACACCTTACCATTCCTGAGAACTTGAACCCTAGCATAAGCCACAAAGCCAGCCAAGTCCTGACTAACCTCTGACTGATTACCTAACCCACAAGTAGACAAGTAATCTGAAACAATGCCTGAAACCTCTGAAAGAATGGAACTGATAGCCTGTGAACCATACAAATAGGGATCAAACAACTTGGTTAGAGCACTCAAAACTATCGAATCACCCTCCTCCATGATCCTTGCTTTTAGATTATCTATAACAATATCTATAAATTTGGCACAAGACAATGCAGCCTCTGACCTTTGCATAGCATTATCACTAATTGTATGGCCTTTGTACTCAAAAGTACATAAACCTGATGAATCTAAACTTGGTTCTGCTGGAATCTCAGAAAGAAACCTAGAAACGTTACTACCAGACTCTAACATCAGATTTTCAAGAAGCTCAACAGTGGAGTTGAGAAGGGGATTAACCTCGGTAAAGTCAATATCAGATCTCTGATAAGCTTGACAAAGAACTGCCAAAGGCCTGAGAATGTCGGCCATATAGTGTGCTGTATAAACAAATTTGAAACAAGCAATGGGCTTATACATTGCAAGAGCCTTTGCAGAGTTGTCTTCCAAGAAGACACTAACTAGAGCTTGAAAATTATCAACAACTGCCTGTACACTACCTTCAAAACTCAGCCACCTTGTGTGGAATACCTGATGCAAGCGAGTGTGAGAATTCTCTTACACTGACTGAATTGCCTCAAGTCTACACATATTACGAGGGGAATAGGCAAAATACTTGTACATATTATTCAGTATATCTTGAAACTTAACCAAGTATCTAATCTCAGCTGCAGCGCCTGTACCCAGAGCTAACCGATGTGCAATGCAGTGAGTTGCAAGCAAACCTTTAGTAGTCTCCTTCAACCTGGTAAAAACACCACTCTTGCAACCCAACATGACTGCAGCACCATCTGTTGATACACCAATCAGATTGTCCAGACTAAAACCAAATGACTGAATTAAACCTAACAACTCTGAATATATAGATTCTGCATTTGCAGTTTGAAGCTGACGAATACCTAGAAATTGAGTCACTGGTTGAACACTGCCAGCCAAATTAGTTAGGTACCTAACATAAACAATCAAATTCTGATGTACTGAAACATCTGTGCTCTCGTCAAGCATGACGCTGTAAACACGAGATTCCTTGACCTCGGTAGCCATCTCATCAACTATTACATCAGCCAACGACTGCTGAAACTCACTGGTGCTTCCGTGACCGTCATACGATGTGTGCTTATCTACTTTGAGGTCTGAGAGTTGGGTGGCGCCCTGAAATAGAAATAATCATTAATTTTGTATGCCATAAATATTTCATTTATTATTATACATGTTCTGACCATGTGTGTGTGTGTGTGTGTGTGTGTGTGTGTATATATATATATGATTAACAAAAAGTGGCATTTATACAACAATCACGGTGTACTACAGTAATATCACATTGAATATATTAAGGTTAGACATGTGTTTTTTCCTTATGTTACTGTCATTTAAATACATAGAATATTACTGTTAACAAGCTATAATATAATATTCTCAATACCTGTGTGATACACAACTGGTGCAGCTTTGGGACAATTGTATTAGCCAGGTTGTAGTAAGCCGCAAAGAAAGTGTTCCGCATAGCACTAATAATAGCAATTTTGCTTTTGCTAATGGCAGTGATCTTCGCTGCTTCCATGGTGCTGGCATCCCGCATCACCGTTTGTGCACATGTATGACTGTTGTTTACCTGAAGAAGAAAAAAATGCATTATCAACTTTAGTTGACATTTTAATAACAATAAAACCCTATGATCGTACATTGCAATATAAGATAATTGACGTATAATGCGGCCGTCGATTGCATGCATTCCATTATTAAATGCACCCCCCCCCTCCCCGTTCATTATGGCTAACTTCCCAGAGCTTGTAGTGAATTGCTTCCTAAATCCCAAGAATGATCACTGAATGCTGTATAAATTTTCTCAACAAGCAAAATAGGATCTCCATTCCCACGAATTAATGAAACTTACACGAGTTAACAACTGGCAATATTGGACCGTATATATAAGCATAATAAATTCACACCCAATTTATGGATTCTTTCACTCCTGTATTTTGAGAAATAAATAATTATTTTTAATTATGCAAACTTGATTTTTTTTGTTGCTATTTCTTGTTGTGGAGTTTAAGTCTCTGTGGGATTGATGGCAAAAGGAAAAGATCAATGAGTAAAATGCAAAAATATTACTTACCCCGCCTGGATTTATGTTTGGTGACGCACTCCTTCTTCAAAATATTACAGCCAGTTGTAAATGAATTTACAAACTTTGCCTTGATACATACATCACAGAACATCTGTTTTAACTTTGGATCATATCTGAGCCACGGACGCCCAAGTTTCCAACTGTCTTGAAATTTTCGGGACTTGTTGCCCCGTTCATCGTAATGCGGTGTTGCACTTGAAGCGCTACATGTAGATGATGTTGGACTGCAAGGTTTATCATCGGGTTCAGTGATTGTTTTGTCTGATGAATTTGCACTAAATCCAAACGCTGTTAATTTTTGTAACTTAGGATGAGATAATGAAATCGCAACGTCTAACTTGCGTTTGCTCATGATAATGTTGCACTGGCGACAGATATAATTATAATTTAGATTTTTTCCATTTGCTTTCTATTTATACACCGTAGTCAGTACTTCAAAGGTTATCAGTTTTCTATGAAGGTTCAGAAAAACTATTGTATTGGTATATGTAAAAAAACAACAGAAGGATTAGCCATTCAGTTAAATTGTTTCTGTTCTATTCGCGTCTTCAGAAGTCGGTCAGTTGTAGGTATAGTACGGTAGCATGATTGACTGTATCACAGCATACAGTACTCAGCCCAGATGTCGGCATAAACAGATTATGATGTAACAATGCACTGTAAAGATGGGATGATCAATACGAACAAAGGATCGTTTGTGTAACAAATTCATTCCAATGCATTGCTTAGTCAAGTTTGTGGCTTCCTTTCGTTCTCCCATTTAATTTATTCAGTCCAAATCCATGATTGTATGTACAAATTAAATGCCCAAAAAGTCTGTCGCCAAAAAAATCGCCAGATGGGATATTTTTGTCGCCAGTAAGGGAAAAAAATCGCAATTTGCGACATTGGCGAAGCCCAGTGCGATCCCTGCTATATTTATTTATGTGGCTACCATATAATATGTCAAAATTATATGTACAACAACTTTCGGAAATTTGCTTGTTGTCGATATCACGTGACAGTATGACCTAGGTTGCAAGAGTTGTGTAGTTACGTGACTATAAATGCAAATAGCCAGATCCGGGACAAATTTCAGCAATGGTGTACTTTTGTCTTGTCCATCAGCAGATTAAAGGCATAACAATTGCTATGCTCATGATTTTTGAGAAAATAAATCATATTCCTATCGATTTCATTCTGGTATATCTCGATGAAAGATCGTTCAAGTTTGCTGGGCCGGCATGTAAGCTGCTACCATTTGATGTCGGCGAATTCCATCTTTTTGATAGGAAATGCGCCCTGACCCAACACCCCAAACAAGAATGTCCAAATATCAAAAATGGGGTGGCAAGGATCAGAGGAAACTTGGACTTCTCAGACCAGTGTGCTGCTGGTGATATATGATATTTTGATAGTGTTGTCGACAACTTTTTTTTTGTGAATGGGTACTCGTCATTAATTTTCAATACCCGGATTTTTCGCTGTGGTCGGGTACCCGAGTACCTGTTGACAGCCCTAGTTGGTACTAGTTAAGTTGTTTCAGAATAATACAATACCTTATTTCCAGGGGTAGTTAAATACAATTGTGACTGATGTAGACTGGTTCCTTTTGCTACATAATTTGCCACCATTAATCTGTGATCTTAACTATGAAAATAAGTATACAAACACAGAACAAATCGTGATTTGCAAATATATTATACATCATCATGTACGATGCTGTTTGTGGTAGCATGTGTTGATTGTACATGGAAATAAGTTGGCTAACTAGTAATCATGCAGTGTAGTAGGGGTAGCTAAACTTATCCTTATCAAGTGGTATTTGTTCAGTACTTGCCTAGAAAGATGGCAGTTGTACAGTGGGACTTGGCAGCAAATTGAACATAATCAAAAGCATACTGAAAATATGGTTACTATATGTGTACAGGAGTAAGATTGATGGGTGCTTAAGAAGAAAATAATGAGTGGATAGAAGAGTATTGGGATGTACCAAAGCCAAAACTGAGGTTAATATGCATACAGTGTGTGAAAATAAATGAATTCAGTTTGTTGCACAGCATGTTCTTCTGGTTTGTTTTTAAGGGTATTTTTGAACATGCTATGTTGTAAATAAAGTTGTGGTAATGTTTGGTATATGACGGAAACTTCTGTTTGGTAGCACATAGTCATATTAGAAAGTGTTTTAATTGCAAAAATGAAGAGTATATTAGTTGCTTGCAGAAAGTTCTCCTTTCATGAGCTGTAAGTTCATGTATACCTCTTTGGGGGGGGGAAGGGAGGAGGGTCATGAGTGGCTGGCGCTCTCCATTTCGGATCACTGCCATCTCACCTCTGTCTGTGTAGGTTCGAGTCTCAGATTCAACCAATGTGGGTATGGGAGAATGCTTGCCAGTAGCTTCCCGTGGGTCAGTGGTTCTTTCTGGGTGTTTTCCATCGGTTCTTCCTCCACCATTAATACTGGCCGACATGTATGGTCTATCGTGTGCTGAAAAATGGCATTAAACCCTACAACAACAACAGCATCTCTATGTTTGGGAAATAGCTGAATACCATCTGTACTCGCTTAAAAGGTGAGTCAAACAACAAAGCTCCTGATCTATAGAGACTTAATGCACCTGCAGATCAGGTTATATCTTGTTTATTGTACTAATTACTCCTAACAGACACATTATGCGCCAGCAGATCAGGGTCTGTCCAGTTTGCATTTGGACTCATAAGCAAGTACATATGGTACTTCAAACATTTTGACCAAGGAGTTATCACTTTGGGATGGGGACAGTCCCTTGGGGTCAGTGCCAGTTGCATGTGCATGTGTTTCTTTTCATGCTCATGAAGTTTATCTGGTTGTATGGTGTGGATATTGTTAGTTGCAGTTATTTCTTGGAACATGTGGTAAAATACTTAAGCATAACTGAGTCATTGATAACAGAAGGCTATCACCACCCAAAATATGAAATTAATACAAAATAAGTAACTTTCAAGTAAAGGAAGAAAGACAAATAAAACAAGCTTGCTTCTAAAGTAAAAATATTAAAGCTGAGACTGTAATACACTACTCAAATAAAACAAACGAGTTACAAATGAAACGGGTAAATGTGACGGTCAAAAGAAACAAAAGAACATGCAAATAAACAAGCAAATGCCAAATGATAGAGTGTATACAATTTAAAATAATAAGATTAATACAGTACTAAAATAAAATAAACAAGGCACAATGAAACAGAAAAATGTCAAAAGAAACAAAAGATCATCAGACATGATTTTTCTCCGTTTTAAAACGGATTTCCGCTTTTCTCCTGACTTGAATCTGATTTTTCTTGATATTGTCCATTTTTTAAGAATAATGTTCGATCCATTTTTTCCCCCGTTTTTAACCGTTCTCTTCAGTCCCATTCTGCATCAACCCTTGTAACATATTAGCTCCATACCCACGACTCTCGTAAGAGTATTCTGATTTGTCAAAAGTTTAAATTTATCCAATGAATATTCGTGTAAAGGAAACTGATTACCGGTACAATGGAAAGAAGAAGCGTGCTTGCAAGAAATGGCATCCCTAGTTGTTAAGAGAGACGATGACACAAAAAGTTTAGATAAAGATTTAAAAAAAAACGGAAGGGAATGGCTGGAACAAATTGTCAACGGAAATTTAGTTGGTCAGTTCATAAGAAAACTATGCTCGAGGACTGGCATTTTGTGCCCTCTGCAATATGTCCATTACAGAAGTTGTGGTTGAAAGAGTCTGGAACCGCACCTACAAATGAAGCTGCATATGGAAAAAATGAAGTCTTCTGTTAGAATATGTGCACTGCTTGTCGCCAATACAAGCTGAAGCTTGAAAGGAAAAAGGCTTTCATTGAGAAGGAAAAGAAACGATTGCACATTGATCTAGCAAAATCATTGGTGACAAAAAGGAAGACTAAAGAAATCTTTCTTAAAGCTGAAAAAAAGAGCTCAACTGGCATATCAACAGGTTGTGTTCAGTGGACAAAAGACAAGTGAATATATGGGATTATTTTTGTTTAGATGATGTATTTGGGTGTTTATTTTACATATTTGTTATGAAAAGAGAGAAGTGTAATATTTTGGCAGCAAAAAATGCCTAATTATTGACTTAATTACGATGTGAACATTGACATGCACATGAAATAACTTAAGTACCAATAGTATTGGAGAACAAATTCATGTGACAATAAATATTGTAAAATTATTCAAATTTTTGGTAAGTTAATAGTTTTTGAAATGATTATTTTGTTTAGGGCATAATCGGAAATCACCTCGGACATTCACTTTGGCCGAATGTCCGTTTATTTTTTGGTACTATTCGGAAGTATTCGCCTCTGCAAATAATATGCACACGAATGTTTACAAGTAAAATAATTCAATAAATATCGAACTTTTTTTTAAAAAAAAAGTTTTTTAATACATAATAATTTTAGTTAATAATAAAATTGTCATCTTATAGATGATATATACGGTATACGGTACATGAAAAGTTTAAGCTTCACATACGATAATGAAACAATTGACATGAAAAGTTTAAGCTTCACATACGATAATAAAACAATTGGTAGTCTCCGGAGTCACCTGCTACTCTGTTCGTGGTTGGATCTGGCAAATAGTACATCTTAATACTCGGATTCGGTACTCGGCGAAAATTATCAACTCGATTAGGCCCTAATTTTGTTACATATTATGGTCACAAGTTGCACCAGAAGCAGATTTTCATGCATGTGAAATGCATTTTTAGTTTGGGGGAGGGGTCTTCAGCCCCCCCAGAACCCCCTGATCAGGGGCACTGCCCCTCGACACCCCGTTGGGGGAGTACCCCCAAACCCCCCTTTCACATTTTTAGTTTTTTATTTTCAAGGTCAAAATCATATCTGGATCATATATATGTATGGTAACAAGGAAACATTAGATGAAATACGACATTTAAAATAACAAGATTAATATTAAAGTAACCAAGGCACAAAACAACAACTCTTATCTCAATCAATTGATCAATCTTTCAGTCAATCAAAGAAGGTTGAGAATTTAATGGGAAAAAAACCCCTAAATACTTTCATGTCCCTCTCCACACTCATGGTACTGTAGTTTGAGTTTTTAATGAATTGATTAAAATTACACATTATACAACCAATTAATCCAACTGACATTGGAAAATTGTTAAAGTAACTGTGTATGCTGATGATGTTGTCTGGTAATCGATGTTGATGTTGTTTTAATTATTTCAAGGGGTGATTTTTGTGCTGTCAATGGCATTGGTTCATTTGAGTGGTTGGCAGCAGTCATAATAACCTGTATTGCTGATTATGGTACATAAGAACAAATCGGCTGCTTTGTTTAATAGCCTTAAAGCATTAGTTAAATCATTTTGTTGCAGCTGATTGCCATGTTCAGGTGTATTGTGCTTTTGGCTCCATAAATGTAATCTTCCCTTGCAATGCAGGAGCCATTGTAGATATGTGATAAAGTTTTCCAGTTGCTTTCCAAGGGTGGGTGGTTCTTAATGGGGCCTTCTTGGAATCTTCCTCTGCAGGTAATGCTGGTTGCCATGTATAGCCTATCTTGTACTGTGAAATGGCATTAAACCTCATTTGTTTATGCACCTGTTTCTTGATGGATCTTTTTGTTTATGAAAGAATAATAAAAACAGTTGAAATTTAAATGTTTTCTAATTTGAAGGAAAAAGGAGAAAAGTCACAAATTTGGTCTTGTATGGTTGCCATACCTCTGTTATTTATTAGGATATCTTTACACACAAAATGAGTTGTGCCTTCATAATTTTGTGGGAAGAACACTCTTGTTAGGTCAGTTTTGAGTAGCTTAGGGAATGAAAATGGTGGACATGAAGTGCACAAATGCACAGGTTTGGTGAAGTAATGTGAAAACAATGGATACAGTATTTCAAAAATAAATGTTTTGTACACATTATTTGCCTTAACTATTTTTAAGCAAACACATGATAAAAGGTTATGATTTTAGGCAGGAGTACATTCTACTATATCTACTGGATGAAGACCAGTTCATGCCATGTATCAGTTGTCACAAGTGGGCTAATTTCTTGCAAAAACATTTTTACTTGTTATACATGTATATTCATTTAAAATACTATTTTGCGAGTTACTTTAAAAATATGCATAATTACTATGTGTAAAAGTTTGCAAAATATGCATGAGATTTTAGCCCCATTGTTGAAATGTGGCACGAGATAATCCTCCATCAATATCAGTTTATATTTTCTGCATTTGTTTGTACATAACTGTTTTATTCCACTTTTCTTTGCAGCTCATTTTTCTTCATGGACTTGGAGATACAGGGTAAGTTTTGCTAGTTTTTAATATGAGTACTATCAGGTTGTAGCATTTATGAATAATTTATGTCTAATTGTACATTTTTCATTTGGTAGCATTTATACATATTTTGTGTCTAATTGTAGTTTTTATGTGGTAGTATTTATACATATTTTTTAATTGTACAATTCAATCTTACCAAGGAGTAATACATGGAATTAAATGTGCATCAATCAAGAAGTGAATCATCTTGGATGGAATGATTAGTATTTGAGACCCTAGTGATGCTAATGCCAAGTCTTAATGTGAGACCTGATACTGATGTAAAGTCTTAATGTGAGACCATAGTGATTTTGATGCCATTTCCTAATGTGAGACCATAGTGATACTGATGCTGTGTCTTAATGTGAGACCATAGTGATACTGATGCCATGTCTTAATGTGAGACCATAGTGATACTGATGCCATGTCTTAATGTGAGACCATAGTGATACTCATGCCATATCTTAATGTGAGACCCAAGTGATACTGATGTAAAGTCTTAATGTGAGACCATAGTGATACTGATACCGTGTCTTAATGTGAGACCATAGTGATACTGATGCCATGTCTTAATGTGAGACCATAGTGATACTCATGCCATATCTTATGTGAGACCTTAGTGGTCCTGATTAGATTTATATTGCTTAACCCTTTCATCACTAAGTAACTTTGCAGGCATAGAGCCCTAAACACGTAGTAACTTTGGACTTGTAAATCAGAATGACCTGTGGACTTTGAAAGAACATAACTTTGGCAATTTTAAAGATATCTGGCTGAATTTGGTATCAAAATAAAAGTAAAAAATCAACTTGTATGACTAATTCAATAAAATGTGCATATGTATTATAACTGTTAAAATACAGTTGCAAACAGGTAACACAACAGGTCAAATCCACAAGCAATTATATATTTACCACATTACATGAATAATATTTTCAAACACTTCTTCTAAATCAAAGATTTCAAAGTATTCCAAAGCTTTTTTTGAGCCATCTAACACTTTGATGGGTCCAACTCTTCCAGAAATTTAAATAAATCCCTTTGGTTCATCGAGAACAAAAACACATGGAGTTTACACTTCCTTTGGTTGTAAACCCTCAAAGTCCTCTTCATCGTCATCCCTGTTACCCACAAGCACCCCAAATGCATCTCCAGATGTTTTTTCTCATTTTAAATCAACTGTTTTAGATCACAATAGCTAAATATTTTGATAATTCATAATCTGATACTTCATTCTCATCTTGCTTCAAACTATGCCATTTTGAATAGAAATTCACCTTCGAAAAACATGCTCTAAATAAGCCTGCTTGCTTCGAGATTTCTAGTTGAATTTAAGCTTATCTCGCGAGATAATCCAAGTATAATATCTACATTACAAGAAGGAAGTTCTTTGAGGTATCCCAAAATTCAGCTGAGTTTTATGCACAATACAATTTTTGGGAATTAAAAAACAATTGCTTTTCCTCAAGGTGAAAAAAGTGATAGGGTCATCATCAAATAACAGATGATTGGCTGACTGGAATCACAAATGTTTTTGTGGGAGGCCAGATAAATAATACTAATATTCTTGTAGAAACACAGCTTGCAATAATGTTTAATACAGTATTAAATCAAACATTTACTGGATGAAAGGAAAGGGAATTATTCTAGAAAACACAAGTATATGATGTTTTTTTGTGCTAAATGTGAGCTTGAACAGCAAATTCAGAGTGCAGTTCACTTTGTTTACACTAAATAATCAATCATTCTTGGACTAAATTTGTTGATATGTTTGAAAATTTTATTGCCAGTCTAGCAAGTTTAATAAACTTTGCATGGTTGGTGTGAAGTAAAGAAAGACAACTTAAAGGCTATTGTCATTTCCACAGTAGCATATTGGTCTTTGTGTTGAAATAGGGCTCACATTGCACAAGATTTAAGTCCGAGTGTAATGAACACCATGGAACATCTATCTAGTATGTACATGTATCAGCATGGGGCAATCATAATGGATTAGCATTAGGAATGACCACTGTGCACCAAGTGGGGCTGGTATTTCATGGAGTATGATCTTGTATTGCATTTTTTAAAAACATAAATAAACATGCAACTTTATTTTTCATTTAAATACCTACACTTATTATTCACATAACTATTAATACATTTAAAATATGTACCTTGTTTGGTGTTTTTTTTTTCTTCTTCAAACTTGGGGGATATCATAAAAGGCAATGCTGACACTTTTGTGTTTCATTTCGCACAAACTTTCATCAGATACATGTTATTTTGTGGAGACAATCATTATCATACTTGGAATTAATTTATCTAAATAATACAGAAAAAAGGCTGTGGTGTATTCATTGTACCAAATACAAAATGAAAAATGTTTGGCTTGATGAGGGTACACCAAATGTATAGAGATCTTTGGTAGAGTGTCTTCACGGATAATAGAGTGAAGAAAAATTTATTTGCTTGAATATTTTTTGTAAAAATCTGATTTCACTTAATTTTAAATTTAATTTTTTGAGTGATATAGCCATTTAACCTAACAGTTACCTGGGACACTGCCATAAGCAGTGAGATTTGACATGTAGACCAGTACTTTTCAATTTAGTTATCAAGATGTTTTTTTTTTTCAGGCATGGTTGGGCAGATCTTTTTCGAAGTTTGAAGTTGTCAAATCTGAAGTGTGTATGCCCTACAGCGTAAGTGTCAAAATATGTGGACTTGAAAATGTCTTCCCTAGTCAATTCATCCCCTAGGAAAATTTCTTAAAAGGACAATGTCACCTCCCAAAATTTGTCTGCATTTTAGATTTGACAAGTAACACAGGTTCTTAAGAATCCTTATTGCTGGAAATATCACAGATAAATAGATCATATAAATTAATGTAATGAAACATAATGAGACAAGTTTTTATTTGCCTGTCATGAATTATTATGTTATGATGTCTGTCCATCTAAATTACAAAATTTAATTTCTGTACAGTAACTCAACTTGTGCACCATCTACAGTTATCAAGCTTGGATTGCTTTCACTTTGGGGTAAGGAAGAATCTTATGGGTCAATTGGTCCAAGGTTAAGGATGTCATGACTAAAAGAAGAATAATCATTTCTGTTAAATAACTTTAAACCTTCATGATTAACAGTCATGAGACTGCAGCTGCATAACCGCTCCGGTGGCCTAATGGTTAGAGCGTCCACCACGGAAGCAGGAGGTCATGGGTTTGATCCCCAGCCATGTCTTACCAAAGACTTACAAAAACGGTACTAACAGCTCCCTCGCTAGGCGCTCAGCATTAATTAATAGGTTAGTGTTAGGACTGGTCAGCCTGGTCTCAGGATAACGTGACTGGGTGGGACATCATGCTACATGTCTGCAGCATGATGCCCAACGCTAGACATCACTATAAACTGCCTCACTGCAGAGATCATAACAATGTGACAGAAAAGTTGTTAAAGCTACATTAAAAATCCTAATCAATCAAACAAACTGCAGGTGCACACATGGACCTTAGTTTCTTTGTTACATTTACATGGAACCTTTTGGTAATCTGTCATAATTTTTCCTTGTCAATTAACCACTATGCTTCTTTAAGAGTTAGATATGGGAGAAGTTTACAGACAGAGAATGTCAAAAGTTTTTGGGTTTTGTCTTTACAGTCATTGTTACACTTGCCACAGATGACTAGTATTTCAAGACCGTCAATTTATCAATACTGTCTGGCCATGAAGGACGTCAGCATATTCTTCATCTAAATAAGTAAATTAATAAAGCAGATATTGAGAGAGGAAGATATTGATTTTGATTTAGACACTGAAATCTATCTGATATTTCTATTATTGTTTAATTGAAGACCGAAAATAAGAAAGTGCAACTGAGCAAGCTATAATTGATGATGTGAGATGTTTGTTCTCCTTTGTAGGAAAATACAGTCTTGAATCATTTGTGATTGAAACTTAATTATGAGAGAGGGAGATAGAGAGTGTGTGTGTGAAAATTGTGATAATTTCCCACATTAAATTCATTTCTGCAAAACAGTTACTTCATGGTATTTGCTGGTTTATAATTGGGGCTGTTAAAAAATAAAGGTTAGATGGCTTCATATAATTTATGACACCGTTCTCAAGCTGATATTTTAATCTTTTTATGCTGATTCTTGCAAATATCTTAATAACAGTGTTGACCATGGTTACTGCATCGATTTCTATAACGCAGTTGACTATCTCTTAGATATGAACCATCTTTTTTAATGGTGGATGGAGCGGAAAATATATTTAAAAAGTTTGATAATAATAGTTGGGTATTCACTGATTTATTTTGATAATTCTGGGTGCTGCTTCTATCTCTGTTTCCATCAGTGGGCATTTAGCTTCCGAGGTATGTGACTTCCTATGCACTCTCTATTTGTTCATTATTCCGAGTTTTAGGATTGTTGGTTTTATGGATTTTCTTGGATATCTAGGTATCTAGGTGCTAACTTGAGAAAAGTCCATTGCCATTGGCATAGTCAATAACTTCCTGGTGTGAAGTGAGTGTCCACCAATTTCCTCTTTTGCTGTCTATACATTGTCTCTTTCATCAGACATCAGATGTTAACAGTGAAGTTTGTTAGGAGTAATCAGTAGAACAAAACACATAGTCCTAATCTGCATGTGCATTATGCTATGGCAGATCCAGGGTCTTTGTTGTTTAGAAGTTTGACTTGTCATATAAGCGAGTATATATTCAATATATCACTGCTTCTCATTTCAGCCCGATACAACCAGTGACATTAAATGGAAGAATGAGGATGCCTTCATGGTAGGTACCATATAGACAATTTGTTGTTTAGATTTGTCTTGCACTAACATTATTTTCTGCCGCTCTGTCTATCTGTGTATATGTCAGCAGTTTGATCTCTGCAAGGTAACTGCACTGGGAATAGTTAAATTTTAACTAAATTTCGTATGCAGCTTTCTTTTCGTTACTGAAAGAATTATGTCCCCAGTTTGCATGTCTTCCAGACTTTATTGCCACTGCTGAACTTTGCAAAGGTTACCAAGGATTTCTAAATTTCAGCCATAGTTGGCATGCAGTTAAATATTAAGACCTCAAAATGTTTATTACCAGGATTCTCCAACATTACTTACAGGAGGTATAAACCCCTGATTGCCCAACCGTGTAACTTGCTTCCAGCAGTGTGATATTACCATGGCTTGCTGAATTTAAACCAAACATTGTATTCAAGAGACCTTTAAACACTTTAATTTTCAGTCTTTAAAATCTGTCATCATTTAAAGGAAATATGTCCCTTGATTTCCCATTCTCCTAGCTTAATTGCAAGAGATAAACTTAACCAGGAATTGTTGAATTTCAGCTCAGTATGGTATTCTGCTTTATTTTGATAACCCTGTCTGTGGCTTTTGAGTTTTTGCCCCATGATTGTCCAGCCTCTTAACTTAGAACTTTGCAGTGTAACCTTTTCCAGTTGCAAAAAAGACCCTTTGAGTTGTCTGATTCATTGGCAGGTTAATGCATTCACAATTCTGTTAATGTGATGGTGCATATTTTCATAGATATCAGGGCAACATATAAAATCATTTTCCCAATAACTCTAATCAAAATTTGATACCCAAAAGTGATAATTTATATGCCTACTATATGGTCAAGCATATTTTTTATGGTGTCTGTCCATTTGTCTGCTTCTAGTTTATTTTCTGCACAATAACTATTAGTCTGCTTTCTTCAGTTACCAAACTTTGTGGATGACTTGCTCTTGAGTTAATTAAGAATCCTATCTGAGTTTTCTACTATCTATATTTACCATACTCTGTGGATGGCTTATACTTGTTGTAGGAAAGAATCCTTTGGATTTAAGACTGAAAGATCAGATGTCAAGGTCTTTGACTGAAAGAAGAAAATATTTCCCATACAGTAATTTCAATGCTCCAGCATCTGCAATTATGAAATTTAAAGATGGCTTGTATCCCTTGGATTAATTGGTCTAAAGGTAAAAGGTCAAGAATGCTGACTGAAATGATAATGTTTTCTAAGTAATGACATTATTCTTTATTACTTTTGTACATATCTCAAAATGTGGGTAAGAAATAGTGTTTTTATTTGGAAATCAAAGGTCAAAATCACAGCCCAAAACAAAATAAATGGTTTCCATATAGTAAAGCCTAAACCAAGCTGGAATTCTTGCACTTGCAATAAGGAAGAAACCTATTTGATTTGTGGGTTAATAGATCATATCACTTTGTAAGAAGATTAATTAGTGGTTTCTGCACAGAATTGTTACTTATCTACATATAGGACTATTTAACATGGGGCAGATGTATAATGTGCCATTCTCAGGTTCACAATAGATTTTCTCTTGGGTGATCCTTGGCTATCGCCTTCTGATTGCCCATCCTTCTAGCTTGCACTGTATGTTGTTGAGAAATTGAAAGAATTTGATTTTCAGAATTGCATTTTATCATCTAGAGGATTTGTGCCCATTCTGTTATACAGCTTTATATTAACCATGCATGTACCTTGTAGCAATTGGATTCCCAGCTTTCTTAAGTTTGGTTTAGAGGAGTTATGGCCCTTGATATTTATGTTCCTATACTTTGGTTCCCGGAGCACAACATTACCTTGGATTAGTGGATTTGAATAAAATTTAAATATGTAATGCCTGCTTCTTATGGAAATAATTTTCAAGCTACATTGTTATAAATTAGCCCAGTGATTGCCCATTTTTTAAAATAGAAACTTAGGTTTATGCAGCCACCAATTACAGAAATGGTTGAATTTCAAGTGATTTTAATGTAAAATTTTGGTATTGGTGAATTCTTACATGAGCTTGAATTTGAATACCAGCATTTAAAATCATTAATTTGTAGAGTTATGGTTTCATTTGTTTCCACATAATCGTTCTCTCGAAGGCCCTCATCAAACAAATTATAGTAAGTGAGACCCTTTCTGATCACTTCTAGCTCTAGCTTTCCCTGTGATCATCTCATTCCCCCATCTTTTACAAACTTTTTGCAAAGATTTATGAAAACTAGCTTTATTTTAAAAAAATACATATTGCTGGCATGCTTTTTCTAAATATGAGCCAATTTTAAAGAATGCAATATTGTCCACAAGGATGTACCATAGTAGAAGTACTGTATATTTAATTGCATCAGTTTATTTTGTTGGCTATGTTTTATTGAATGCTTTTACTGGATAAAATTGTATCTTTGCAAAATGATTATAATTCCTTTTTGAGTAAATTAGTTTTTCTTCTGATCCTTGTTATGCCCCTGTTGCATCTGTAGAGGGTAAATACCATGTAGTGACACTAAAGACTGCCCATCCATGACATCTAATCTATTAATAAGTTTGTTTCTGCTTAATAACATTTGAAAGTTTTTGTGGATTGAATTAAAATTTAGTTTATGGCTTTACATCACGATGGTTTTGGTGATGATTACTAGTCACACTTTTTCTACAAAATTTGACAAAGTTATGGCCCCTGTGTGGCTTCATACTTTGACCTTGTAGTGCAAGAGTCTCAAATACATCGCATGTAGGCCACATCCAGCTTGCCAAACCATATCTTGTGGCCCACAAAATTGTGGTTTTTGACAAGGTGTCATGAGATATAACAAAGGTGGTGTGACCTTTGGGGCATCAAAAATGCCCTTATGCAGCCCTCAGGGTACTTTGAGTTTAAGACCCCTGTTGTAGTGCATAGTGGCAGGGGTATACATATGATATAATGTAAATTATAGAGAATTGTTACTGGTTTTAAAGGTCTTGGACAGTTTGGGAAAAATGAGGTTGCAATTTAAAGGCCTTGAAAGTTTGAGATAATCGAGCAGATTACCATGAGGTCTTTAAATGTCTTTGAAAATTGAAATAAACCCAAACATTTTAATTTCATTCCATAATCACAAATAAAATTGTCCAAGATTGTTAGATTTGGATGTTCAGTTTTCCTGGTTTCTTTCTTTTGAACAATTGTAGTTTGAAATCATCATTAAACAATATATTGTGTAGTATTTAGTTGTTTTCTCATTTAACATAATTTGTATACAAGATGTTAGTAAAAATCTATGTTTGTGGTTTTTGATAGTTTGAGAAAAGTCTTTGAATTTATCATTCAGAATTCTGTATGAACCCTGTTATAACTATTAGCATTTTGTTTTCATAGATTGTAAAGGTATTAAAACTTTATATTGAATGGGCATTTTTTTTTATGTGAGACCTTCAAACTTAAACATGATATTGAAATATATGGCATTATCAGTTACTTTTGAGAAGAAATGTTAATTACTTTAGATGTATCTACATTGCAAACACAAAAATAAAATGAATTCCAGCAGAGGTGTCAGATTATGGTGTGCAGGCAATGCGCCTGGTTACTGAAGCCCTGATTATGATATTTAAACTTGAAGACTCCCAAAGTAAACAATGTTTTATTGATCATTTATACAAATGAGTTGCATTAATTACAATCAGATAATCAGCAGATAAATGGTCTTTCTTAAATGGCTTAATTAGAAGCATTTATTTATTAAATACATGTAATTAGCCATAAAAATAAGCTGGCTCTATTGTGTGACTTAAGAATGGGCTATTGTCAGCCATAATCTGTGTTGGCATGCATGTGAAGGGTTCCTTTCACAGATCAGATGACTAGAGTACCCAATAACTGTAATTAATCTGTTCCAGCTTCTGTCAGGAATTTAGTAGCAAAATGTTTTTCCAAGTATCAGCAGAGCAGAATTGGATATTTTTAAGAGTAAAATTTAAATTTTGGATCAAAATTTGTTTTGATATTCAGAGTTGAGTGGTTTTGTTTCACAGGATTGGGTGGGGTAAATGATGATGTTAAATAAGAAAATATCTGAGACCAAAATAAAAGATTCTGTCACGAGAGGATTCTAATACACTGAAGTTTTAGTTTTGAGGGGTTTCCATGTATTTGATTTGGTGTAATTTGCAATTTTTTTGAAATGCCATGGAGCACTGTGATACTAGTTTTTATCTGAAAATAATCTAATATGATGTTACATAAATTATGTGTGCATGTATTCTCCTTTTCAGGTTTGATATCTTAGATCTATCCCCGCAAGGCCCAGAAGATGAAGATGGGATTCTTAATGCTTCTAATTTATGTAGGTACTGAGTTGGTTGCACCATTATTCTTTTGCAGTATCATTGACTTAGTTTAGCTTTGAGGATTTTTTTCTTCTTTTCTCATTTGTTGTAGTAGGTTATGTTGACAGGGTTTGAACTGTTCATTCTTGAATACTCCCTGTATATGTTCTCAGTCAGACCATGAATCAATTTGAATGATGATAGTCTTGATGATAAGTGTTAATTTGACCTTCTTTATAGCTTGACCTGCATTGAACTCCAGAGATTTTATTAGGCCGGTGGGGTGTTGGCAGAATTTCAGCCCATTTCCCAATACACAGTAGGAGTATATTTTCAGAATTTTGACTTGCAACATTCCAGTTAAGAGCTGGGTTGGACATTCAGACAAGATAATAAAAGTATTGCACTCCAACTCCTTCATGACAATTAACCTGTTTTATGACAGTTTTGTGAGTGCTATGGCATTAAAATTGTTTTCTTGCAAAACCACGTACGATCTTGTTTTGTCATTAATATAAATATTCCCTATCTAGCTCATTTATGTGTAAATTATACCGATTCAAAAGACTCTGGGACCCACTTAAAAAATGGTAGGAAAATCTTTGATCTCCATTTTTTTAAAACCTAGAACAGCATTTACATTGGAATGTAACTTTAAGGAGTGAGATCTGTTAAGGACATTCAATAATTTAGTGTCTTTACTTACTTAAGTTCATTATAAAATTCTGCAAAAATGCCCAGAAGGTGCCAGCAATTTGAAGACAGATTCTTAAGAGTGTGCCTAAGAAATTAATTTCAATAGTATGAAATATGTGAAAAATTGGCAAAACAGTCTTCTGTTAAATATCAAATCTGGTTAGGGATAGTAGAATGAAAGGGTTGGATGAGTAATTATTGAAATGAATCCATAGTATTGCATTTCAAGAACTTGGTTATATTTAGTTTTATCTCTACAGCAAAATTGATGGAAAGACTGTGTGGATGTAACAGTGTGAAAAGCAGTTATTTGAAGAGGCATCCCAGATAAACACCAGTGAGATAAAAAAAAATTCATGCCTTTTATTAAGCCCACTTTAGTGGGAAGCAAGCTATGGCAGCCATTTTTCTGATGGCTGTGGTCACAACCTTGTCATCATGATCAACAGCCTTTGAAGATTTTGATTATATGTTATGACTGTGGTTTTAAACTTAGCAACAGAAAGAAGCAAGACCAACAATCTTATTAAAATTAACACATACTTTATTTTTCTTAGTTGCAAAGCAAAAATTGAAGAGATACAGAATTGTGAATTAAGTCCCAATTACTCCTAAATGTTCTTTCACATGTCCAAAAGTGTAGAAATGTTCTGATTCATTTCCAATAATCCTGAATGTACTGATGTACAAGTATTCTTGATGTATCACACATAGCTGCCAACTGTCCCGTTTTTTCCGTATTTGTCCCGTATTTTGGACCTGAATACGGGTGTACTTTTTTTTTGGCAAAAAATACGTTTTCTAATTTTAAAAAATAATAATAAAATTTCTTTGGAATTGTCAGTTTGGAATCGGCATTTGGTTCTATTTTGATATAATATATCACTTGTGTATACAAATAAAGTTCTACAATATGATTTGTTCATTCGAAATGGAGGCTACCATGCCTATCGTTATCCGCCATATTGGATTTTGCAATAGTTACCGCTGTTGCTGTATCTCGTTTTCGTAATATTCAGCTTCTAACCATGTTAAATAGGAAAGTGGAATATTCAGAATTTTCTCCAGGAAAAATAGAAGGAAACAACTGGAAAGACATTTGTGCTGTCTTTTAGATTTGTGAAAACATAACAGAAAAGGAGAAAACTTGACGTTTTGCAAAGTGTGTAATGTGATTTCGCTATTGGGCACGCCCATGAAATGTAAGAGCACGAAAAAGCTAATAAACATCTGCTTCCTGTTTCATCACACACAGCTCAGCCTGAACTTACGACGTAGATAAATGCCAGAGAGAACCTTAATGTACATCGATTGAAATTTGATTTATTAAATTTCTTTTAGAAATAAACCTTCCTTTGTCAGTTACTATTGTTGCTGCCTGCTGGCGATTTATTTTTCACACGTTTTCCAGACATTAAAATCGCAAGGATCACTCTTATGCTTGAACGAAAACAGATCAATAGATAAATCTCAGAATTGAGGTAATCAATGAAAGTTGGTACATTGGAATCAATGATTGAAAAAGAAACAAGGCGTGAAAAGGGTTCCTAAAAACAGTTTGTATTTGAGTGTGTTACACTCTTGCACCTTCTGAATGGGCACCCGAATGGAACATGGTGCAACTCTAAATCATACAAATGTGCAACACGTGCATCTTTGACATTAAATAATTATGTAAGGCACAGTTACTGATGGTTGTATACGTAAAATTACATATGCATTAAAATTTTAAAAAATCAGTATTTCTTCCTAAAAATCAGTATTTTTGTCACAAGTAATCAGTATTTTTGTGCTCGGGGGTTGGCAGCTATGATCACAGTGATATAATCCAGAATATCTTTGAATGAATACACATTAATCCAAATTTTTAGTTTTAGTCCAACAAGTCAATTTGTAGTTTGTAATTCCAGTGAATAATTTAATTAAATGATTTCACTCAATTATATCTGAACACAACAGTAAATTATTCCAAAAGACAATTGAAAACAGAAATGAATATTTTTGCCCAGTTTGTAGTTGATTTTAAATGTACATCAAATTGTACACAGGTTTGCTTTCTTAACATGCTTAGTTAATATATAAGGTAAGGCTTTGAACTATAATCAATAATGTTTTTATGTTGTATGTATATTTTATGAACTCTTTGATATATTATCATCATGCATTATAAAGTTAGTACAGATCATTTTTAGAAAGAGTGTGCTCACCCCAATTATATTAGGGCTGCCGTCACAATGATAGAAACTTTTAATTGAGAAAGATGTTTGTTTAGCCCTTTTACCTTGAGATCAGGAGTACAATCAAAGAAAATTTATGCTAAGGTTTTGGTTTAAGTATTTTCATTGGTTTAAATTTTCTAAACCCCTTGATGGATTTTCTTGAAATTTAGATAATTTTGAATGGATCATTTTGTGGTTAATGTCTTGGTGTTAAGGTCTGTTTGTTTTAAATATTTACTTCAGTTATTTTTCATTTGCTTATATTTCCTACACCTTATAATGGATTTTGTTTATGCATTGGATGAATCCTTATAAAGTTAAGACAATTAAATCTTTGATGTTTGGTGTATTCACTTACCTCTTTTGACCATGTGTGTCAAGGTCACACATTTTACAGCAGTGCTTTTATGGACTCTTGTTTATTCTCTCACCACATTTTAAAATCATTAATTAGGTTCCTTTAAAGTTTCTTAGTGGTTTTTTTTTTGTCCTTCTGCAGAATTGGAGATAACTCGTGAAGTAAATGTAGATATTGTAATTTGTGCAGATTTTGCAGTTATAATATATTTAAAGGAGTATGTGCACGGAAACTGAGGAGATTCTTGAATGCAGGACACAATTTTTGTAAGCATTTCCAGTAATTAATGTTATTCTTTAGTTTGCTTTACTGGTCATAAACCAAGAAGAGTCTGGGATAGCCTATTGTATGTTGTCCATCATTCATCCATTGTCTGATGTCCATCCATCCATATGCACAAGTCTTTTATTGTTACTGCTCATAAACTACTTGGAGAAAAGCCAAGAGACTTTACAAACACATTCATTTGGAGGTCTGATTGGTCCTAAATGAAAATGATGGCACTCGAACATCCAGTTTGGTTGCCACAGTGGAAAATCTTATCACTATTCCTCCTGAAGAGTTGGCTACAGATTTTCATTTAAAGACACCTTATTATCTCTAGTTGATCTTCAAGGAGATGGTCAATCTGATTTCAGTATGGCAAGTTTGAAAGTCTGTCATTTCTGCTTTAAACTGAAAATTATATCAACGTGGGTTATTTGCAAATAGACTTTGATGTTTAGTTGGTCTCAATTAAAATGATTTTGTTATTTGGGTTTAACACCATTTCTGAGATAGAATAGATTAAATGGTGCCAGTTCAAAAATCTCGTACGGCCATTATTGAAGATCTTGCTATCTCTACAACTCCCAAAGGGAAAGTCAGATCAACATGGAGGTTTTCATAACATTGTCTTATAGTATATAATTGTTCCTAAATGATGATGGTCTGACATTCAATATAGCCACCATTGTATTACTCCAAAATGGTGGTCATAATGACATGGAGTTCTCACTTCATATATAATATCTAGTTGATTCAAAAATGAAAATGGTGCCATTGTTACATTCAGTATGGCCACCATGACGAGCAACTGCTCCTCCTGAATAGATGCTTATCTTGATGTGGTTCTCACATAAAAGTTTCTTATCATATCAAGTTGATTCAAAATGAAAATGCTGCCAATGTTACATTCAATAGAGCTACCACAATAGCAATACGGAAAATTTTGTCACTGCTCAAGATGGTTTCCACAGTCAGCAGTTGAATGGCTACTTAAGCATCAGTCCATTGGAGGAACTCTTTATTATTTTATTTAATAGAATTATGTATTTACCTGGATTAGTTAATATGTTTGGAAAGAAATATTTTATCTTAGATGAGGATGATTTACTTTTACAAAATAGTTTTCCTTTTCAGTGAAGAATCTAATAGATGAAGAAATCCAGCAAGGAATTTCCTCTGAACGCATTGTAGTAGGTGGATTTTCACAAGGGGGTGCTGTAGCCCTTTATACAGCATTCACACAAGAGAAACCACTTGCAGGGATAATTGCTTTGAGTACATGGATGCCTCTACATAGCAAATTTCCAGGGGTCAGTTGCTTCATATAGTTGTCATATCTGTTGCGAATTTAGTTTGTTTTGTTGGTATACATTTTTGAGGTATTTTTCGTCAGTACTTAACAAAGGGATCAACTTGTTCCACTAGAAGGGTAAATGTTCCTTGGGTCCTTACATATTTGATTTGTAATAACCTTGAAATCCCAATGTTTTTGGTTTTTGCCACTCAAATGATTTCATTTACAATATTTAGATATCAGATATGCTTAACACAAAAGACAAAATTTAATCAAATGTTTATATTGATCTAATTTTGATCAGATAATTAGGGCCCAACCTTGAACCGTGGGAGTCATATTGTAATAACTTTTTCCTTATGTTTTTCAGTCTGTCTGTCCATCCATTCACACTTCTTGTAACCAGCATAACTATGCAACCCCTTACACCCATTTGGATATCATTTGGTAGTTAAATTGTTTTAATATTACATGCATATTGCCTTTTATGGGTTTGTTGTTCATTTCAATTTGAATGGTTATGGTTATTTTTTTCATCCGTTTTGCATGTCTGCTAGAGCTGACCCTTGTAAAAGCTTAGCTTAGGAACCATTCATTATATTCTGATGCAATTTGTTGTGTACATAGTCTCTTACCTGAGATGTGCCTTTTATGGGTTTTCTCTTGTTAGCTCTAGTTTGGATAGAGTTATGTACCTTGATCATTAATCTGGTATCTTCTCATGTTAGCTTTGAAACCCAGGCACATAATGATGCCATTTAGGAGGTGAATTGCTGATTAATATATGTTCAATTTTTTCTCCGTTAACTTTGCATTGTCAGAATCATTCAATATTTTACGATATTGATCTCGAGTGCACTTCATATTGCACTCATAAAAAAACTACTTTCTACTGTCAACAAACAATGGATGCAGATGCCAGCACTTTTGATTTGTAAACAAATCATATACACTCATGTAGCCAGTTTACATTTTTGGTTGATTAAATTTGTTTCTTTATGATGTTTCATGTACTGGCACATACGAGCTGCTTTGCTACATTCCACATTAACTATTTTGATATGTTTTGGATTTAGGCAGGTGATAGATGCCAGATTTCATAAAATTGCTGGGTACCTACAAATAACATGCAAGTCACAAGGCATGAACTGTATTCTTCAGATGGTAATAAGAATGGCAAAACATACACTTACAATTTCACATCCTGAATTTCCTCAAAATATACTTTCATAGTTCTGCAAATCACAATTACATATGCCATGTCATAAGTTCTCAAGCTTGATTACACAATTTTCTAAATTGTACTGTAATTTTGACTATATTCTAAATACAGTCACATACTCCTCGCTGCACACAAAATTGTATTAAATTTTGCTTCATTGTTATAAAACATTTATTCATGCAAAGTTAAAATGGTATTCCAAAATTTACCTAAGCTTTAGAAGCTTACACTATCGTGAAAGTAGCAACTTGTATTCCGATTTTTTCGATACACTGGTGAAAGTAAATATAATTTAAAAATGGGAATGTATTGTGGATATTTCATACTAACTAGTGTCAGGTTGGGCATTTTGCCTTTTTTATAACCTTTTGGGGCCACTGATACAAGCTGCAGCCTTAATTCTCTCCATGATTTGGCAAGGAAGTTAAATATAGAAATGCACTCCCCATTGATGATTAATCCACAAACGTTGTCTAAGTATATACACATTCTCTAGGCTGTATGCTGCTACTATATACCCTGCAGTACTGAATCGATTGATAATCCCCAAACTAATTGCTGTGTGATTACAGATGAGGCAGATTGAATCAAAACATTGATAATTTACTGGCGTTCAGAGACGTGATGTTATTGCATAGAATGCACAAAGTCTGGTTGTTCTTGAGTTGGATCATTTGAATTACTTTGGGCTGTTGGTAGCATGGAATTTAATTTTTGGGAGATGAATTTTATGCCTTTGTTGGTGACAGTTGCTGTTGATGCCAGAAATTGTGGCTGGCACATCCACTAATACATCAGTGTTAAAACAAATTTTTGTGGCAGCTTTGTATTTCTGGAATGACTTGCAATTCCTTTTGCATAAATGCATGGCAGAGAGGCTTTGTCTTCTGGGCGTTGGTCCCAAATGGTAACATATCAATTGTCTTGGAGTGTCAATCAGTCTGATCCATGAGTAAGTAATACATTGTGAACCCAAGCCGGTCTTCCAAAATCTTTTGTATGTAAACATCAATATCATTGGCAGCTAAAGATGAAATTCAGTTTTGAAGCATTTTACATCTATCCATATTGCTGCTTAACTCTGGCATTTCTGTTCAAGATTAAATTTATTATATTCTTGATGGATTTCGATTGCTAACATTAATGACAAGTTTGTCCCGCTTGTCAATGAATATCTGCATCAAAACGACATTACCAGATCCTTGTATATACCAAAATAAAATCATGTAAAGCAGCAAATTAAAATTCAGTTGGAACCAAGCATTAGCATGTGAAAACTCAGTTGCAGGTAGCATCAGCAGGCACAAAAAGCACTGGAGGATTGTTTCTGCAATAGTGATTTGGTTTTCACCAGTGTATCCAGCCAGGTTATGTTTAACGTTAATTATGTTAACAACATCAACTCAGAAGGCAGCAAAGGAAAAGCCAGATCAACTGATTTTCATCAAGGTTGTACTTATTAGGGTAACAATTATCTGGCAAAGATGATCGTTAAATGCAAAAGTTGCTCATGTAATCGCTTTTTGTTTAGTCCACCAGAATTCACAATCACAGGAGACTTAAGTATTCTTGTAGCAGATGTTTGCTACAATTGTATGACAATTGTACCAGTAAGAAATGATAATTGGGTAGAAGAAAATGTTCGTATTGAACCATGACATGATGAGTCTGGACTGTCATGCAGTTGTACCACGCAATTGAATTATTAATAGATGAACTATTCTAGACCCTCAATGTTACTGACATGAAAAAATAATCAAAGCATAGCAACAGCTACGAGATGAAATTACCAAGAGAACCATGCTGATCATAAAGTTCAACCACAAATATTTGGTGGTAGATTCTATTTGTGGCCTGGCTGGAATCTCAGCAGTGACAACCATCGTAGGTGCATCATCAGAACTATTATTGTTTGGTTACTATATAGATTAAACCCAGTGTCCTGGTGGTCCTAGCAAATTAATTTTGATTTATTGCAGTTACGAATAAATGTATATTCAGAGCTGCTTGGGGTGGCATAAAACAGTTTCAGCATGATGGGTAAACTCTTTTCGGTGGCTATCAAGGATGAAATAATTAGCATGGCTGAATTTGAGATAGTACTGGCAGAAATGGAAAAAATACTAATTGGTAAAACACAAATAACTCCCAGCACAGGTATGAAATCTTGCTGTTGCGGATTTACAAAC
This sequence comes from Unio delphinus, assembly GCA_029339505.1. Lineage (NCBI taxonomy): Eukaryota > Metazoa > Mollusca > Bivalvia > Unionida > Unionidae > Unio > Unio delphinus. The sequence continues at coordinate 8,495,414 of JAQISU010000433.1, read as the reverse complement.
AACAGAAGTAAACAAGATAAATCTGGCTTAGTCATAATTGCAGAGCAGATTGTCTGGAGAGTATCAATAATCAGTAAAGTATCTAGTAGCAATATACAGCCTAAGGAATGTAAATACAACTTAACTATAGTCATCAATTGTTGTCCAAACTAAAAAAGGCAAAGGACCATATAGGACACTTTTTCTTGATATGTGGCTGAATGGTTTAGTTTGTCATGTAATACATGCTTTAGGAAAGCAAATTGATAAAAGTTTCACTTCAGAATAAAAGTTGCACATGTTGAATCTTCTAATCCAATCTGAGACTGAAGAGACAAACGATTCCGTTCAAGTACCATTGTTTCCAATTTAGGTTTCACAACTTCATGGCATTTTGTCATGGATATAACAAGTCCACTGCATGGACCTAGATCTGATATAACATAATTCACTAGCAGATCTAGGTTGGTGCATTTTGTTAGGAGTAATTATTAAAACAAACAGCATAGACTTTGATCTGTTGGTTTGCAGAATGACTCAACTTATGGTGAGTATATATGCATGTTAGATCTGCCCACATCATTCACCCATGGTGAACAGAATACATGAAATACAAATAGAGTCCATATTCTGGTAAAAATTGATTGCTAAACAATTGGAACTTAGATTGCAGATTGTAAATAAATATTATCTGGATATATCTGTTTTGGTATCTTTAATCCTAGCTGGTTCAGTGGAAAATTTTTGTTTCTTGTACATTTTGCAGGTAGTGAAGGGAAATAAGAATATTCCTATTCTCCAATGCCATGGAAAACAAGACCCACTAGTGCCTTGCAAATGGGGAGAGTTGACAGCCATGCTTGCTAAGGGACTTTCCAACAAACATGAATTCAAGACATATAACATGATGCACAGTTCATCACAAGAGGTATCACAGTCTTGCCTGAGTTTTCAGATTAGGCAGCAGCTGTTTTGCTCACTTGCACAATATATTCCTTCAATTTAAATCTGTAATAGAAATTTTTTACAGATCCTTTATTCAGACAAGCAGACAAAAAATGTCTCCCCTGATAAGTCCAGATGAAGGTCATTATATGGTGTACCTTTATGGCAAACAGCTGGGCAGCATTTACAGAGATTAAAGCATTAGTGTGTTTGACACGTATTCTCCAAAGCATTTTAATGATGGCCTTATTGTCATCAATAATAAGATTATGAATTATAGTTTTTTTGTAATTTTTACATAAAGTATAGCTAAAGTATAGTTCACTGGCATAGACATGGTATTATACAGAATCTTTATTGGTTTTCTTCTCAAAAAATCATTTTGTTAATACTGAAAATTAAGATTTTTGAATATTTTAACCAAGTTATTTCCTCTATTTTGTTGTTTTTAGAAGAATTTATGTATTGGCAGTTATCAGAACCATATATTGGTATTTAGGATTACAAGACAACATCACATACTGCTCTTAGAATGTTGGGGTTAAGGGTCCTCTTGATTGGTCCAGTTGGGTAATCAGTTTCCCCAGGGAGATTGTTAGCACAATTAGACAAAAACTAATTTACCTGTGCAGCTGAAATTTGGTAAGATTGTTTTGGTCTACATGTAGAAAACCTGATCTGAATTTCTTTTTTAATGTTTTTGGGACTTTTATCTTTTTGTGTGTTTTGCTTGGACTTGTTAGCTATATATATATATATATATATATATATATATATATATATATATATATATATATATATATGATTTGGATAGATTTTGTATCTGAACATGAATATTGCAAGATTTATTAAGACATTAAACTTTCTTGACTAAACCATTTATCTGCATTGGAGGCATATATTGTAGAAGCACAGTGCTAGTTACCTTCTGAGTTCCATTACATGCATTTTCCAAGTTACTTAGTAAACATGCTTTTGGTTTTAGACATTGGATCACATGCTTGTCAAGTGTATTGACTTCCACCCAGCGTTTTCTTGTTTAAGTTGCAGTGTTCACATGTAAAAAAAACATAAATGTCTTGTCATGATGTAGGAAGTATACATTTCCGCATATCCGCTTAAGCTGATTGTTCAAGTTTTATTTCCTGTTTCTTTTCTTAAAGTTTATATCTATGATTTTCACAATGAATGAGGTATCACTAGGAAAAAAACCAAAGTGGATGAGACTGAGTTGCAGTGCACATTACTCAGTATTACATGTTGGGTTGATTTGTTAATAATGCTGATACAATAAATCACAATTCATTTATATTAACAGAACCTTTAATTAGGAATATTTTATTTTAAAGAAATACCATATCTAGGTTTGATAGCCCCTTTATATGTTCATTGTCATTGTAGATTTTACCAAAACATCCCATGCACGTGCCCTGGCAGTATGTCTGCTTCTGTTAATGATTTTTGTATTATGAACATATACCGTATTTACCGTATGTTTTCGGACACTGTATGTTTTCGGACACCGTTTTTTTCGGGGAAAAATCATATTTAAATGCCTTGTAAGTTTTCGGACGTTGCTCCGCTATAATTGTTTCTACAATTTATGTTTTCGGACACAATCTTGGAGGATCTGCTTCGTCGTTTTAATGTAAAATTTACAGCGTGTTTGCCGTTAATTTAACTGATACAAAGTTCGTATGTATGTATGTACGTACGTACGTACGTACGTACGTATGTATGTATGTATGTATGTATGTATGTATGTATGTATGTATGTATGTATGTATGTATGTATGTATGCAGATAGATTGATAGATAGATAAAAAAATTATATTAAGCCATTAACAATAAATAACGATATCAAAGAATGAAAAGAAGTATGATTTAATGCTGTAATATATTTAAATATATTATTTAATTTCAAGCAGGTTGTCCATAGCATGTTTTAGGTCCTCGGGTGAAAAGCCCTCAAATTCTGTATCGCTATCATCATCATCATCCATAATGTTTAATTGTTCGTCATTTCTGATCAGCGTGTTTTCGCTTCCGCTCAGATTGACACTGATGCTGCACACCTTAAAAGATTTCATTATCATTGTGCGTTTTTCCTTTAATGTGTCCACGGCATTGATAACCCAGTCCAATACAGTCTGCTTGCTGGCTGTCTTGATGCGTCCGTTGCTGCTTTCATCAGATAATTTTAAAGCATTCGTTGCATCCCTGATGTATTCCGTCCAGCTGCGGCGGAGGTAGGTCTTTACAGGCTTATTAATGCTGACATCAAGAGGTTGCAACTTGGATGTGCACCCTCCTGGTATTATTGCTGGCACAACATTTCCGCGCCGCAACTGTTTCTTCACGTCATCAGTGATGTGAGCCCGGAGCGAGTCCATAACTAATAGTGAACGATCTCTCTTTGTGAATGGGATATAAATTTCTTCAATCCATCGCAGCATTAGTGTTTTGTCCATCCACGCTTTCTCCTGAACTGCGACAATCCACCCTTTTGGTGCCTTCAGATCGAGCTGTCTCTTTCCCTTGAAAATAATCATTGGTGGTAATACGTCGCCAGAACCTGCAACGGCTAAAACGACAGTAATGTGTCTCTTTTCTGCTCCAGTGGTACGAATTAGAACACTCTTCGCTCCTTCTTTGTCCACTGTTTTCCCTGGCACAAGATCAAAATACATCGGTGTCTCGTCCATGTTAATAATACACTTATCGTCAAACTCGTCCTCCTCACGTCTATCCATCACAAACTTGTGGAACGAAGCAATCTTTTCTTCCAAATCCTTTGGTAAACGTTGGGCAAGAGAGGTCCTGCTTCTGAGCACAAACCCATGTCTTTTCATGAAACTCTTTCCCCAAGAACGACTGCCATGGAATTTGCTATCCGGATATTCTGTCGAGACAAGCTCCTTGGCATATATACATATTCCCTCAACACTTACTGGAATTTGTAAGTCACGCTGAGTGAGTACCCATTGAGCTATCTTGTCATCCAATGTTTGTCCATATGAAATGGGTCGTCCACACTTAGGCAAATGTCCTTTAAAGTTCAAATCTGCAGAAAAGTCAATTTTCATCCAGGTACTCACCATGGATTTCGGAATGATATCATGCTTTTGCTTTAATGTATAATGTTTATAGTGACCACGTACAGAACCGGGTGGAGCACTCTTGGGTTAAAGATAATCAGACTCGTCATCTAGAGCAGCTTTCTTCGTAGGCGGTTGTTTTTGTGATGCTTCCTCAGAATCATTAATTCGAGGTCGCTTCTGTGGACGGCCTACTGGTCTCTTTGGAGACGATTTTGGCAAGGGCGAGTCCCTCCAAGAACTAGGCAGTGCCTCCTCACTTGTTGCATAACGTATGATAAACTTATCCATCAAAATTATTACAGTACTAACAATATTATGTTTCACAATGATAGCTATCCAGTATACTAACTTTTGTATGTGGTGGGTATTTTATTTATACTTTTTATTTTAATAGTTTGATTCAGCTAACAAAAATATGATTGGTTGTCAGTATAGACATTGTTACACACGAAACCACTTCATACAGGTGTGACAGTTATGGCTTTGATTAGAAACCATGACCCCTGCTTTATATCATTAAACAATACATCAGAGTCGGTATGGATTAGTAAAATTCATTGGCATTGTCCAACAAAACAAACCCCTTATCCCTGAGGCATTATATACAAAGGTTTAAACATAGTTATTGTTCTACAGATAATAAACCTCTTGGTAGACGATATATTTGATTGTGGGTGCTAAATGTTAGGTACATCGTGTGCTCTTTTAATAAAATCCAGATGGCTGCCTTTTATTTCCGAACACATCTGTCAAAGAAATCCCACCAGTTATATTATTAACAATTAACACCCAGACACTTTGAAATCTCTGACATGCATCACTACAATCTTCGAGCAGTAGATCGTTTCCAGCCGGCAAGCTTTGCTCATTTTAAATCTACCCTCGGCTAGGTGGAAAAAAACAGAAGAGAGAACCACAATAAATGCATCACCTTTATTTTAAAAAAATATCAACATATTAATCACGCCGACTCGTATATTGCATATTGCTTTTTATTTTTACCCTTCGTAAGCGTACATACAACACTCACCCCATTTGGAGCCTCTCACCCTTGGTGCTCTAAGAATAGCCATCATACATATACCGGTGTTTCGACTCTCGATACTAAAATGTTTCTGCCCAAAATATCTTAAGAATTATAATTCCAAAATCTTTTTATTTAGTTTGTATTAATATCTTAATTACACAGAAATAAAGCTTGCGTGCGTTTGTAATGTAGATTTTAATGATCATTAGCAGAAGGTTAAACTGGATTGCAAGATTGCTATGTTAATATGGCGGTTCTTTTGGAAAAGACGCACACAATCGTGGCTCTAATATATGTATGGCTTTGTTTTCTGTTGGATGGACATGTATCAAATAGACAAAATAGGCAAGTAATGCCCATTTTTCATTAATTATCCTTTCCGTGGTGTTAGACAAAATACTTGTTTTACTTCATGGCAGCACATTGTCATGTGAGCTAACGGTAACTTCGTTACGGACGGGGAAGGGGGGGCCGGCATAATTCTATCTTCACTTCTATGTTTTCGGACACCTAATCAAAGAATTTAATATGTATTCGGACAACAAAAAAAGTAATTATTTGTTGCAGTCCGAAAACATACGGTAAATACGGTAGGTAGCAGGTGGAAACAAGATGATAATCCTAGAGATTTTTTGCAGAAACTATCATATATTCAACAAATATCTGCCTTACTAACTGAAGTCTGTCATAAGTTGTGAAAGATGTACAGCAAATGATCTCAAATTTACAGGATGTATTAAAGATGTTAGTTTTTAAGTAAGCCTAACATATAAATATGGCAAGAGATTCTAAAAAAATCCTTTAAATTAAACAGCATTGTTTTACTTATTGTAAAAAATATACAAGATTAGAAATTTTGGTAAACTTTGAGCCCTTATTATGAATTCAAGTTTAATTGTTTCATGTATTGATCTATAGGAGGTTTCACGGTTGCAACGGAGTTACTGATCATAGCTACTAAAATCACCTCCCTTAGCTCCAATGCGCATGCCCACAAAAAATCTCCAGTTCCGGATAGTTTACTGTTCTACACTTTATTAGCGAAACATAAAGTTAACAAAGGAAAACCAATGAATAAGTTATGTATGTCAGACTTGTTTTGTTCATACTAGGAGAATAATTATAGACAATAAATCAGATAATTAGATTCAGTGTCCATACTTACATTATATCAGATAATTAAATATTTCCTTTCCATACTTTAAGAATGTCAGTTAATTAAATTAAATACACTGTCCATATTTATATTATACCTGATAATATAGATTCACTATCCATAATTTCAGACACATTTGTAGGAACATTTCACCTTGCTCTCTTAAACATTTCTTGCACCTTTTTGGCTACATAACTTTAAAGAAAAATAATCTCAACAATTTGCATTTTTGATATGTTGATATATCCTTCTTTCTCAGTTACTTTCGCAAGGCTAATAGTTCGTTTATAACACGAGTTAAGAAAGTTATTACACAAGTTCGATAATAAAATTATAATACGAATTCAATCCAGCAGCTGATACATAATGCTAAATATTTTAAATCAGAAACGTTTTGTTGTTTTTTTAAATTTTAAAAATGGAACAGTATATTAATGTATTCAGATGAATTTGACAAAGCAGTAATTACATTAGCTATCGATAAAGGAGTGTAATTAATGCTGATGGAATATTGTTTTATATTTGGGTGTAATAATTGTACAATTTTCAGATTAATGATGTTTTATCTTGTTTCATTTTTGTTTAGAATTTTGAACATCAAGTATCGGATGGTACATGCAATAACTTTCAAATCTGCTAGGGTCTTTAACAAAATTTCAGATTGACACCTGCAAATTCATTTAGAACAGCCTTATTAAAATTAGCTTAATTCTGTTTAACTTTCCTTGCATTAAAGATGTAAGTTTTAAAAATACAATTATTTCATAGATTTCGTCCTACTACTTTGGTTCAGTATTAATCCACGTGACCAGATTTAAAAAATTGCAACAGTATTATTTTAAAAAAAGAGACTGCTTGTAAGAAAAAGCCCTTCAAGTCAATATTAAATAAATACTCGCAAATATTCATCTTTGTTTTTTTTCTATCGGTCACTTGTTCTTTCTTATATTCAAATTATACTCATTTTTCACCTGAAGTATGTTTATGTAATATATGTATGCAAACACATTCATTCAAGGATATACATACCCAGTGCACCAGATGAAATGTGATAGACACACATACAGAAAGATAGGTGAGAACCACAAATGTCCTATATATGCATAGTGGGTCTAACATAGATATTTCTCCACATTATATACTCTAAAATTTCCATCCGTTCCAGGAAATAAAATTAGAATAATCATCAAGGAGACTCGTACGTGCGCCTGTCTGTTCAAACACGGACGACATTTGTGAATTTTGAAAGAAACTCAAAAGTTATTTCATTTAAAATATAATTAACATTAATAGAAATGCAACAGTCTAAATCAATAATAAAAGAACTTTTTAAAGTTAGAATTTTTTGTTGTTGTTCAACATAAATTTACTGCTATGATTAAAACTGTAAAAAAATAAACATCTTTTCAATATTCTTCAAGCGAGATAAATTGCAAGAACTTTTTACACAGCGATACATCTTTGCACAATCAAATAATACAAACTAGTACATAATGTAGTAATGGAAAGATAATGAAGATCTGAAACGGGCAGAAAACATTTATTTAAAAGCTGGCTGCAGCGCAAGTTAGTGAAAAAAAAAAAGATGTAACAACAATTGATCAAATATTGATAGAATTTCGTTTTAAGATAGTGAGATATCGATCCTGTTTGCAAAAATCTGAGCGGTTTGTCAAATTTTATTGATCTGCGTCTGCCGTCTCTAATTATTGAACTATCTGGAAGTGAGCTGCACCGATACGCCCTCTGGTGAGCTAGTAACCGTGAAACCCCCTATACACCATAGCATATCTCATGTTGGATACTCTACACTAATGATACATAGCATTACACTCTTGACAGGGGCCTCAATTGGTCTAAAGTGCTCTCTGTTACAGATCACTGCCATCTAACCTCTATCTGCGTGGGTTCGAGTCTCATATTTGGCCAATGTGGGCATGTGAGAAAGCTTGCCAGTAGCTTCTTGTGGGTCAGTGGTTCTTTCAGGGGGTTTTCCTGGGTTGTTCCTCCACCATTAATACTGGCAACCATGTATAGCCTATCGTGTGCAGAAAAATGGTGTTAACCCTACAACTACGCTCATGATACAGAACATTACTCGTGGTACATTACCAATGATATATAACAATGCTAATGATACATTATGCTCACAATACATAACATTGCTCATGATACATAACATTACAATCTACACTCTTGATACATCGCTAGCTGCGTGGTCTAAAGTGCTCACCATTCCAGATCACTGCCATCTCATCTCTGCATGGGTCTGAGTCTAAGGGTCAGCTAATGTGGGTATTTGAGAAAGCTTGCCTGTAGCTTCTCATAGGTTGGTGGTTCTTCCCTGGGTTTTCAAGTGTTCTTCCACCAATTATACTTGCTGCCATGTATAGCCTATCCTGTGCTGAAAAATGGCATTAAACAACAATGTGATACACTGCATTTCTTAGCTCTTTCAGTTTGTATTCTTATTACTATTACTCAATGGAGAGACCAAGTATGACACCTTAAGTATTGAAAGGCAGAGGTGAAATTGTGAACTTTAACTTTTCTGAGGCTGCAACAAATAGAAGAAGACACACACACACACACACATCTCCTACATTCAATTAAAAGAAAAATTATATATTTATAATGAATTTTTTAAATACAACTTTAAGGAATTGATTTAGTCATCTGGTGAGAGGCAGAGAGTAGGAGTTTGAACAGCACTTAAAGGTAAACCTGAAGTCATCCCTCTTTTATCGTGGTTAATCAGTTCCAGACTCTACCGCGATAAGTGAATTTCCGAGAAGTAGGATTTCATAGTTAGAGCATAGAAAACCTGTTCACGACCCTCTAAATAACTTTGGACTTGTAAAGCAGGATGACCTGTGGACTTTGAAAGAACATAACTTTGCCGATTTTAAAGATATCTTTTTGTATTTGGTATCAAAATAAAGGTTAGAAGTCAACTTGTATAAATAATTCAACAAAATGTGCATATATATTAAAACGTTTAATATACAGGTGCAAACAGGTAACAACAGGTAAAATGCACAAGCAATTATTTATTTAACACATTACATGAATGATAATTTCAAACTTTTTGTCTAAAGCAACGATTTCAAAGTATTTAAAAGCTTTTCTGGAGCCATCTAACACTAAGGAAGGTCCAGCTCTCTCAGAAAACTGAAATAAATCACTGGTTCGTCAAGAACAAAAACACGTGGAGTTCACACTTCGTCTGGTTCAAAACCTTCAAAGTCCTCTTTATCGTCATTGCTGTCTCCCAAAAGCACATTCAAATGCATCTCCAGATGTTTTATGTCATTTTCAGTCAACTGTGTTAGGTCACAACAGCTAAATATTTTGATAATTCATAATCTGACACTTCATTCTCATCTTGCGTCGAAGTCCGCCATTTTGAATAGAAATTCGCCATTTGGAAAACACGCTTAGAATGTGCCTGCTTGCCTCAAGATTTCTAGTTGAATTCAAGCTTAACTTGCAAGATAATCCAAGTATAATATCTACATTAAAAAAAGGAACTTCTTAGAGATATCCCAAAACGTATGTAGTCTGGTACTATGACGTTAAATAAGCACACTGCCCAAGACCGGTAAAGCGGTCTGCAGGGTTACAGACTTACTTCCCCATGACCGGAAAACCAGTCTGTAATGATGAGAGGTTTAAAATAATAACCCTTTAAAAAACCACGATAGTGAAGCCGCAAAAGTTGAAGCGTGAAGTGGCAATGGACGACTGTACTACTTTCGACAATCTTATTTTAATCGACATTTCAAGTACATTGAGAAGAGAGGACATGCATTCATTCACTGGATTGAGAGATCTGAGCCTTTTAATATCACCAAAATGCGACTTCTACGGAAACAACTGAGCAACTTTATGTAAACAACCCCATACACACGCGCGAGCTTGTGACGCCACAAGAGGAACCTGCAATTGGCTATCAACATGGTTTGACAGTGTGAGCAAACATGAACAAGAATTGGAATATTCTTCCTCTTCATTTGATTAAGGTCACTGACAACCAACAAAAAATTCCAAAATGGAAATCCATTTTTAGTACACCAACGAGCCCAAATAAGGCCAAAAGAAATGGCAAAATGAATGAAAAAATAAAAAATCACCAAACCACTCAGGAATAAATGAAACAAACCAACCAACCAGACAAACAACAACAACAATGAATATTTATATATACACAGTCATAGATCTATTTATTTTAAACATCTTAAATTAAAAAAATGGAGAAAAAACCCTCAGTATCAATATAGCTTCAATAAATAGAAATGGATTAGATATTACAAAAGCAAACCAAATCATCAAAATAGCAGATAAATATGATTTTGTATGCCTTCAAGAACTACACCAGTTACCAAAAAAAAAAAAAAAAAAACTAATAGAGGATAAATTAAATGCTCTATACCTAACAGACGAAAAAGATAGATACTCAGGAGTTGGGATTATCATCCACAACAAATGGGTAAACTCAAATTGGAATATAATAAAATCACCCAAAGAATTAAAATGGAGACTTTTACATTTAAAATTTAATGACCTACACATCATAAATGTATATGCACCATCTACCAACAAAGTTCCATAGATGATAAAAACGTTTTGTTTTTATATTTTACCTCGAGAAACGCATTTTTTTAAAACGTTTTTTTATTTTTTGCGTTTTTTATATTTGGTACTTCCATTTTTTTATTTTATATCATCGGCCATACAGACAATCCTCTGTCATACTCTAGATAACAAATATCGATCAATAATGAATCTATGATGCTAGCCTACGATACTTTACTTACACATCCTGCAACCTAGTGCTGATATCTGAAACTTAAAAACTGGTATGTAGCGTGTAAAAAAGTAAAATATTGATTTTTGTGTTGCCTAAAAACTACTGGAATGTTTTTGTTTTGTTTTTTTCTTGAGAAAAATATGCGTTTTTTATTTTAATTTTAACGTTTTTAACATCTATGACTGACAAACCAAGGGAAAAATTAATAACTCGTATAAAAAAATCATTAGGGCTATTTAACCCAGACAATTTACTTTACACAGCCCAGATAAATGATAAAATATTCTATGGTGAAGTTACTAACTTTATTATTTACCTATAAATCAAGGAAATAATGTAAAATGGAATGTGGATGCTGAATAACTGGAAACCCCTAATGTATAGTTCAACAACACCAATTTTACAGCACCATATCAAAACAAATTTTTGATTAAAACGAATACAGAAAAACACGTATCTATTCGAACTGGATAGTCTGAAATGCTAGTTTTAAAAAAACCCAGTCAAATACCATGATATACTACAACAAAACAAATTTACAGTCAACATGTGAAAAAAAACCGGTTTAGTTTTTAAAGACCAGTTTAGTAACACAAAGTTTTTGTATAAACATAAATAACACTAGACTGTTGGCAGATCTACAGCACAACCATAGCAGGTTGCTTCCATGCGAACATGACACATAATACATATGACAGACCTTCCTTCTCTATTAATGAAGTTTATTGCAGCTGCGGTAATATATCCACCGCTGCAGCTTCAAAGGAAAAATATCAACTCAATAACCAAAGAAAACTAATATGACCAATGAAAGTAGAATGGCGGGGCGTAATGATGAGAAAGTCAATATTTGACATCTAAATATAACTCACTTGGCTCTCTCCTTCGCACAGCCAATTAACAAACAAACTTGTCAATATGACATTTTTTTTAATAACCATACTAATTAATACAATTGGTGGAAATCTCCACTTACAATATATATTCAGTTAATAACTTTAACAGAGGAATATATGTTAGAAATTTTTAAAACATAAGACAAAATCACTGGCTTCAATGAAGAGACGTTTTACGCTTGACAACGATACAACAATGGTTCCTTGCAATGTCATGTTCCTCTTGTGATGTCACACTGCCTGAGATCACGGATACTTCCGAAGTTGTACTTAATTTATTGAGAATATTCATAATGTGTACATTAAAATAAATATCTCGGCATCCATTGATCGCATAGGGTAGAAATTTTCAGATATTACATAAATCATGATATTTAATAATTTAGTGTTAAGTGATGAGGGGATCTCAGGTCTACCTTTAAGTGTGTGTGTGGTGTTGGTTGTAGGAGGTGAGGGCTGCTTTATTTCTGTGCTGGTACGATGGTTATTTTGTGTAAACTTGTTATTATTATACAATATTATGGCCAGCAGAAAGTTGTTTTTCATAATCTTCATTTTTTAGCATGTGAATTGTTTAATTGTTTTGGTTTGTTCAATTGATTTGTTAGCATACGATTTACTGACATTTCTTTATTATTTTTTTTTTACAGGAAATGCAGGATGTAAAAGATTTCCTAGTGAAGTTGTTAAAACTTGAAGAATCTTAAATAATATGTATTTAAATAACTTGTAGAAGACTGTGTGACATTTGCAGCTGGTGATTGTCATAGAACCTTGTATGTGTAATATTTTGATTTATATGGCATACTAATATGATCTCCAGGATGGTTATAATGGGAGGTTGTATATATAAAACAAAGATATAATCAAGTATTCTGTATATTAAGAAGCACAAAGCTGCTATTGTATTGTATATCTGAAAGAAGACATGTATACATCATGCAGTTCTGCTGATTTAGCACATTTAGGCTCATCATATTAGGATTGATTTTCAGTATAATTTACCAATTATTTTGCTATGATTTCAAAAATTATTTTCCTGACAAGAAAACTAAGGGAGGGGATATATTTCACTGCCAGGGATGTCAATATAATTTCAGAATTATTAGGACACCTGCATTTAGATATTGACCCAACCTTTTAGCACTCATGGATTTATTTTTCCATAACTTTAACAGGAGTTATTGGACCTTTACCAGAATTGGTACACATGTTGATATTAAATAAGACTTTGAAAGAATTTGATTGCATGCTTGCTGTATGATCACATAGAGGAGTTGTGACCCTTGATTGCCTGTCCTCAATTCTTTTGTTTCTACAAGTAATTTACAAAGGATAGATAATTTTTTAAAATATATAGGCCTATATTGATGAAACCTTGAATGCATTTTTTTTTCTCAGTATTCCATAATATCAATAACAAGAGTTATGTCCCCTTGTTTTCCAACCATCTTAGGTGTCCACATCTCTAATTTACTAAGTTTTGTTGGATTTTAATCAAGTTTGGCATGCATCTTTATGGCACAGCTTTGTTTTGATTATACTTTGTGTGAGCTTGATTTCCAGATTTCTGTGACATCATTCCTGTTTTCCTGACTTTGGTTTATACATTATTACCTCACCAAGGATTGGTGGATTTCAACCAGTGTTGGTGAGTGGTTTTGCATTCAGGATACCTAGAATGAGTCAGATTTTAAGTTTTCCACAACCTCATTTTACAGGAGTTATGCAACTTGGCTCCACATTCTCCAGGCTTTGTTTCTGCAGCATAACTTGACATGTGATTGTTTGAATTCAATCAAATTTACCATATATTGATGAAACCTTAATGAAGTTGCTTTTCAGCCTTCCACAAGAACATTTACAACATTTATATACCCTGATTGCACATAATGTTAACTTTAGTTTTCACATATTACTTTTCCACAGTAAACCTGGATTTCAACCAAATTTGTCATGAAGTATTATATTTACATGACCTTAAAAGATTTTAATGTTGTGCATTCTACATTACCCTTTAGAAGAGTAATTCCCCTGATTGCCTATCCTCTTTGATTTTGGATTACTTGACTAAGACTTTTTGGAATTTAATTAGTTTTGGTGTGCAATTTGACATCTTGAATTACTTGGATTTCCAGCATTCCACATTATCATTTAGAGGAGTTATTGCCCTTAGGTGCAAAGTCACCATACCATTATTTTCTGATAAAAGTTCCTCTATACAAGGCCAAGCCAAGCAAATTGCAATGAGTTTGTCCGTTTCTGGTGCATATATCTTGGATAAGTCTAGTTTCACTAACATGAACATAATGTATACTTGCTTGTAAGTCAAGTCAAACTGCAAACAAAAACTATCCTGATCTACCATAGTATAATGGACCTGCAAATCAGGGTCTGTATTGTTTGTTCTATTGATTACTACTAGCAACTGCATTGACCCAAATGTGCTGGCACATTATGTGAAGTGAGTTTGGGGTCTGTGAATTTAAAGTTGGACTCTTGTTATAAGTGAGTATATATGATATTAAAAATGCTTTTGCTTCCATGGATGCAAAATTTGAATTATATTTAACTAGTTGCAGTGTTCCCATTAATCAGATGAATCCAAGATTAGCTGGAATAGCCAAATAACCTTGCCCATTCCTGGATCACACAAGTTGTCAAAGTAAAAGAAGAAAAAATATTGAGAAGTGTGTGATATTCTTCATTTAAGCAGTTGCTGAGTTTTTACAGAAAGAACAAGACTCGACCTAAGCAACGGAATACCAGTCTGAAATTTGGCTAAGTAGGTAACTGAATTTAAGCCCTGACATCCCAGAATAAATATAAGACATGAAAATATCCGTGAAACAAATCTCTTTACCAGTGAATATATGCCAGATTTAACTTTTAAGTGTTTAAGTATCAAAGTTAGTATCAGTCCCTTTTTTACATAAAAATGATGCATATTTCCATTTTTATTGCACACATGAAATTAAATGCTTGGGAGGCATTGACTACTTAAATTTAGAAGATGGGATTTTGTAAACAGATATATTGTTCTTGCAGTAGTTTTCTCTTAAGCATATTGCAGTGTAGTATGACCACCATTAATACTAGCCACCATGTATAGCTTATCGTGTGCTGAAAAATGGCATTAAAACCCTACAACAACAAGAAGAATAGAATGTAATATAATCCATGTGTGTCATCTGTCAATTTAAAACTGCAATCAGATATTTTTGTTTGAATGTTTAGGATAAAGTTATCAGTATTTGATCATGTTTATATTAACCGGAAATTCAGTATTAACTTGCTTTATTCACAGAAGAACAATGTTTACAGCAGGACCCCCTTTTTATTATGTTTAAGATAAATAAAGATGAAAATATTGCATTCAGAATTCAAATGTGACACTTAACTCTCTCTTGACATCCTTGAGACATTTTTGAGATTTAAAAAAAAAAAATGAAAATGAAAACTATAGTATGCTTGTAGTGTTGTAACAAAGATGTCTGAATTTGCATTTGATAAATTTATGTTTCAAAATGCAGTTTTTATTTTACCAGGCATCTTTATTTTGATTTTCAATGTGAGTGTTGAAGTAACAGTCTACTTATCAGGTCAGTGTCATTTTGTCAAAAGACATTTGATCCAACAGTCGCGTCAACTACAAAGACATTTTTGTCAAATTCCATAAAATCTTTTGAGAAGAAAGAAAAAATAATGGAATATATGAAGAGAATTTTTATTAAAATCTTAATTACTGATATTTTGTTTTTTTTTATTTTTTTTTTAAAAATATCATTAGATATAGAGAAATTGTCATTTGTTATGAAATGTCGGGAGATATTATGATGCTCTGTCATTTGTTTTACTGAAAGTATAGACTGTAACTTTGTGATGTTGCTTCCTGAAACTCTCTAACCATTGTAATTTGTGCTTCCAGTAAAATTATAATGCAACCAAACATTGAGTAATATAGATAAGTTAGACATAACTGTTGGGTATTGGTTGAAATGGTTCTGAACACCTGCATCACCTGTATGGTTTTTGCTAAAATGAACCCTTTTTACTCCCCATGTATGCCTTTACCTTTGCCCCCCCCCCACCCCCACCCATCTATGCATAACTATTTTTTACCATTTCCCCCAAACTTCACATTTCGACGCATTACACGGTATCTACTATAAATATGTTACATCTTCACATTTCTACGCATTACACGGTATCTACCATAAATATGTTACATCTTCACATTTCGACGCATTACAGAGTATCTGCTATAAATATGTTACATCTTCACATTTCTACGCAGTACAGAGTATCTACTATAAATATGTTACATCTTCACATTTCTACGCATTACACAGTATCTACTATAAATATGTTACATCTTCACATTTCTACGCATTACAGAGTATCTACTATAAATATGTTACATCTTCCATTTAAATGTTGATTTGCCATGACCATGAGGTAACCAAATGCTGGTAAAAAAAAATAAAACGTCTGATTTTATTGACCTATTTCCTAACATTAGAACATATAAATCAAAATTAAACCAACCAATTATACTTTTTGTTTTCCATGACCACATCCAAATGGCGTCAGCCAATTGTATTACCTCAGTTCGTTGTAAATAATATGGCTTTTTCTACATCAGTAAGTTACTCGGCGTATATGTTTCAAATATGATGCTGAATTTTACATTAGTACACTGCTCCCTTGATAACTTGCGCCGTGATAACTCGCGAACCCGCTTATAACGTGGTGTCTGGCGTATGTCCTGATTTTTCCCCAAAGAAAAAATATATTTTAAAAATCTTTCAGAATATACTGAACGTGAAAATATTACTATAAGAATTGGTAAATGAAACCTTTATACATTTCTGGTTTTATCATCAAAAATGATGATTAGTGACCATAAAGATTGATTCCATGTTGTGAAATTTGCAAATTTTAAATAAGATATCACATATGATGTTAGGGTTTATGTGTTGATAAATAGTCATCAATACGACATAAATAAACAGTCTGTTGAAATAGCGATCAATTAAAATGTCCGGTAAATGCTAACAGGTGGCAACAGAAAATGAAATAAACAGCAATTAAATATCTTGCAGTGTGCAACCACATTCTAATCCTTTATTTCCGTTTCAGTGCAAACATTATAATTGCAACATATTCTTTTCTATGAAAACATGAAAAGAGTCGATCAACCGTCACATCAAAACCTGAGAGTACTTCCATGAGAACGTAATTACCTGCCCTCTTTGTTTTGATCAACAACTTTGTGAAGTTACACTAAAATAATCCATTAAAAGAGACCTGTTTTGTTTTATCACTTATAGCTTATGCATTGAATCACGCAAGGGACAATTTTGCTTGGCGGCAGTGAAATCGGGAGTAACAAAAAAAATTAACAGATTTCTTTAAAAAAGTCTATTGTCATTTGCCAAGCACAACCGGCATTTTTATTATTGTGTTCTAATTTACATTGTTTTAAATTTGTAGACCCACTAAATTCATGTTGGGAATGATTAACCCTTGTTTTTTCATTTTACTTTTACCGCAATCGAATATATATATATCGATTGATCAACATTTTTTCTTGAAACAAAGTCGATCTTTTGTATTAAAAAAATACGTCTAATTTGGATCAAACAATAAAACAAGAATGTATCCAATTCAGCACAATATCCAACTGAATCACACTACAGCAAAGAGTACAATGACACCACGTATGCCATGTGGGTGCATCTATTTATAGAAATAGATTTTCTTAATATGAACACACGAGTTTAAATTATGTTAAAAAGAATTGGTGATAATTATTAATTGTAATAATTAGTATGTAGTGGTAATATTTTCTATTTGTTAGATTCGAGTTTCTTGGCTATATTATGTTATTTTCATTACAAAATGAGTGATATAAGAAAACAAACTTGACCATATATATCACATTGAATGATATAATATAGGTTCCACAATGGAGAAGAAAACCATAGGCATTTGTTAATCTCCCAAGTTAAAAGTAGTCCTGAAAAAAAAATCAAATACATATTTAAGGAAGAGAAGGGGCATAGATCCAAGTATGGGCTGAAAATAACACTTATAATACCTACCCTTTTATTGTGCATGAAGGATAATCTATATATTAACCCACCAGCCTATCCATCACATTTATTGTATATCAGGATAATTCTGTATACAAGTCCATCCATCTATGAATTTTGTACGAAGAATGAATATATATATATATATATATATATATATATATATATATATATATATATATATATATATATATATATATATATCCTATAACCCATCCATTCATCCATCAATTGTGTATGAAGAATCTGTATATTAACCCCATAATCCATCGATCCATCAATGAATTCTGTATGAATAATCTGTATATTAATCCCACAGCCCATCTATCCATCCAATGTTTATGGAGAATCTGTATATCATCCCACAGAATCCGTATATTAACCCTGCAGTCCATTGATCCATCAATGAATTGTGTATGAAGACTCTGTATATTAATCCCACAGCCTATCCATCCATCCATTCATCCATTATTGGGTATGAAGTTAAGGTGATGTACAGTGCCCCCATTTATGTTCGATAGGATCTATAAAAGTGACCCGTGCTTCAAGTGACCTTCAGCTTGATGCTGAGAGATGCTCTAACAAGGATGTATGATGATACATGGGCATTGGAGTACAATAGTGTTTTTTTAATTATTACTTGAATAGCTGTTAAATTACATAATAATCGATTTCATTAGCCAGGAGAAGAAATTACTGGACCAGAGTTACAAAGGGGCAGTGATACATTGGAGGCCTTTGTGATGACGGATTAATGTACATGAGAATTTATTTATTACCATATTTGCTCCTTTAATGTTTGTTTACATCAACATCATAATATTGGAAATTGTATATCATTTACACCTGATAAGTATGGTGTATAATGTTAAGGACAGCACCTAATTCTACTTGAAACTCTCAAAAAATATATAGCTGAAAGATTGACTGATACAAATTTTCTTTAATCTGTAGAAAGAGACGAGGCAGGGGTCGTGATATTCCACATTAGTTTTAACTAGTAGATCTACATATTGACCTTTTTAATCATCTAGCAAGGGTTTGAAAGACTCTTTTTAGAAAGTGAAAACTATTCTTGTTGGGTGAAAAGATGGCCACACAATAAAGAAGCTTGTGATATACAACAGAAGTCCTGATTTTGAGATAGAAGGGAAGTATAGGTGAATAAATTATGATGACACATGAAAGTATAAATCAAAATGTAAAATTCTAGCTTGGTTATATCTTTCAGAAAGGAAGTCCAGTCATAGTTATTTATTGATTTTTCAGAAATTTATTTATTCGGTCATAATTTCATGTGGCAGTTAGATTTGTCATTTCATTAGGTCACTTGTATTGCTTTGTTTTAATTTTGGGGGATAAAAGCCCCACATTATTATAGTAATCATAAACATTTCTTCAATTTTGCCTAGGTTTGTCATTATTTTTTATCGCCTAAAATTGGTGATTTTATGTTTAGAATGTTCATCACTACTTAAAAAATGTTTTGGTCTTAGGCTTGTACACAGAGGCAACTCGGCTGTTAGTATTTGTAGAAAGTCTTCATGCTAAATATACGTCTATATACTTTTCTTTAACCATACATTTAATAATATTTTGAAAAACGTACGTTATGGGAGCAAAATTTATATGATAACGTGGTTTGTGTTTTTTTTTCTTCTAAGTTTGTCATTAGCAACATTGGGTTGGTTGGTGGGTTTACTTTCAGTGGTACCTTTTAACAAAGCTCGCTATATCGTGATGAGGATAGGGAGTTAAGTGCCTTTCATCAAGGACACCATTATTGACAACCATGGCTGATCAAAATGTCCGCTAAATTTGGCAGCAAACACATAAACTAGAAGACCTTTCAGTTTTAGTACAAATTATGCCAATCCGCCGTCAGACATAAATACCAATGTTAAAGATACCTAAAATAAAAGAAATAATGAAAGTATGATGCAAAGTCCATAATAAAAAGTTGACCAAGAAAGAAAACATCCAGGCATAAAGGAGTTTAGTCAAATTAAGCTGATGTGGCATCAGGTGTGGATGAAAATAAAACGACTTGGAACGACGCTTGTTTCCACAATGTTATGAAAGCAACATTCAGCAGTGTATGAAATCATCATTCCACAATGTATGAAATAAACTTTCCACAGTGTATGAAATCATCATTCAATAGTGTATGAAATCATTCCACAATGTATAAAAGCAACTTTCCACAATCATCATCATTGTAAAAATTACTAGAGGCACTAATGAGCCAGCTGTCTTGGTCAGCTGTTCTTGTATTTGGCGCTTAGATGTCGGTATGGACAAATACCTTTGACTGTTTTATGTTTTTTTCTTTGCTTCAAGACTATCCCTAATACCATTATATATTATGAATTGTGCTCAAAAGGGTTTGACCACTAATAGGTGCATTCAAATTGGATAGCACACTAAAAAATATTTTTTGTTTGTTAATACATTTATGTAGTCTATTATTGCGGAAGTAAAATATTTGCTTATTACTTACTGAATGAGATTTATTTAGAATGTATTTGTCAAATTAATGAGATATTTCTATGTAATGCTTTAATAAGACAATCTGATAGATGTACTTGTAAAAATTAGGCGAACAAAGTGAAACAAATATAATTACAAATGTTTTTTTGGGGTGGGGGGTGTTGATTTTTTTTCCTTCTTCTGATAAAAACACTTAAGATACTTGATTCTGAAAGTGTTTACTTAACTTTCTATGTTGAGGCGAGCAAAATTAGTAAGAAACTAAGCTGTAAGCCTCGAGTTAGAAACTGAAATACATCTTTGAGGTTTGTAAATGCCGACTACTTCTGGTCTTTGATTTAATGTGTAGACGTATTGAAAAATCATGTCTTACTGTCAGACAACGCTGACAGACGCAGTTGTAGTGTTCTACATACCCTCCATGTTATCTCCACAGAACATTGACTAAAAGAAGATAAGTTTTCCTAATAGCTTTACTTACATAATTATATTGCCCACACACCCGCAAACACGTTTATCTGTGTTCTTATGTTCAGCGATTGTTAGAATCACCTTTTTTTTAAAAAAATTTTTTGGTTTCTGCCTATAAGCTTAGCGATAGAGGGACCTATATACACCAAGCGAAATGTTATTGCCAAATGTGTTTTGCCAGATTCGACGCTGTCATAGTAGAAAGAATTGCACTCCCGAGTTCCTGTTGACATTTACTTTTGGCAGTTGTTCAAACAGTGGAATTGGAATTAATCTTTGCTGCATGCGGGATAGCTTAGGATACTGTTCAACCAGTCTTGAATACTCGCTCCACCTCAATTTAAAGCAAGGGGCATGCAAATACTATCACACCTTTATTTTGTAATCTTTTATCAATGTCGTGTACTATTTGTGTGAGCTGCACCAATATTTCTGGATTCACATGCGGCACCAATAATTCGAGTTCCTCACATCTACATAATCGCTTCCCAATGGTTTTATTTGACTTTTAACTCTCAGATCTGAATTGGAACTAGTGGCTGAAAGTCCATATTCTTTACTGTTGGCTGACATGTCGTCTCTGTGGAAATCTGTAAACAAACACGTATCGCTTCGCTTTATGAAAATGTTATGTCCTAAAACGGACATAATGATATATTTTGCATTTTAGACCCAAATAACACATTCAAATAATGCACGTGTACTTTATTGTGTTCCCTTTGATCAAATCGAAATAACATAAACAAGTGCGTTATTGGTCATTATGTACCCATGTAGTGATATATTGGACATTGTGTATAAATAAGATCACATCCATATAATGTACATGTGTGCTTTGTTGGGCATTATGTACATATGATATATTGGGGGATTATATAACAATATTATGATATATTGGGGGATTATGTAACAATATTATATATTGGGCATTATGTACCAATATATCACGTCCACGGAACGTACATGTGAGATTTACTGGGTATTATGTGCCCATAAACCACGTTCAAATCACTTATATGACATTTATGCTTTATTGGGCAAAATGTACCACAAGATCACGTCCAAAGATTGTACTTTGTTCGGGTATTATGTAGCCATGATCACGTCCAAATATGTTTGCTTTATTGGGCATTATGTGCCTATAGACGCCGCCAAAATAACATGCATGTGAGCTTCTTTGGGCATCAGGTGGGGTTGACAAAACTTGACGGGTCTGTTAATTTTTGTATATAGGCTACACCAATTTTGCAGCATATGCAAATTCAGGGCAAATTCACCTCTATCCCAAATGACGTCACTGTTAATTGGACATTTTGTATCTCTGCAGATCACGCCCAAATAATGTACATATATGCTTTGTTGGGCATTAGGTACCTGAAAAGTATGTCCATAAACCCACATATAAACATGGTCACATTTTAGACTGGTTTCTTTATAGACCTGATGATAATATTCTGCAATCCACCATTGTATCCCACGAACTTGCATCAGATCACCTCTGCATTATATGCCATCTCGACGTATCAGTCCCTAACCCTCCACCTTTATTTGCTACTAAGAGAAACCTTCGTATGATAAATATAACCAAATTCATGCAGGACATCTAAGAAAACCTAACAACTTTCTTACATCCAACAGCGGAACAACTTGATAACTGCATGCGTTCATTACTTGAAAAACATGCCCCAGCTACCAAATGCAAAGTATCATTAGAAAAAATAGTGTTCTCCATAGTATAGCAGCGTTAGGGACCAGCTTAGCACTGCTAAAAGACATCGCCGAAAACCAGAGAGGCTTTGGCTTTCCACCAGACTCACTAGTCATAAACAAATCTATGAAGCCGCTAAGAAGAACGTCACAAACATAGTCCATTTAGCAAAATTATTTCACTACAGTACTAAGATCATGGAGAGTTCTAGCTACAAAGAGCTCTTCGAGGTAACTCACAAACTAATGTTAAGGAACAAATGTACACCATTTCCAACTACCTTCTTTCCAGTAGAACTTCCGGACCAATTTGCAAATTTCTTCAAAGTACAAACCATTAGAGATTCGCTTGACAACACAATTTCAAGTGACTCGTCACCATACAGTTATGATACAGAATTTCAGCGACAACCATTAGGAACATTTGAACCTGTCTCTATTGATTTAGTACAGACAATCATGATGAAGAGTGCACCAAAGTCTTGTGAACTTGATCCAATTCCGACATCACTGCTGCTTGAGTGCTTGGACCTAATATTGCCTTCACTAACTGATGTTATTAATATGTCTCTCTCATCAGGGGAATTCCCACCATTTTTCAAAACTGCCATCGTAAAGCCTCTGCTGAAGAAACCAACACTTGACCATAACGATTTAAAGAACTACCACCCAGTTTCTAATCTCCCATTCATATAAAAATCTTAGAAAAGGTTGTTCTAAACCAACTTGTATCCCATTTGAATTCAAACAGTCTTTTTAGCAATGTACAGTCTGCATATCGCCCTTGCCACAGTACGGAAACTACTCTTCTGAAAGTATTTAATGACATTCTCTCTGCTTTGGATAGTTTAAAGATTACAGTCCTCACCCTTCTGGATTTTTCTGCAGCATTTGACACAATAGACCATGATATATTACTTCATCGTCTCCAGTATGTATTTGGCATTCAGAATATAGCCTTACAGTGGTTAAAGTCCTACCGGTACTTAGTCAACAGGGCACAAATTGTATGTTGAGGTGTTCAACAGGGGTCTGTTCCTGGACCTGTTCTCTTCATTCTATACACTCAGCCGCTCTCAAGTGTCATAGATCATCATCCAGTGTCGCACCAATTGTATGCTGATGACACCCAAACATACAAGTCTAAGCACCCAACTGCAGTTGATGCTACCATCAATGGCGTAGAGCTGTGCATTTATAAAGTTAAATCATGGACGACATGTAACAAGCTGCAGATGAATAATGCTAAAACTGAGGCTATTCTGATCACAACACAAAGACTTTCTTATTCACATCCTTTACCTCAGACAATGAATATCAGCAACACCAACATTAAATTCTCACAGTCAGTATGAAACTTAGGTGTTACTCTAAACAGTACTCTCGCATTGCACCATGTCATGAACATACGCAAGGCTGCATATCTTGAACTGAGACGCATCAGTTCTATTCGTAAATATCTTTCAGTTGATGCCACTAAAACACTTGTGTGTTCATTAGTACTTTCAAGACTGGAATATTGTAACTCAATTCTTTCTGGTTCACCACAATATTCAAAAGTTCAAAACACAGCTGCACAGATCATCTTTAGAGTACCTCGATCAGAACACACCTCGCCACTGCTCTGTACCCTTCACTGGCTATCAATTCGATACAAAATCAAATACAGAATTTGTTCTCTGTGCTATGTTTCACTGACAGACTCCTGTCCAACATATCTATCCGGCCTCACCGATGTGTATACAACAGCAAGATACTTACGCTCTTCTTCTGACAATCGTATACTCATTGTTCCCACTATGAAAATGAAGTCATTTGGACAACTTTCTTTTGCATACCAGGGCCCAGTGATGTAGAACAAATTGCCAATTGAAATTAGACACAAAGACACAGTGGTTCCTTTTAAGAGTGCTCTTAAAACTCATCTGTTTCGACTGCTGGGACAAACTTAGAGACCTAATAATGTTTTGTATCTTACATGTTTTCAGCATGTTTTTATGTTTTCCAATTTCATTGCTTTTGTCATTTGTTTTTATGTAGAATAGTCATATCATTATAGATAGTCTAAAGCACTTAGAGCTTCTAAAGATTAGGCGATATACAAAGTCCTCATTATTATTATTATTATTATTATTATTATTATTATTATTATTATTATTATTATTATATAAGGTGCATGTATGCTGTATTGGGCATTATGTACAGCAGTAAGAAGGGTGGACAGACCAAAACTAATTCATACAAACCGAAACTATTTCAAACCGAACCGAAACTATTTCAAATGAGACTAGAGAGAGAGTGTGTTGAATAGCCAGGTTTCCAATAAACCATAAGGTCTCTGCGGAGACCAAAACTAATTTAGACTACTAAAATGGTGAACAACTAAGTTTTCAAGCTGTTACGGAGACCAATCCTAGATAGAGAATGGAGCATAGATGCTATGGAGAGAGAGTAAATAGACCTCTACGAGACAAACTATTTCGGTGTCATGGTAAAATCCTTTAGGATTTCACATACAGATTAATTTGTAAAATCTCTCCTCCTAAGTCAATCAAATTATTGGACTGATCAGTGAGTTTAAAATTAATTCTCGTTAATGAATCATCGCATATAGACTGGATTTTTTGGATCTTTAATTATTAGAAATCCGGGTGGAGCCGTTGGTGCAAATGAATATAAAATATATCCTTGCTGGGCTTGATTTGATTTTTCTACATTTATTTGGTAACTTCCATCGATAGCATCACATACTAGATTTACTGCAATCACCGTGGATATATTAACATTAGCAGGAGCGATATGCCGCCCACTCCCGTCTGGGTCATTATTATGTTTGAGGATGTTAGTTTGTGGTTGTGGTATTTATTTCCATGCGGCGAGTATTTGTGGGAAGTATTCATCAAGGAGATCATTGGTTGATTTTTTTAATTGGTCTACATTATACTCGGGAAACATAAGATTCGGCAGCATAGCTTCTGTTAACGAAAATGCTTCTAGAAATTTTGGTTTAGAGCAATTTCGTTTATCATCTTTTTGATCAATTATTGCTTGAACTATTCGTTTGTTGATATATTCCACGTCGGATACAAGTTGATTTAATATTTTTACGTGTTCAATGATTTCATCGCGTGGCCTCGATATATCAGAAATGCTATCGTAGTCTCTTTAGTTGTGTTTTATGTAATTGATTAATCTCTTTAAAATAATGGTAGATATTCATCATCACGGAGAATTCGTTATCTTATATTATTGTGTCATCGAGACTAGATGATATCAGCGACGATAATTGGGAATCCGCGGCTGATGCAATATGTAACCTAATTATATTCTCGCGTAGTTTATTCTGACTGCATGTCGATATTTTTTTGTGGTGATGCTAAGAATTCCTGTAATTGTCATCGCCGATGACACACAAATTGTGACAACTACAGGTGCCAGTGCTGTTATCGATGATAACAATATGCCAGTTCCAGCAATTACACTTGAAATCGAATACACAATAACGTCGATGCTGTTAATTCGCCAGCGGTATTTTTTCTTCTGTATACTCGTCAATAAGAGTTTTTAGTTTAGTTTGAAACTAACGGACTTGATCATATCGATACTGTTGGACATTCATTATACTATTTACTTAAATCAATTACAAATTCTGCGTAGTATGGCATTGATGCCCGAGTTTAAGTGCCACTGACAGAGGTTATTGTAAATGTTTCAATGGCGCCCTTAGCTTTTATTACACTTGCAGTATTAATTCCTATAGATGTATCCGATGACACTTCAAACTGTACTCCTGAAAGCAGGGTTAATCTATAAATACATATGACTTCAGCGGTAATATTAATGATATTATTTTGAGGTGTCCAGTCGAAAGATCCTTGATATGTCGAGTACACAGTATTAATATTTTGTTTATATGGTATTTTGATTTTATCAAGCCGGATCGCGATAGCAGGAAAATCAGCAATGATATCGCCATGTGTTTTGTTAATCGTATCGATATTTGCTTTAATATCAGAAAGTTTCAATGATACTACTGGTGGTTCTCCAAAGAAATCATCCATTTTTCTAAAATTCTTATGAAGATTTTCAAACGCACTTACATGAACATCATACTTGACTCGGAGCATTGTAAGTTTATCATCTGTGGTTTTATACTCCGCTTGCAACGTCGATAGTGTATTGTCTATCCCATCTACATATTTTTTGTTGCAGCATGTTGGATCGCCAAGTGTGGTTATTTTATTCGAGTTCATGTCGAGAACTCCTGTCATTGTGTCACCGGATGTTTTTACTCGATTGTTAATACTATCTATCACAGTTGGTAAAATAACTGCAGGTTTAATCTTACCAGTTAAATCAAACACCGCTAGGGAATTTTTGGTCACTCCATTTATTTTAACAAAAATATCATTCAGGGAAACATTACTCGTTTTTAATCTCCCTTGTTTGTCTTGAAATACGACTATTTCATTTGGATCCACACTTGCGAGGTTTAACATCTCGGATATTTCATCTTCGATTTTTTTTTTACATCCTTGGTTGCAGATATTTCCGCGGTGGGTTTTTTAAGACTTGAGAGAGATCTTCCCCAAATATCAATCATTATATTTTAGGATCTCTCTAAAAAGCGATTACTCGTATATTCGTGTACGGTTTTATGGGGTGGTTTAGTCAATGATGATAACGCATCGAGTACATTTAATACTTCAAGGCCTTGTATTGGTGGGTCGGTCATTTTCTGTGTTGGTAGCGTGGAATACTAGATAGGAATTTTTAATTGATGTATATAACGCATAAATTCTTTAGGCGGCGCAAACCCATATGAATCGAAATAAACAATTGTACGCGGATCAATCGCATATGCAACCCAGTGAGTTCAAGGTCCGCTGCTGTTATCGAGATTATTGATACTGGTTTCAGAGCTGTTTGGTTGTTGTGGTAATTGATCTCGCATAAAAACACAACTAAAGTTTTTTATCACTGACTTTTTAGCAGCATGAAGTAAATCAAAATTTGACAGAGTTAGTAAACTGTTCCTGGTCTCATGCCGTTTCCGCTGTACCATGAATGCAGAGTTCCTGGTAGTCATAGACCTTTTCCTGATCGTTTATTTTTTTTTTGTATCCCTGTCCGTTAGCTTTCTTTAGTGCCATCCCTGTCGCGGTACCAACGGCTCCGAGGGCTGCAGCTTTCGCCACCGCGGGGCCCGCGGCTGCAATTAGCGGTGGTAGCGTAGCGAGAAGAGGAATTATATCACCTGATTTTATCATGTCTTTGATCGCGAATGCAGAGATAGTGACCTGAAACACCTTTTTATTTTTGATAGCATCATTGAAATGCTTAATCTGGCGAGTTGTCAATGACAGTTTATTCTGACCACCAGACATCTAATTGTGTTTTGGCGATATCGTAGTTCACATTTTCTTGAGCTGAATCCGATTGCAATTTTTTAATCTGACCAGATGTCAGAGTGACATTAACATGACTATATGATATTTTATTTAATATGAGATTGATCTAATTGTCTACATATTTTCCACTGGTGCATCAACTACCCTCATTCGTCCGCCAACACCTTCGAGTAGCATTGATTTGTTACTGAGTATGACAGCAACTGCTCTGTAACCACCAGCAGGTGGAGCGGTTACACGAGTTCGGATTCCTTTTTATTAGGGCATATTGACTTGGAAGGTTGTATTTATTATTCCGAGCACTATCATCGAGAACTTGAAAATTAGAGAGAATTTGATTACAATCTAATTTATATGATAATTATATTTTTTGATTTTTCAAATTTGAAATCTCATTTATTATGTCATTTATATTTTCTAAATTCATTATATATATATATATATATATATATATATATATATATATATATATATATATATATATATATTAAATACAACAAAAATTGGGGGTCAATATTAACTCATTTTTGTATATATATATATATATATATATATATATATATATACGGCACATACAAATGAGTATACATGTATAGGACGATACAACCCTTAACCTCTAGTCGAGTTTTATAGCAAGTTCGGGTACATGAAGGACCCCACGTGAACTCCTAAAATGCCTTCACATGTTAGAAGTCCAGAGGTCACATATATAAGACAAGACAACCCCATGCAGGCCTCTCGGGTGTTTTAGCATCTGAGCAGACCCAGGGGCACCACGAAGCACAGCCCCCGTGTGAGGATCTAACACGTCAAATATATATATATATATATATATATATATATATATATATATATATATGAAAACGAGTTAAAATTGACCCCCATTTTTTTGTATTTACAAAGGACAATACAACAATGGATTATTTTGTACGGCACAAGGACAATACAACACAACAATTGATTATAGGGACGACACAAGAACAATACAACACATACAAAAGGGCTATATCTACATTCAATTAAACCACTCTCTGTTACAAAATCCGTTTGGAGTGAATGCAAAACACATTTATACCGCGTGACGGTGACGTAGAGTGGTTTTCAGTTGAACTTCAAATGGCTTAAAGCCCCAATATTATAACAGGCAGTATTGCATATAAACCGACTAATACACGGAAATCAATAGCATTAGTGTGTGATTTTTACTCTCTCGTGTACAAATGGAAGTTAGATGTATGTAAATTGAACTCTTTAAATCGTTTTGAAAAAGATGATTTATATATTCATTCTGCTACATTTCGTACAGAGGGCATACAAATATCAAAATACTTTCCAGCCGCATTCATTTATTGAAATATTCTTTCTTCGTTAGTTTCTATATTGAGTGACTTGACAGGTCTCATTGCAACTGTTTTAGAAGTACCGGTTCTGCCGCGTTTGGTATTTTCACTCTTGAGTAATAGCCTGTAGGGTCTTCAATTTGTTATTTGTAAAATCCGAATCAATATGATCAATTACAAGACCCATCTTTATCAATCCATGAAAACACTCGTATGCAATTCTGTGATTAAGATGATTTTTTCCACCAGCATTAAATATAAGATACCCCTGATTGTTGATAACACCTACTGGTTTTTTTTCAGTCTGCGGTGTCTGACAACACCATTACGAGATGCTTCATAATTGCTGATCACGGGATGTGGTTGAAATTCTTGGCACAATATTATTTGTCTAATTAATTATTTGGTTTAATTATTACTTATTGAGAATCTATCAATGTAGTCCTGAGGTGTTCGTATGTTTTTGTCAGGGACAGAGTCAGGGTCAGAGTTTATGATTCGTTTATCATAATTGCGCTTAAGCTCCCTGTATCATTTACCACCACAATTCAGACACACCTGCGATTTTCCTCTCACGCCCACCCCACATCGTATGCAGGATAGAGGACCTAAGCTCCCATGTCGTATACTTTGTGAATGATATCCACAGAATTCATTTCTGCATGATTTGTTACAAACAGTTACTGATCCTCTCATAAGCCATTTACAGTGATTCATTATATATAAATTCTTTATTTAAATAATTGTTTTAATTATAATATGGAGGAGTTCAAGAGATTATCGAAAATAAAACGGTGGAAAAATGCTAAATTCAATCTCGATAGAGTAGATGTACCAAATAAGGGTCTACTAAGTGATAGAAGTATGATAGATAAAATCCATGAGAGATTTAACGAATTCAAGCGCGATAATGCATCTCACTATTGGTCAACATTTCGAATCGATGGTGGTGTTGATGCTACCATGAACGATCAAAGAGCAGCAGTGATAATCTCGCATCTGGACCAGAAAAAGTATTTATTTTAGAGTGAAATTTATTATCCGTTCAGAATCAGGAATTGGATTATACGCGACAAATTTGAACCCATCTTAAATGATAGAAAAAGAGTTGTCACTGTGAGTCAGGATTCCAAAAAAGGAACGCTGATTTGGATTGACAAACCGTAGAACGAGAAATCTTATCCTGTAACCGCGGTTGTTTATTGGATCTATCTGTTCAATGGCAAACGGAGTACTGAGAAATTTAAAACCATGAAATTGTCAGAGAGGATAAATTGTGTAGCCGAACAAATAATAGAGCATTTTACAAATGCGTTGCGTGGAAACATATTGACGGATCTAAGACGTAAAAACAAAAAAACGAATGGGAATTAGAAGTAAGAGAGAGCGGTGCAACAATTCAAAATGTAGCTGAGTTAGAAAAGATATTAAAATTTCCAATAACCATAGCAACAATAACAGGAGAAGTATTATACGAACCAAAATATAAATCGAAAGGATCTCCAATAAAAATTATTGACCATAATGCACACGCTTGGACTTCCGCGGTAACAATATTTCCGTGGGATACAACCATAAAATATCTTTCCGTGCAGTTCTCAAGGGGCGTTCCCCCCGGAGGAGAAATTATTTGAGTTTATTCATGCGGAAAGTTAAAATGATCCTGTGTCAGTGGGGCTATTTCAGAGTTTTGACGACGAAGAGTGTAAATTAGACCAATTTGTAAGACCTAACAGTGAAATATACCATACTGAATCTCTTCACGACGAGATGAGATAACAAGCTCGTGAATTTTCAACAGATAATGATGAACAATTACTAACAAACTGTTTTACAATCTCGTCAGTTGCATCTCATTTCGTGAGAAAGAAAAATCTGTGGAAACCAACAAGAGCTGAATTTCTCTCAGATGTCCAATTAAGCTGTGTCAAGTTTGGCCATAGTGGATTATGGAATACCAAATATGATCCTTAAAGTGTTATTTCGGTTGATATGGTTGCGTGTTATCCAGGGAGTTTTCTCTGGTACGGAGAATGAAACGATTTGGGCATCCAAACACACAAGATGACCCGTGTTGCGATTAATGGACCACTTCCCAATTTTGATCTAACCGGATTTGCTCGTGTGTTATCA
Organism: Unio delphinus; assembly: GCA_029339505.1. Taxonomy (NCBI): domain Eukaryota; kingdom Metazoa; phylum Mollusca; class Bivalvia; order Unionida; family Unionidae; genus Unio; species Unio delphinus. Next base: position 8,463,850 of record JAQISU010000433.1, on the reverse strand, counting down.
TTTGAATTCGCTAAAGGACTTCATCCGTGCTGTTATGTTTGGTTTGGTAGACATATCTCTGAAAAACACTGGATGCCAATAGTGTTATTACGATATATCATTGATTCTAAAATACTGTCAGTGAAACAATTATATCATATCGGAAACAAACTGAAGTTTGGTTAGCACAACCCGATAGTGTAGATAGCATAATTAGCGAAAAAAAAAAAAAAAAAACAATTTCCTTCACTCGACGAAGAATATGTCGTTGGGTGGTCCAAGGAGATCTTTGAAGTCAGAAATAAACACGCAAAAGATCTCGGTAGAAGAATAATTGGTAAATTCACCCTGGGTGGATAATATGATCAAAAGCGACATTATTCACGATTAATTCTAGATGATGCTGAATACGATTTTATAATCGCAGATACAACATCTAGAGGTATATATGTCAATCGCAAAGACGCTTTGTTGTCCGATGGAACAAAATTTGGTACCGTTGTTACTTACATAGATGTAGATAATCCCCAATATACATATTTAATGGCGTCTATGCTGGCTTATGCTTCTATCAATTTACTTTCGATGATAAATAGATTTCCTGAATCCGCGGTTAGAGTCGCCACTGATTCATTTTACATAGATGTAAAACACAGCGAAGCAGTGGCTGAATTTACAAATTCCGACGAGTGTTGGGGATCATGGAGAATTAAAAAAGAAAAATTACATGATTATTCTAAATCAGCAGATGTTAAAACTGAAAACAATTACGTGAAAAATAATCAGATATCAGAACTATTTAGTGCGCCTTCGTGTTCCGATCCAATATGTAGATACAAAACCAGATACTTAAACGGTTGTAGTGGATCAGGGAAGACGACTCGTGTGATCGAATTATTTCGAAGGAAATCAAACATGATTGTGCTAACACCAACACACAGACTTGCAAGAGAGATGAAACGGCGAGGAGTTGATGCTTTCACTTATCACAGTTTCTTTCGATGGAAAGGTGACGCATGGACTCCTGATCGAATGAGCGAGAAATATGTTTATGAAAATTATTATTCGGGATGAGATATGCACAGTGTCGTTAGATATATTAAAAATGTTTCTTGATTGGCTATTGCTAGCGAATACAACTGTGATAATGTGTGGCGATCATGATCAACCACCACCATTTGTCGGTTTATCTCCGCATGATTGGCTTAAGAAATTTGTAGACTATTATGAAGAAATTAATACTGATCATAGATCACTTGATAAAGAATTAAGTGAATTTAAGAAATTAATCAGATTACAACCAGAAAAAATCCAGTATGAAATAATTTCAGAAACCTCATTAAATTATTTTTTGGGAATCGTGGAGACCAAACCATTTGATAGTGGCAAGTAGAAAGATAGAGACACACTTCAAATGAAGTTATTTAAAACACATAAGGAAAAATTCGCAACACTTCCAGTGCCATTGTGTTAAAGGCCTACAGATACACGAAGACAGAGTATTGAAATTGATATTTCAGGCCTGACAGAGAAGCAGATTCTCGTGTTAAATGATATTGTGTTGGTTGATATCAGTGTTGTCGAAGATGCATTGTGTGCTGATAAATCCCCATGGATGCTAGGATATGCAATGACGATACATTCTTCGCAGGGATTGACTATATCCGATACAATTGTTTGGATCGTAGATGATCGCATTGAGTGGTCAAATTTAGTTTACTTAGCAGTATCCAGAGTACGAAGAATAAATCAACTTCGAAGAGCTTTTTTTTAGATGCTAATGACACCATAATTAGTGATATTGTCAGCGATGACATAATCAGAAAAAAACTCGCTGGTTATAAACAGCAGGATAAAAAAAATAAACGAGAATTTGATATTGATGCTAAATTTATAATTACGCTGAAACAACAGAATAATCACTGCGCGAGTTGTAATTGTATAATGTGTTGGTGTTGGTCGGATATCCTCGCCAATTTACTGCCGACAAGAAAGATAACATTGTTGGTCATACCAGAGATAATGTGATGTTGACTTGTCTTGAGTGCAACAGACGCAGAGGTGCTAGTTAAGACCACGTGGCTGTAATTGAGTATCCTCGGGTATCACTTGAATAGTTCTCGTGTAAACCCGCGCTGAGAAGCAGTTGAATCTAATCTATAGATTGCTGGTGTACCCGTAGATCTTGTTATGCTAGATATTTTATGTGTAGTGACACTCCAAATAGGATCAGTAGCTCTTTTTGTACCGCCTTCAAGCTCTCCTGGTTCATATAAATATCTCAGTGATATTGCCGTGTATTCGTTGTTTTGAAAAATCATTTTGTGGTTTTTGTTCACGAATATACTTCTTTTTGATGGCTTTAATAGGTTTGATATTAATTGTTCGAGTAATTTCATTATTTAGCGCAGTAATTACACCCGGTAATCTCTGGACCCATTCACGAGATCGTGTATCCTTGATAAATTCCTTCGCGTAACCGCTCAGCAAGTGTCCGATTAAATCGTTCAACAATTGCCTGATCGCGATGTAGTGCAGTATGTCCTCGTCTGATGGTGACATTATGATGCTTCATTGTTGATAACACTGTACCCTGAAATTCCTTGCCAGGATCAACTTGTAATAGATTTGGCCACTGTAGACCACCATGTGGTCCAAGACCTCGTCGATAAATCCTTTCAAACGCAGAAGCTACTTCAGTTGATGACTTTGTCGCTAGCGGCTCTGCTTGTTTGTATCTACTCGAAACATCAACTACGGTTAGCGCATACTTGTATGTCCGTTTATTAACATTATCATACTTGTAAACACCATCATGCGGCAGAAGTAATATATCAGCTTGACAAACTTCATTAGGGACGCTGCCATCAAAATGTGAGAAGTTAATTTGTTTAGGCGGTGGTAGATAAATTTCCCATATTGCCTGTTTGGATAACCAATCCGCCGCGGTGGTATTTTTCACTTTTGCGGCGTTAGCGAGTTTATCGATTGCTGTTTTACACCTCCAGTATCCTGTTGGTGAATAAAAAATAGATTCCATGTTGTTATTAATTACCAGCACCCAGCATTTATTTACTTTTCATCGCCGATTTTATGAACCATGAAGCTAATTTTTCTTTGAAGGATTTATCAGTGATAGAATTTAACGCATGCATCAATTTCACATCTACAATATGTCTGTTTTTATAAGCAACATCATGAGCATGACACGCCTTATCAATAGCGTTTATTGGATATTCACCGGGTCGGGGTTGGTTTTGATCATCGAGTCGGATATCGAGTCTGGTTTCAGGTCCACACAAACTATATCCCGGAAGGTGTTTTTCTCCTAGATATTTTGCCCATGGAGTCACCGGAAGTTTTGTCAATTTTGCTGCAATGTCACCTCCTCGTTTTTTTTTATAAAAAAACATCTCCATATTTCATAGAAACAAATCTATTTTTTTTTGTAATACATTGTACACACTTACCAGCAAGTGCTTATCTGTTATTTTTAGTTGTAATTGTTGTCAAGTCGGTTGTGTTAGTACGCTTCTTACATTTCACACAATATAGATTCATAATTTATTTATAATAACATTAATGTAATTGATTTTTCGGCGACAAAAACACGATAACCTGTTAAACATCATGCATCGCTACCAAATTCTATTCTCGTGTTTATACTTGGACCATCTGGAAGTGGCAAGACACAGTTGTTACTTAATTTGATAACGAGATGGATGAAATGGTATAAACTATAGTTGATTGCTCCTAGTGTAGACTATTAGCAATGTAACGAGGTGTTAAAGGATTTTTACAGTTGACACACATACGCTACGCAATATTAACCAGACTTGGTGCAGTGGAGATATGGATTATAATCTCTTTAGAAATTTCTTTAGTCACGCTCAGTCAATCCCACATGGATTTGTAACGATAAATTTGCATGACTCTAGATCAAGATATCGTATCAGACTTGATAAAATATTCGGTTAAAACCATAATAGTTTCGGTTTGTCTGCGTAACGGTTTGAAAACTTAGTCTATTTACTCTCTCTCCGTAGTGTCTATGGTCCATTCTCTCTCTCTAGGTTTGGTCTGCTTGAAATAGTTTTGGTCGCCGTAGAGGTTTGAAAACTTGTCTGTTCACCATTTTAGTAGTCTAAATTAGTTTCGGTCTCCGCTGAGACCTTATGGTTTATTGGAAACCTGTCTATTCAACACACTCTCTCTCTAGTCTCGTTTGTCTGAAATAATTTCGGTTTGTCTGAATTAGTTTCGGTCTGTTCACCGTTCTTGCTGCTTGTACCCATAGTCACTTCCAAATAACGTTCATGTATGCTTTGTTGTGCATTGTGTATATGCAGATAATTTCTAAATAACGTTCATGTATGCTTTGTTGTGCATTATATACCATTAGATCACAATATGATTGCTATCATAGGTGAAAGTACGATAGCAAAACAATGGCATGAAAGGAAGGATTATTTTAGAATAAAGGTCAGGAACTGGTGAGGTGTGAATGTTTTGTTTGTTTTAGCAAGATGACAAAACGTCCAGCTTCTAGATGACGCCAAAATAACATACATGTGAGCTTCTTTGGGCATCAAGTGGGGTTAACAAAACTTGACGGGTCTGTTAATTTTCGTATATAGGCTACAACAATTTTGCTGCCTATGCAAATTCAGGGCAAATGCCTCCCTCCCCCAAATGACGTCACTGTTAATTGGGCATTTTGTATCTCTGCAGATCATGTCCAAATAACATTCATGTATGCTTTGTTGGGCATTATATACCATTAGATCACAATATGATTGCTATAATGGTGAAGGTAAGATAGCAAAACAATGGCATGAAACGAAGAATTATTTTTGTAAAAGACCAGGAACTAGTGAGTTGTGAATTTTTTGTTGTTTTAGCTAGACGACAAAATGTCCAGCTTCTGTGAACAATGACCAAGTCTATCGCTGTTAGCCAAATTACAAAGTCAAACTTTCTCAGAAGAAAGTTCAACTTTTACTCAAGTCGCAATATCTTGGGTTAAACTACAGCTATCTATATGACCATCATGATAACGTCTTGCAGAAACTGGAGAATGATTTTCCTATTTAGTAAGTTGTATAATAACTGACATAAAAACTTTATGTTACACACACTTTTTACATTGCTTCCTTTGACATATACCTTGATATTGCGATAAAATGGGTATGTTACATTCTTACATATAAGTCCGTGAATTCATGCAATCACATATTTATACCTACCAATCTGACGACTTCCAAACTGCTAAGTCTAGCCGCACAAATCAAGAATGTTCCTTGAATGACATTCTTTGAACATATTTCCTTGAATTTGAATAACTAGAAGACAAAACTTAGTGTGTTACGACTCTATGATCTATGATGAGACTGAGATGTTTTTTTTTATATATACCCAAAACATTAATTAGAGGAAGACCATTTTTTAACAAGTGAAACTTTATGAGTCAAGGAATAGTCATCAGCTGTACTTGCAAGATTTTCGAAAGTTTTCACCTTTTTCTCATGAAGATGGATCCTAAAATCACTAAGGATGCAATTCTTCAATGAAATTGAATTGTCAGAGGTTATAAAATCTTTTCAAACTTCTTAACTAAGCACTCCCTATAAAAAAATGTTCTTTTTCCCCTATAAATTCAACATGGGTTTGTCCAGTTTCTTTTCTACAATTCCTAAATCTTCACCGATATGCCTCTGGTACCAGCTCATAACTCTTCAAGATATTTTCCTTAACCACATCATAATTAGCACGTTGTTATACAGACAGTGAGGTGTAAACTTCATGAGCTTTGAAAATAAATATACCTGATAAAAATCAAGTCCCATGATCTCTTTGCCACAATATACTATAGCAATCTTCTCAAAATGCAAGCAATATTGATCAATGTCCTTTTCTTTAAAAGGTTTTACTAACCAAATATTTTAAAAATCAGCAAATTAATTTATGTGCAAAGGAAAAATTGATGCTTTCCATTTGCCAGTTATACTATATTAAATCTAAATTGCATTTCCTTTTCTTATTTCATTTCTCTGTCTTCATTTTGCATTTGCATTTGCCTTTCTTCTCTTTCTCTGTCTCTTGTTTCCTCTTGCTGGAACTGCAGTTGCTTCACTTCAAAACTGTAATTCATTGACAGACTCAGAACTAATAGGGAATGGTTAAAATCTCTATTTTCCCACCTTCCACCCCCTGCATGAAAATGAAAAAGAATATAGTACTTGGTGGGAGGTGGAATCACACTTCTCACCTATGCTGACAACTGTTGCATCACTTTAAAACCTGTGCTTATCTATTTTGCTTGATGTTTCTGATTTAATCCAGTGAAACAGCAAGACTGTGAAAATTACGTATTTATATCTGTTACTATCAAAATTCAAATACAATACCAGATGATCTGAAATAGAATTTAAAGATTGCAGGGGATAATTTGCTGTGAGAATCCAAGTGTATTTCTATTTATTTATATGTAAGTTGAGACTTGTGAAGTCAAATTGAATGCATATATTTACAAACACACACAAACATATACAGTTAGGGATATACAGTACCTGCTATTCACTATAGATTAGCTAGTTTATTTTTGTATCCTTATGTGCTTATATAACGGGTGCCATCTACAAAAAATATTGACTTAGATCTGCCATCAAGTTAGAGAACAAGCTGTTCCTTCTAATTATTTTAAGAAATGACTTAGACTTTGATGTGAAAGAAGGTCTATGATGTCTATATAGTTTGTAATTAGATATACATTTATAATACAAATGTCTATGATGCTTATAAAATTTGTAATTAGATATATCTTTATAATACACAAATGTACAAGGTGAACATAGTTTTTGACAAGTCTATGTTGTCTATATAGTTTATAATTAGGTATCCCTTTATAATACTCAAGTCTTCAAGGCCGATATAGTTTGTAACTAGATATACCTTTATTTTATAGTAGTCTAAAAGGCCGATATAGTTTTGTAATTAGATATAGCTTTATAATACACAAATCTACAAGGTCTATATAGTTGGTAATTAGATATACCTTTATAATAAACAGGTCTATGTTGTCTATATAGATTGTAACTAGATATACCTTTATAATACACAGATATATGATATCTATATAGTTTGTAACTAGATATACATTTAGTATACACAAATCAACAAGGTTTATATACCTTTATAATACATGTCATTGATTTATATATAGATAGTTAATACACAAGTCTACAAGGTCTATACAGTTTGTAAATAGATATACCTTCATAATAACCCATGTCTATGTTGTCTAGATAGCTGATAATTAAGTATCTTTTATAATACTCAGGTCTACAAGGTCTATATAGCTGGTAATTAGATATACCTTTATAATACACATGTCTATGAGGTATATATAGCAGGTAATTAGATATACCTTCATAATAACCCATGTCTATGTTGTCTAGATAGCTGATAATTAAGTATCCTTTATAATACACATGTCTATGAGGTCTATATAGTTGGTAATTATATATACCTTTATAATACACATGTCTATGAGGTCTATATAGTTTGCAATTAGATATACCTGTCAATACACAGATCTACAAGGTCTACATAGCTTGTAATTAGATAAACCTTTATAATACACATGTCTATGAGGTCTGTATAGTTTGTAAATAGATAAACCTTTATAATACACAGATTTACAAGGTCTACATAGCTTGTAATTAGATAAACCTTTATAATACACAGATTTACAAGGTCTATATAGCTTGTAATTAGATAAACCTTTATAATACACAGATCTACAAGGTCTACATAGCTTGTAATTAGATAAACCTTTATAATACACAGGATATTACAGTACATTTATGACACAAAAATATTGTACAAAATTGTTTTAACAGGGATGCATGATGAGGTGTGCTCCCTTGTTTGACATGGATACATGATGAAGTGTTTTCTTGTTTGACAGGGATACATGATGAAGTGTGTTTCCTTGTTTGACAGGGATACATGATGAAGTGTGTTTCCTTGTTTGACAGGGATACATGATGAAGTGTTTCCTTGTTTGACAGGGATACATAATGAAATGTGTTTCCTTGTTTGACAGGGATACATGATGAAGTTTGTTTCCTTGTTTGACAGGGATACATGATGAAGTGTTTTCTTATTTGACAGGGATACATGATGAAGTGTGTTTCCTTGTTTGACAGGGATACATGATGAAGTGTATTTTCTTGTTTGAAATGGATGCATTATGAAGTGTGTTTCCTTGGCTGACAGGGATGCATGATGAAGTGTTTTTCCTTGTTTGACATGGATGCATGATGAGGTGTGTTTCCTTGTTTGACAGGGATGCATGATGAAGTGTATTTCCTAGGTTGACAGGGATGCATGATGAAGTGTATTTTCTTGGATGACAGGGATGCATGATGAGGTGTGTTTCTTTGTTTGACAGGGATACATGATGAAGTGTGTTTCCTTGGTTGAAAGGGATAAATGATGAGGTGTGTTTTCTTGTTTGACAGGGATGCATGATGAGGTGTGTTTCCTTATTTGACAGGGATACATGATGAAGTGTATTTCCTTGGTTGACAGGGATAAATGATGAGGTGTGTTTTCTTGTTTGACAGGGGTGCATGATGAAGTGTATTTTCTTGTTTGACAGGGATACATGATGAAGTGTGTTTCCTTGGTTGACAGGGATGCATGATGAAGTGTGTTTCTTTGTTTGACATAGATGCTTGATGAAATGTGTTTCCTTGTGTGGGATTTTCACAGTGCTATTATGTCCATCTTGCATGTGTATTTATTTGTAAATCATTTAACAGTAAAAGAACTTGACTCCAGTTTATGTATCTGATGTTACATGCCATCGTAATTGCTATTATGAACCCCTTTAGTGCCTGAAAACAAATGTCTTGACCACTGAGAACACTTTATATAATGAACTATTAAACAGCTCACATTTTGCAGCAAACAATAGTAGTGAAATGTTTTGAAAACTGAATTCAGTTTGGAACTGCAAATTATTTTCTCCAAAAGTTTTGTTTAGAAGGTAAGCATCATTGAACATTTTGCATGATGTGATAGTCCCATGCCTAGTGTAGAATTAGTGTCTTAAAACCATAGCACTAAAATGAAACATTTTTAATGCTTGATTATTCAACATGTGGCTGAGGTTTTATAGTTCTTTATATTTAAAAATAAAATATAAAACCCTGGTTGTCTTAAATGTTTTCTAGCTTTTGAAGTTACAAATAAATACAATGACATAACTTTTTTTTCAGTCTTAATTATTGCATATAGATTCATCTTCAGAAAAACTATTTATGAGGGTAAACATTTGTACAATACTGTCAAGTTCTTTACTTGAAATAAGCAGCTGTCATAGTATGTCTTGCCATATTAAACAGTTTTAAATCTGTGGGAATCGTTTATGTCTAACAGAATTGTGTTACCTCCTGATGTACACAGTATTATTTTAAAGATTTCTGTGGGTTTCCAAGTTGATGTCTTAAGTATAGGAACTAACTTAAAGCAGCAAGGTTAGACCAAAAAACACAGCTAGAAAATGAAAAATGTTCTGCTCTCCTATTTATATGATTTTAATGATTTGTGTGTGTGTGTGTGTGTGTGTGTGTGTGTGATTTGGATTGTTAACATAGTTTAAACAATTTTTTCAGTCACATCACAATGATGTCTGCAGTATGGGAGTTTAATAGTGATGTCTAACACGGGCATTATGCCACAGACATTTAGTGTGATGTCCCACCCATTCACATTATCCTGACACCAGACTGACTAGTCCTAACACTGACATTTAATGCTGAGATCAAAGAGAGGCAGCTGTTAGTACCATTTTGTAAGTCTTTGGTATGACTCGGCTGGGAATCTAACCTGCAACATCCTGCATGCAAGACAGAAGCTCTAGCTACTCGGTCGCCTGATCTGTTTATTTGTTTAGTTTTTCAATGAAATGAAACTTAAAATCAATATTTTTCTGTCTATTTTAGGCAATATTCTGAGCACATAGTATAAATGTATTTAGTACAGTTGCAAAATGGAAATGACAAAGCCTATATATAATTCATAAAAATTACATTCCTTAGAATAATAGTGAATGTTATGTTCTGAATATTGCAGATTCTGATTAAGACAGCCTCATGAAGTTTCCATGACCAACTCCTGTGATGTTTTAAATTATTTATTTAAATTACCATATATGCCTGTGTGCAAGTCAGATTCAACTGCAAACAATGCTAATAACATACACCCTAATGCACTGACACATTATTCAATGGCAGATCTGAATCTACACTATTCATTTTGTAATTTCATGCAAGCAGCACATGTCCTGATCTGTGGAAACATTAATTGATAGTAGATCTGTGCAGGTATACATTGTTCATGTTTGTAACTGCAAGTAACTCAAGCTTAAATGAGCAGGTAAATCAAGCTTAAATGAGCAAGTAACTGAAGCTAAAATGATCAGGTAACTGAAGCTTAATGATCAAATAACTCAAGATTAATTGAGCAAGTAACGCGAGCTTAAATATGCAGGTAAATCAAGCTTAAATAAGCAGGTAAATCAAGTTTGAAAATGAGCAGGTAAATCAAGCTTAAATGAGCAAGTAACTGAAGCTTAAATGAGCAAGTAAATAAAGTTTCAATGAACAAGTAATTCAAGTGTAAATTTCAAAGTCCCAATAAGACTATAATTTTTCTTAACTTAGGGCCATTCACTAGAATGTAAAATTTAGTATCATATAAGATTTTTGGACATTTAAACTGTAGTTTGAATTTCTACCTTAAAAGCTTCAAGACAACAAGGCCAGGTGTGTCCAGTAGTTTGATGAAAGATCATTGTATACATGAGTTTGTCTGAAGAATGAACACAATCTATTTACCTCTAATGTATAAAGCAGGCTTGACTACTTACAATCATTAATCTCACTGTCACTTTAGAATTAGAAACTTGATACAGTAAAATCCTGATTATCCAGACAGAGATATGGTGTGGACATTGGTAACTTGTTCTACTGATTTTCATGCATTAAGGATTGAAATTCTCATGTACATGGCAGGATTCTGGATGAGTACCGTATTTTCACGTATATAAAACGCGTCTTATACAAAATTTTACGTACCCCGTACCCAGGATGCGTCTTATATTAATGGGCGTCTTATCTAAGTATTTTTTAACACGAACGAACGGTATAGTGTGTGGTATTGAAGGACGATTATTGCGGTCGATATTGACGTTTCACGATTTTCATTCCTAGCTGTAAAAACAATTGGGTAAGTGTTCACAATATAAAAAACTGTTACTAAATAGTGTTTGACTTGATCAATGTACCGTATTGTTCTATTTATCTTCATTTTCATCGTCATCAGTTTCGGCTTCAAATCCATCGAAACTTGAATCAAATTCACTGTCATCATCGCGGAATAACTCCATAACTGATGCTAATTGATCATCATTGGTGTCAGTGGTATCGGATGCAGCTGAGTCGTCGTCCGAAGAACTGATATAGCTAGCCGGTTTGGGAATTATCCCACACTTTCTGAAGAAATTGATGATTGTTGTAATTTTCACTTTCTCCCATGCCGTATATGATTTTCGCTTCGGCATCGCGACAATTTTATAAAAAATGCTAAGCAAATTGATCACTCATTTATATATAACAAGAGACTGTTCCCACGTTTATATATGCTAACCGCATACATCGGGCGTTTATAGGTCTATGTACTAATCCCACTCGCTGAAGACTTTGCCTAGCGGATCAATGAAGCCGCCTTTACATCCGGCGTTTATTGTTCTAGAATTTAGATACCAGGTACTAAACCCATCCGCTATTGGCCTTTGATCTCAACTAAAAATGGTAATGAAGCATTGTTTACATCCGACGGGTGATGGAACAATGGACACATTTTCATTTATGATAAAGGAAAGGTAACCACTGGAGATAAATTGCTCAGTTCGGCAGATGGCTAGGCCGCGTGCGTCTTATATTGTGGGCGTCTTATTTAATTTTTTTTTTTTACACAAATCGTCAACACCCGCGTCTTATATATAGATGCGTCTTATAATTAGGTGCGTTTTAAATGCGCGAAAATACGGTAAACAATCCAGGTAATCAAATGTTTGAATTCGGGATTAAAACTATCAGGGCACATGCAGGATTCAGTACAAGAAACAATACAGTTAATCAACTTTTGATGAAGTGGGGATGAGAATTCTGTCTGAGTGAACAATCCAGGTAATAAGTCCTTGATAATTGGCATCCTACTGTAGTTACTAACTTTGCTTCATTTGCTGTTATTTGGACCAGTGCACAGATGAAAACAGAGTGTGATTCAGGTAACTGTCATATTATACATGTGCTAGTTTGTATGCTGAGGTTTTTACTATTCAATTTTGAGCAGCAGAGAGGGTGAATCCTACAACGTTTTTAGACAAAATTTGATTGAAATCCTAAAACGAGCCTTCCTACGATCTTATTTTAACCAAAAAAAGGCGAACCCTACAACGTTTTCAGACAAAAAATTGATTGAAATCTCCCTACGAAATCATTTTAACTAAAAAAATGAAAACGATTTTTTAATTAATTTTGGTCGCAACGATGTGGTCATCCACCCTCTCTGCTGCTAAAGTTTTCAGTTCTGGGTTAACAAAAATAATAAATAATTTGATCGAGTCTTTAGGATGAAAATCATTTATGATTTTACAAACAGACTAATCGCTAACACCTCTTCTTGTAAATCTATCAGATTATTTGACTGGTCGGTGAGTTTGAAATTAATTCTGGTTAATGAATTATTATGGCATCGCATATAGACAGGATTAATTGGGTTTTCAATAATTAGGAATCCTGGAGGAGCTGTTGGTGCAAATGAATAAAGAATATATCCTTGCTGAGCTTGATTTGATCGTTCGAGATTAATCTGATAGCTTCCTTCGATAACATCACACACTAAATTGAGCGCAATCACCGATGAAATATTCACGTTGAACGGAGCGATATGCCTACCGCCACCATCTGGGTCATTATTGTGTTTGAGGATTTTTATTTCCGGTGATGCTGTTTTTTTCCACGTATCATGAATTATTTTGAAACCAACATCGATGGTGTCACTGAGAAGTTTTTTTAGTTCTGGTACGTTATATCCTGGTAGTTTAAATGTTGGGATATCTTCAACGCGGATTTTATAGTCTTCTGCAAATCTTGTTCTCGTTTTAGGATTACTTTCACTTAATACCTCTTGAATGATTTGCGCATTAAATGTTTCCATGTCATTGATGATTTTGTTACATATTTCTACAACACTGATAAATTCATCTCGGGTGAGAGAGCCGGATTTAAGAGATATTAACAACAGTGAAAAATCATTATTCATTGCTGTGAAATTTTCAGTGATTTCAGGTTTGATAGCAAAATAATATCCCTGCAATGGTCCACCCTCCGCCCTATGTTCGTATCCTAACCCAAAAAAATCTATGGGTACCCTGTATTCTTTATAACACTTTATTGGATTATCCGGTTTTATCACGTCGGTGATATAATCAGTTTTTTGTGGTTCTGGTAAATCAACGGTTTTTCCACCGGGTGGTAATTCAGGCCATCCTAGTACGGTTCTAATAGAACTCTGATAGATATCTACGACGTATCCTTCTGTGCTTATCTCAATTGCGGATGATAGTGTTGGTTCATGAACTGTTATAGCTATTTTTGACTCTACTCCAGTAATCGATTTTATTCTACGCGCGAATTCATCATTGATTTGTTCGATTTGGTATGACCCTGTTGGTATCGAAACGACGTTCCAGTCTGGGGTTCCGTCGGGTTTATTCTTATTCGCAAACACTAAAGAATTATTGGGTTGTTGACCACCAAATGATTTTGATCTGATATTAGGCCAACTGTGATACATTCGTAGTTTTGCTAGCGCTATCTCCTTCACTGGGACCGGAGAGGGGAAATTCACACTGAATTCTGGATTCGTTGATGTTATTGATATCATGCTTGTTTGTACTGGGTTCGTGTTCTCCACTATTCGTTGAAGTAATTCCTGCGGTGTTGTCATTGTTATTATACTCATGATTTATTTCTAATTTTGGTATCGAGGAATCATAAATACTGACCATCACTGAGAACTCACAATCTGGTAATGTTGATATTATTGAGATCATTTTGTTTTTTGGGTTCGTGTTTTCTGATTCCATCGGTGTTGTCATTGTTATTATACTCATGTTGTCGCTCTAATTTCGATATCGCGGAATCAAAAATACTGACCATCGCTGAGAATTCACTATCTGATATAATCGTATTATCGAGTGACGACGATATCATCAATGATAATTGCGAGTATGCGGTTGTTGCAATATGAAATTGAAGTAAGTAATTCTGCAGTTTACTCTGGCTGCATGATGATATCTTTTTTGCTATCCCGGTTGATATACCCCCGATTGTAGCCACCGCAGAAATGCAAATTGGAACTACGACCGGGGCAATCATTGTAACAGATGCAAGTATTATTCCGGCGCCAGTGAGAACGCTTGACACCGAGTATATAATAACATCAATTGCGGTGATTCTTCGTCGGTATTTTTTTATTTTTATTTGATACTCCTCAGTGAGGGTTTTGAGTCTATTTTGAAATTCTCTGACCTGATCATAGCGACATTGAGTTGATGAAATCATTGTTATTTTAAAAACACTAGCGTTTTCAATTACGATTTCAATTTAGTTATTTGCTCAGATCTACTACGAATTCCAGATACCATGTTACTGATGCCCTATTCAAACTTTTATCATCGGCTTTTATCGTTAACCGTTCAGTTGTATCCTTGTCGATGATCGTTGATATCACATTATTGACCCCGGATGAACTCGACGATGATATATTAAATTGAATTGGTGCTACCAGCGTTAATCGATAAATACCCTTGATAGTAGCTGTGATATCTAATTTGTTGTTTGCAGGTGTCCACTCAAATGATCCGTGTTGGATTGTATATACTACGTTGTTGGTTTTCTCATGAGGAATTTTTGTTTTTTCAATGATTGTTATCATCCTCGAAAAATCACCTTTGACGGCTTCGATGAAGTTTTTCGTCTCATCGATGAATTTTTTAATATCAGGGAGTTTTATTTCAATTTTATCCAACGTGGTTCCAATAAATTTATCCATGATGTTTCTACGAAAAACTGAAAAAAATTTTCCGTTTTCTTCAATTTTAGATTCAAGTGTTGTTAGTACAATCACAGAATTGTTTACCACATCGCTGAGAAGTTCTAATCGATCTGTAATCGTCGAAACGAGTACACCCGGTTTGAGTTTACCCTGATCGGAAAATAACGCGATAGTATCCTCGATTGCGTTTTGTTGTTTAACCAAAATATCATCCAGAGAAATATTACTGGTTTTCAATTTACCCTGATCGGAAAATAACGCAACGGTGTTCTCGATTGCGTTTCGTTGTTTAACTAAAATATCATCCAATGACACATCACTGGATTTCAATTTACCCTGTTTGTCTTGAAATACAACTATTTCATTAGGATCAACACTTGTTAAATTTAACGTCTCAGCGATTTCATCTTCAATTATTTTTTTTATATCCTTGACAGAATCAGGTGGTGCAGTGCCATCGGGTTTGGGTTTCAAAGATCTCCCCCAAATATCAATCATGTTATTGTAAAACTCTTTCTCTCTCTAAAAAGCGATTGCTAGTGTATTCATTCACGACAACATGTGGTGGTTTTCCGCTTGGGTTACTCAAGGAGTTAGAAATAGCGTCAAGGACATTTAATACTTCGCTGCCACATATTGGTGGGTCAATCATCGTTTGTGTTGGTAGCGTAGAATACCAAGTCTTCATTGGAAGGGTTTTTATATACCGCATAAACTCTTTTGGTGGGGCTAATCCATATGAATCGAAATAAAGAATCCCACGTGGATCAATAGCGTATGCAACCCAGTGAGTACCAGGTCCGGTGCTGTTATCGAGATTAATAATACCTGTTTCAGTTTTGTTTGGTTGATGTGGTAATTGATCTTTCATAAAAACACCTCTGAAATTTTTAATCACTAGTTTTTTAGCCGCATCCATTAAATCAAAATTGGACATGGGAACCATAGGTTCCTCAATTAATAAATCGTTCCTGGTAGTCTTAGACCTTTTCCGCTGTACCACGAATACGGGGTTCCTGGTAGTCTTAGACCCGATCCGTTCACGGATCTTCCGCTGTACCACGAATACGGGGTTCCTGGTAGTCTTAGACCCTTTCCCTTTTTTTATATCCTTTCCCAGTTGCCTTCTTTAGTGCCATTCCTGCTGCAGTACCAACGGCTCCTAACGCTGCCGCTTTAGCCACCGCTGGGGCTGCTGCTGCAATCAATGCTGGAATCGCAGCTAACAACGGAAATATACCGCCTGTTTTAATCATATTTTTGATAGCAGCTGCAGAGAGAGTAATCTGAACACCTTTTTTGGCTGCAAGTGCATCATTGAAATGTTTTATTTGACGAGTTGTCAGCGATAGTTTATTTGCACCACCAGTCATTTGGTTGGGTTTCAACGTGATTGTGGTTCCACATTTTTTAGCTGATTCCGATTGCAATTTTTTTAATTGACCGGGAGTTAACGCAACACTAATAACACTATATGACATTATACATAATTGATTGATTCTAAATCGTTTACAATTTCAATTACATGTTTTCTACGGGGGCATCTACCACTCTCATTCTTCCACCAACACCTTCAAGTAGCATTGATTTATCACTGAGAATGACAGCAACCGCTCTATAATTAGCAATAGCACCACGAGTCACATTAGCTCTAAAGTGTATATCAACGACGGACTGTCTTGTTAAATCGAGATGTTCCAGTGAGAAGTAATAGATCGGATACAGATTTTTAAAATCATATTGTGATATTTGCAAACCAGTATCGACATTTTGATCACGTGCCATAAATGACAACAGACGATGATACACGCGTGCAATATGATTTTCTGTGTAATTAAGTTGTATATCCTCGGATGGTTCCTGTTGGCCGTTTATTCTCAGTGAGACGTCTTTCACACCTAACTGATCAAATATCATATGGCTGGAGAGTTGATTGCCAACTCGTGTGTTATCCTGTAACGCAATAAATATATGACGTGGCGCAGCAACACCTTGTTTTGATGCTAGATTCCACGTGAATAACCCGTTGATATTTGATTGTTTAACATCTGTACTCACGGTTAGCCAACTCAACAACGACTTTCCTCCTTGGTCCATAAATGATAGTAATCGTTCTTCTGCGGTGATTGCTGGAGTCAACACTGGCATCCACAATGATATTTTTGTTAAATTGACTTTACCGGCATCAGCATTGGGATTTGCAGCATCTGCTGGAATCCTCCAAATTGCGTCGTTATCATCACTCTTTCGTACAAGCGATACTGTATGCTTCGCTCCATAAATAACTTTTCTGACGTTTCTACAGAATCCAAATATGTGATGCAGTGGAATCGCGCATGAAAATGATTTACGCGCTCCTTGCAACATTGAGTTTCGTGTTGCAGCTCCTAGATTGAAATTAACGTCGTTGTTTATAATCATATTCTCGACATCAGCATCACTATTATCACGTTTTTTTGGTCGTCTTACAACAAATGGATTTCTTCCAGCGGTATTCTTACCATCTTTTGCAAACATCATAGAGGGTCCTGCTGATCTTGTATAATCATCAGAATATCTCGCTAACCCGATTATTGTTGTAGCCATATCAACATCGCGATCTATGGACTCAATTTCTTTTCCATCAATGAGATATCTAGCACTCTCAAATAACGCCATAATACCATTATTGACAAAACCGACTTGAGTACCATCTGGATACGGTGCTGGTACAGCAGGAGTATCATCAGCTGTTACAAGTTCTCCTTCTACTTCAATAAACGCTTCACAGGGCAAAAAGTATTTACTGGTATCATGGACTTGAAGTTCAATTCTTGCTCGACTATTTGGGTCTATTGCATGATAGGCGTAATATTGATAATCGCGTACAGAATCATCCTTGCCAACTGGGGCGTCTATATCAAACGCTGGATCATGTGACTTTTTGAACATTTTATTCTATTTATCAGAGTCTAAATCGCGATTTTCCATTTTCATCGTCGTAGTTTTTTAAAGCCACTTCCTGCTATCATATTTGCAATATTGCTTTGGTCGGGGTTTAAAGCCATCGACGCTAATTTTTCATCTACTGCGTTATTTATAATTCTACTAACACTTGCAGGCATTTCCGCTGTAGACGGTAACGGTTTCTTTTTTCGTAAATCAATTCGTGATTTCACTAATGATGTTAATTTATTCTTCGCAGTTGAAAACGCTTTTCCAGCAAGATCTCCAACAGCACCAATACCCTTATCACGAATAACTTCAATTGCTTTCATTCCTAGTTGTTTAGCCAACGGCATCACTTTTGGAGCCATTCTCGCAAATAACCCTAAAATGGTATTGCCTAAACCATCTCCGTAGTATGCTCTATAAACCGGAAACCGTGAATTAACTACGTAGACGGGGGTTGGTTTATCATGATTGTAGTGTATGATCATTATTTGAAATCAGAAACAATTTTTCAATTGGAAACGCTAGCGTTTTTATTCAATCCCGGTGATTAATCACTGTGATAATCCTCCACTAACTCGCCAATGAAATCTCGATATGTGCTGATATCTATGATACCACCCTGAAATAATCGTCTACAGATATCAGCTGCTTCATTAATTATTTCCGGTGAGTTATTTCCAGCTCGGAAACCTCCTACAAGAACTTCTAATCGTGATATATCATTGATAACACTACCAGGACATGAAATCCTTGGATTCTCACTGGAATCTTGCAATCCGCTTCCGCTATAATCCATTGCTACATCCATTTTTCCCATTTCTTCTAAATTGGCTTTTTGTAAATAATCAAGAATATCATCATCAGGTGGTAGTTGTTTTTTAGGTGAAAAAGATATTTTCTTTGCAGGTTGCTGTCGCCTTCCTCGCAATTTTCGTGGTTTTTGTTGCTGTTTAAACTCTTCGTATTGATTATACACTATATCCACCGCTTTTCTATATTCAATATATGATGCGTTATCCTTCTTCCTAATTCTACCTGTTTTTTCAGTTTTGATTTTGTAGAATATATCAGCCCAATGATCTAAATTTCTAACAAACTTATGATGTTCTGGTTTCAACATATTTTTCCTGTTTTCATAAGTCGTAACAACAAGCGCAGGAATTTCTGTTGAATCAGTCTTATTAATCGCTGCTAAACCCGCCTCGTTAAATATCACGCGTAAATCATCTACTATTTCTTTTGATTCCATTTGTTTTGTTTGTTCAGTTATTTTTTCAAGTTCACCAATAACAGATTTTCCCGTCTCGGGAACATCTCCCAGTATAGCACGCTCTATCCCTTTCGTTTCTGTGGTTACTGGTTTAAACAATTCTTCGGATCCCATAGCAAAATCAGTCTGAAGACTCTGTCGTTGTTGTAGTTTATTCCGTACAGAGTCACGAATTGGTACAAATCTCCTGATTGCATCCAGTCGTTCACGAGCCAATCGGGTTGTTAATGCTTCATTGACCATTATTTGAAATCAGAAACAATTTTTCAATTGCAAAACAATTTTTCAATCCGACCTAACACCATCGATTTTTGACATCCTTGAGGGTCGGCTAAAAAAAAAAATGATTAATGGTCGGGCAATCAAATAATGATAAATAGTCGGTCAATCAAATAATGATAAATGGTCGGTCAAAATTGTTCATTTTCTTGAATTAACGCCCGTAGGTTTCTAACTTTAGAATTAACCTCCTTTTTCAATTCGTATTCGTACCCCAATTCTTTTCGTATTCGTTCTACGATGGTATACAACGGAGCGAACACACTTACGTCACTGGAAAATGCGAGAGAGTCCTTAATAGAATTCTGAATTCTTTTGATGAGCGCATACTTCTTTGGTAGCATATATTTATTGTTAACTCCGTATTCTATATCCTGAAAATCAGACATGATTTGATCAGGATTTAACCCATCTGATAGTTCAATATCCCAACTTTTCAATTTTGAAATCTCGGATAAAATGCTATTCATGTTTTCAGAATTCATTATTCTATAACAATTATATATTTCTAAATGAAAAATATGACGCATTAGACATAACTAAATTGAATTTTTTGTCCCGTCCTTTTTGAAATAGCCGATCGACAAACCCCCTCTGCAACGAATCGTACTGAGGCTCTACAAATATTGAAATACTTGCCGGCTTCATATATTGATTTAAATATTTTTTCTTCGTTAGTTGTTGTATTCAAAGATTTTACTGGTTTCACTTTTTTTGAACAAATGCCAGTCCTTCCTCGTTTGGAATTCTCACTCTGTGTGATTGCTTGCAGATTTGATAAAGAATTGTTCCTTGGATTAGAATCCTTGTGATCGATAACAAAACCATTTTTGATCAATCCATTGAAACATTCAAATACGAAACGATGATTGTAATATTTCTTCTTTCCAACAGTAAAGAACAAATACCCCATACCATTATCCCACCCAACTGGGTTCTTCAGTCTACAGTGTCTTACAACTCCATCACTGGATGCTTCATAATTTGTACTCACTGGGTGTGGTCTGAATTCCTGGTTCATTAGTATACTATACTATTTGTCTAATTCATTGACTGATCCATTGCAGTGATTCATTATACATAAACCTTTCATTTAGACACTTGTTTTTAGTATAGCATGAAGGAGTTCAAGAGATTGCCTTCGAAAAATGCTGAATTCAATGCTGATAAGGAGTTTAAGAGATTATTAAAAATCAATCCTAAATTTAATCTCGATAGACCCAAAAAACGTCCAAGAGACGGAAACATGAAAGAGTTTAAGAGATTATTGAAAATCAATCCTAAATTTAATCTCGATAAACCAAAAAGACGTAACAAACGTCCAAGAGACGGAAACATGAAAGAGTTTAAGAGATTATTGAAAATCAATCCTAAATTTAATCTCGATAAACCAAAAAGACGTAACAAACGTCCAAGAGACGGAAACATGAAAGAGTTTAAGAGATTATTGAAAATCAATCCTAAATTTAATCTCGATAAACCAAAAAGACGTAACAAAATCAATCCTAGATTTAATCTCGATAAACCCAAAAAACGTCCAATAGACGGAAACATGAAAGAGTTTAAGAGATTATTGAAAATCAATCCTAGATTTAATCTCGATAAACCAAAAAAAACGTCCAAGAGAGATTACCCCTGGAAAGATGCTCAATTCAATCTCGATATAGCTTCTAATACACCAAAGAATACAATTCTTGATAAAGCCATGATTAGTAAAATCAGAGACTGTTTTAATGAATTCAAGCGTGATGGAGCATCTTATTGTTGGTCAACATTTCGAATTGATGGTGTTGTTGATGCTACCATGACTGATGAAAAAGCAGCAGTGATAATTTCGCGTGTTGGGGAAAAACGGCATTTTTTCCGAATCAAATTCATTATCGAAGTCGATGGCAAATGGATTATTAAGGATAAATTTGAACCAATCCTCAAGAATAAAAAAGCTGTCATTGTGAGTAGAGATTCCAAACCAGGGATTCTAACCGGCATTGATAAACCATACTACGAAAGATCTTATCCCGTAACAGCAATGGTTTATGGGATATATCCGTTAAATGATAAACCCGATATCGCAAAACTAGCTCCTATGAAATATTCGTCAGGGCTTAATTGTGTAGCAGAACGAATAATAGAACACTTCACAAATGCATCCCGAGGAAATAAACTAACTGATCTGCGACGTAGGAAAATAACCGAGTGGGAACTGACAGTGAAACAGCATGGTGCAAAGATTTCTGATATAGCTAAATTAGAAACATCATTAAGATTTCCAATAACAGTTATGACGATAACCGGAGAGGTTTTATACGAACCGAAATATAACAAAAATGGAGCGCCAATACAGATTATTGATCATAACAAACACGCGTGGACACCTGCGGTAACAATATTTCCACGAGAACGAACCGTGAAATATATCCCTAAGGAGTTCGTCGGGGATGTTTTCTATGAAGAGAGATTATTCGATGCTATTCATGCGTTGTGTAAAGATGATCCTGTGTCAGTGTGGTTACTTAGAAGTGATGAAGAATTCGATCAATTTGTAAAACCAAATGGTGAATTATATCGCGTTGAAGAATTAGATAACAGAATGAGAAAAATCGCTAGTGATTTTTCACCGGAGAATTCCCATGAAAAACTACTCACGGATAGTTTTACTATTCCATCAGTGGTAGCTCACTTCGCAAGAGAAAAAAACTCATGGCGTCCAACACGAAATGATTTTCTCGAGGATGTTAAATTGAGTTGCGTCGAATTTGGTCATGGAGGACTGTGGAATACGAAATACTCACGTGATGGTATGATTTCAATTGATATATCCGCGTGTTATCCCGGAAGTTTTCTCGGGTATGGGGAATGCGCTGAGTACTTCAAACGATTTGGACACCCCACGCATGAAATGACTCGTGTTGCGATTAATGGACCATTGCCTGATTTTGATTTAACCGGATTCGCTCGTGTGATATCATTTGAATTAGCTACAGGGTTACATCCGTGTAGTTATGTTTGGCTCGGTAGACACCTATCTGAAAAACACTGGATGCCAATAGTGCTATTGAGATATATGATTGATTGTGGTATGCTAATATCGTTGATTGTTTCCGAGGCTATTATATGCTATCGAGCTCAGAAAGAAGTTTGGCTACCACAACCCGATCTAGATAGAATAATCAACGAACTACGAAAACAGTTTCCAGATTTCAGTGAAGAAGAAATCATAAATTGGTCTAAGAAGTTATTTGAAATTAAAAAAGAACAAGCAAAAGATCTCGGAAGAAGAATAATCGGTAAATTTACCCAGGGTGGACGATACGATAACGCAAAATACTCTTCGCGGTTGATCATAGATGTCGCTGAATACGATTTTATTGTAGCGGATTTAATGAAACAAGGAAAACTTGTATCCCGTAAGGATGCTTTTCTATCCAATGGTGAGAAATTAGGTACGGTTGTTACCTACTGTGATGGATATAATTCCCAGTACACACACTTAAGAAGTTCAATGTTAGCCTATGCTTCTATTAATCTATTTTCGATGATAAATAGATTTCCTAATACCGCGGTTAGAGTAGCCACTGATTCGATGTATATACACAATAAGTACAAATCAGCTGTAGCGGCATTCACAGATCCCGAAGAAAATTGGGGGCGTTGGCGATTTAAAAAAGAGATGCTACATGAGTATTGTGAATCCGCAGACGTTGCCATGGATGATAAATATATTTGTTGTAACCGTATTGAAATTCAATCAGAACTTTCTAATGCACCACCGGTATCTGATCCAGTATGTAGATACAAGACAGTTTATTTAAACGGTTGTGGTGGGTCAGGAAAGACAAGTCGTGCAATTGAATTATTTCGTCGTGGAAACGCTAGCGTTTCTAACATGATTGTGCTAACACCGACTCACAGACTCGCCAGAGAGATGATACAACGAGGGGTAAATGCTTGCACTTATCACAGATTTTTTCGATGGAAAGGTGACAAATGGACTCCTGAGCGTATGGGTGATAAATTCATTCCTGAAATCATAATTTGGGATGAAATATGCACAGTGTCATTAGATGTATTAAAAACATTTCTTGAGTGGTTGTTAAACAAAAACACAAAAGTCGTCATGTGCGGGGATCACGGCCAACCACCACCATTTGTCGGTGCATCTCCACATGAATGGCTACAGGGTTTTGTAGACTACTATGAAGAAATCACCACTGATTATAGATCACTTGATGAACGATTACGCGAGTTCAAAGCGCTAATTAGATTACAACCGGATAGAATCCAATGCGAAATAGCGCGTGAAGTGATTTCAGAAACCCCAATGAATGATTTCTGGGAAACATGGAGACCAGACGATTTGATCATTGCAAGTAGAAAGATAGTCAGAGACACACTTCAGATGAAGTTATTTGAATTGCATAAAGAAAAATTTGCAACGCTTCCAGTACCCCTTTGTTATAGGCCATCGGATACACGAAAACAGAATATTGAAGTTGATATTCCAGGACAGAATGAAAAACAAATTCTGGTATTAAATGATATTGTGCTGGTTGATATCAATGTCGTTGAAGATGCATTGCGTGCTAATAAATCCCCGTGGACGCTAGGATACGCAGCAACAATACACTCTTCACAGGGATTGACTATATCGAATACAATTGTTTGGATGGTGGATAATCACATCGAATGGTCAAATTTAGTCTATCTCGCAGTATCCAGAGTACGAAACATAAATCAACTTCGAAGAGTTGTTTTCGATGATAATGACACAACAATAAGTGATATTGATGTTAGCATCATTAATAAAAAACTCTCCGGTTACAAACAACAGGACAAAAAAAAACAACGAGAATTTGATATTGATGCTGAACTAATAATCACTTTGAAGAAACAACAGAATAATCACTGCGCGAGTTGCAATTGTATAATGCGTTGGCAGTATTCGGATAAGGATCCTCGCCAATTTACCGTAGACAGAAAAAATAACAATCTCGGTCATGTCAGAAATAATGTGATGTTGACTTGTCTTGAGTGCAATAGACGCAACGGTGCTAGTTAAGACCATGCGGTGGAAATTGAGTATCCTCGGGAATCACTTGTAGTTGTTGTCGAGTAAAACCCCGCTGAGGGGCAGTTGAATCCAGTTTATAGACTGGAGGTCTACCAGTTGATCGTGTTATACTAGATATCTTATGCGTAGTGACGCTCCAAATAGGATCAGTAGCCCTTTTTCTACCCCCTTCAAGCTCTCCTGGTTCGTATAAGTACCTCACAATGACATTACTACCAAGAATTGGTTGGGAAACGCTAGCGTTTCTAGGGAAATCTTTTTGTGGTTGTACGGGTATTGACTTCTTTTTAATCGCGTTGATAGGTTTCATGTTGATTGTTCTAGTAATCTCGTTATTCAGTGCAGTAATCACAGATGGTAATCTTTTAACCCATTCACTGGATCGCTTTTCTTGAATGAATTCTTTTGCGTATTGATATCCAAATAACCGCTCAGCAATCGTCCGATTAAATCGTTCTACAATGGCCTGATCGCGATGTAGCGCAGTATGCCCTCGTCGTATGGTGACATTATGATGTTTCATTGTAGATAACACTGCACCCTGAAATTCCTTGCCAGGATCAACCTGCAATAGATTTGGCCAACGCAGAGGACCTCGTCGATAAATCCTTTCAAATGCAGAAGCGACTTCAGTGGCTGATTTTGTTTTCAGCGGTTCTGCTTCTTTGTATCGACTCGCAACATCAACTACGGTTAACGCATATTTGTAACCACGATCATGTGGCAGAAATAATATATCAGCCTGATGAACTTCATTAGGAGCGGTCACATCAAAATGCGAGAATTGAATTTGTTTAGGCGGTGGTAGATAAATTTGCCATAGTGCCTGTTTGGATAACCAATTAGCCGCAGTGGTTTTTTTCACTTTTGCAGCTCTAGCGAGTTTATTGATTGCAGCGTTACCCCTCCAGTATCCCCTCGGAGAATAATAAATTGATTCCATATTATTAATTACCAGCACCTAACATCAATTTACTTTTCATAGCCAATTTTATCAAAAATGAAGACAATTTTTCTTTGAAGGATTTATCAGGAATAGCATTTAACGCATGAATTAATTTCACATCTGCTAGATGCCTGTGTTGCAGATTGCTGCTTTTATAAGCAACATCATGAAGGTGACAGGCCTTATCAATGGCGTTTATTGGTTCTTCACCGGGGTTGGGTTGATTTTGATTATTGAGTCTGATATCAAGTCTGGTTCCCGGTCCACAGTAGCTATATCCTGGAAGGTGCTTTTCTCCGGGGTATTTTGCCCATGGGGTTCCAGGGAGTTTTGCTAATTTGGCTGCGATATCACCTCCTCGTTTTTTTTTAAATCAGATCTCATAGACACAAATCTAAATTTCTTTGTACCACATTGCACGCATTTACCAGAAAGCGCTGATCGGTTATTTTTTGTTGTAATCGTCGTCACATCATCTGTGCCTGTACGCGTTTTACACTTCACACAATATAGATCCATAATTTATGTATAGAAATATGGATATAATTGATTTTTCAGCGACTAAAACAAGAGAACCAATTAAGCATCATGCAGCGCTACCAAACTCTATCCGGATGATTATAATCGGGCCATCTGGATCCGGTAAAACGCAATTGTTGCTCAATTTAATAATGAGATGGATGAAGTGGGATAAGTTGTATTTAATTGCCCCTAGCGTAGATGATCAACGATGTTATGAAGTGCTAAAAGATTTTAACGAGAATGCATCAGAAATTAAGGGTGAGAACGCCATTGATTTTATAACCGATATCGATGAAGCACCGAGCATTGATGATATTGATGGAGATATTAACAATTTAGTCGTATACGACGATATAATGTTGGATAAACAAAAAAATCCTGCTAGAATATTTTCCCGTGGGCGTCACAAAAACACTGACGTGATATATGTCAC
Organism: Unio delphinus; assembly: GCA_029339505.1. NCBI lineage: Eukaryota > Metazoa > Mollusca > Bivalvia > Unionida > Unionidae > Unio > Unio delphinus. Next base: position 8,437,221 of record JAQISU010000433.1, on the reverse strand, counting down.
TCAACGCTACACTCAGGTTCCAAAAGTCATCAGAGATAACTGCAATTTATTGTCTGTATTCAACGGAGTTGATACTCATACTCTTAGAAATATTTGACTTCAATCAATTTCGAGATTTCTTTAGTCATGCTCAGTCAAAACCACACGGATTCGCAACAATAAATCTACATGATCCTCGGACACGATATCGTATCGGACTTGATCAAATATTCGGTTAAAATCGTAAAAGAATTATTAACCCATAGCAGCAGAGAGGGTGGATGACCACATCGTTGCGACCAAAATTAATTAAAAAATCGTTTTCATTTTTTTAGTTAAAATGATTTCGTAGGGAGATTTCAATCAATTTTTTGTCTGAAAACGTTGTAGGGTTCGCCTTTTTTTGGTTAAAATAAGATCATAGGAAGGCTCGTTTTAGGATTTCAATCAAATTTTGTCTAAAAACGTTGTAGGATTCACCCTCTCTGCTGCTTTTTGTGTTAATTTATTTTTCCTTGCAATGGAGTAATTTCAGTAAAATTAGATGTGTCACCAGTTGTCCTGGCACAGTGTACCATAGAAGAGATGCTAATGATCTTGTTTTATTAGGAATTAGTTTACAGGGGCGTGACCTTGATCTGATGCTATCAGATCTGCCTGTCCATTATATGTCTGTGATGCTTCTTTTATTTAAAGTTTGAGTGAATAGTTTTGGGTCAGGGTTGGTAGATGTTACTTGTAGCCATTGGTATATAATCTATCTGATTTTCTGTGCTAACTATGACCTATCTTGCGGATAATACATTATTATACCTGAAAAACACCAGGTATTTAAAAATTAGTTTTGGAAAAGCTTTGCCTGTTATCATATTTCTTCTAGACTGTGAGAAAAATTATGATGCAGATTTCTCATGTTGGAATGAGGTGTTCTGGTTTCACAACAAACATAATTCTTAAGCATCTACATGGACAACCCTGCAACCAGAAATTCTTCTGATGATAGTGAACTGCAGTAGGTGTTCAGGTTTCACCACAAATTGGTTTTGGTTTGAGTATCTACTTGGACAAACCCTGCAATCTGAAATTCCTCTGACCATTTAGACTGATTCATGTGTTCTGGTTCCATCACAGATATGATTCTTGGCTTAAGAATCTACTTGGACAACCCTGCAACCAGAAATTCACCTGAACATTGTAAAATTATAGTCTAGAATTATTAATCAAGCACAGAGAAGAAACATTATCCAGAATAATAGAGGTCAAAAGAAAAAGAACAACATAATATGAGAAATAATGACTTGATTTGAAATAGAAAGGGATCTATTATTCATGAATAAAGAAAAAAGCCAGTTTGGATGCTTAGCAGCAATGTATTTTATATATGACCCAGTTAATCAATGCAAAGAGATTAGATTTCATTAGGTAACCATATGAAGTCCATGCTTCTGATCAGATTTTGATTAAACTTGGAGTGTAGGCTTATATGTTCAAGATCTCAAATTAACAAAATAATAGATTTTTGGGATCAAAATAATTTATTTACATAATATAAAATATAAATATTGTTAGAGATCATATAAAATTTAAATATTGTTATAGATAATGTATAAATACAAGATAACAAAACTTATATCCAGTACTGTAATTAGGGATTAGAATATTTTTAAACAATGTGAGATATTTTCTTCCATGCACCTGTGCATTTTCCTTATATTTATTTGGCTCCAATAAGTACATATTTCTGGTAAATACCATGTCTATATTTATTTATTTACATTTTTTTAATTAAATACTTGGCCACATTTGAAATTCTGAAATATTTGTAAGCAAGTTTGAATATTAGTGAAACAGACTTTTACATTAGTTGTATTGCCATGTTAAAAGCATAGATCATTTAACATTGATATGGTATCATGGGTATTATTGTGCATTATTATATCATTTCAAGCATGCCATTACTCACAAATTATTTAGAATGTTGTTTTTTTATTTGTAGCTTTTATTTAAAAAAATTGCCTAACTATACTTTGCTCTTTTTGTTGTTGTCATGGAGTTTAACACAATTTTTCAGCATACGATAGGCTATACATGGTGTCCAGTATAATTAGAGAAGGAAGGACATGGTGTCCAGTATAATTAGAGGAGGAAGGACATGATGTCTAGTATAATTAGAGAAGGAAGGACATGGTGTCCAGTATAATTAGAGAAGGAAGGACATGGTGTCCAGTATAATTAGAGAAGGAAGGATATGGTGTCTAGTATAATTAGAGGAGGAGGGACATGGTGTCCAGTATAATTAGAGAAGGAAGGACATGGTGTCCAGTATAATTAGAGAAGGAAGGACATGGTGTCCAGTATAATTAGAGAAGGAAGGACATGGTGTCTAGTATAATTAGAGAATGAAGGACATGGTGTCCAGTATAATTAGAGAAGGAAGGACATGGTGTCCAGTATAATTAGAGAAGGAAGGACATGGTGTCTAGTATAATTAGAGAATGAAGGACATGGTGTCCAGTATAATTAGAGAATGAAGGACATGATGTCTAGAGCAGCAGAGAGGGTGAACAGACCACGTTTTCAAGCAAAAATAAGGCTTACAGATCATGTTTTCGAGCAAAATATGGCCTATAGACTACGTTTTCAGACAAAAAATAAGACTTCCAACAAAATCTCATTTAACCAAAAAAAAAGTCTCCATTTTTGCAAAAACGGAGATTTTACGATTTTTTAATCAATTTTGCTCGCAACGATGTGGTCATCCACCCTCTCTGCTGCTACAATTTAACAAAAAATAAGAAATGATTTTAACCGAATATTTGATCCAGTCCGATACGATATCGTGTCCGAGGATCATGCAAATTTATTGTTGCGAATCCGTGCGGAGTCGACTGAGCATGACTAAAAAAATCTCGAAATCGATTGAAGTCCATATCAGAACACCATGTCTGCCAAATATTTCTAAGAGTATGAGTATCAACTCCGTTGAATACAGAAAGAATATTGCAGTTATCTCTGATGACTTTTGGAACCTGAGTGTAGCGTTGAGTGACATATATCACGTCAGTGTTTTTGTGACGCCCACGGGAAAATATTCTAGCAGGATTCTTTTGTTTATCCAACATTATATCGTCGTATACGACTAAATTGTTAATATCTCCATCAATATCATCAATACTCGGTGCTTCATCGATATCGGTTATAAAATCAATGGCGTTCTCACCCTTAATTTCTGATGCATTCTCGTTAAAATCCTTTAACACTTCATAACATCGTTGATCATCTACGCTAGGGGCAATTAAATACAACTTATCCCACTTCATCCATCTCATTATTAAATTGAGCAACAATTGCGTTTTACCGGATCCAGATGGCCCGATTATAATCATCCGGATAGAGTTTGGTAGCGCTGCATGATGCTTAATTGGTTCTCTTGTTTTAGTCGCCGAAAAATCAATTATATCCATATCTCTATACATAAATTATGGATCTATATTGTGTGAAGTGTAAAACGCGTACTAACACAAATGATGTGACGACGGTTACAACTAAAAATAACAGATCAGCACTTACTGGTAGATGTGCAACATGTGGTATTAAAAAGTTCAGATTTGTTTCTACAAAATCAAAGATTTTACAATCCGGAGATGTTTTTAAAAAAAAACGAGGAGGTGATATCGCAGCCAAATTGGCAAAGCTCCCTGGAACCCCATGGGCAAAGTACCCCGGAGAAAAGCACCTTCCAGGATATAGCTACTGTGGACCGGGAACCAGACTTGATATCAGACTCAATGATCAAAATCAGTCCCGACCCGGTGAAGAACCAATAAACGCCATTGATAAGGCCTGTCACCTTCATGATGTTGCTTATAAAAGCAGCAATTTGCAACACAGGCATCTCGCGGATGTGAAATTAATTCATGCGTTAAATGCTATTCCTGATAAATCCTTCAAAGAAAAATTGGCTTCATTTTTAATAAAATCGGCTATGAAAAGTAAATTGATGTTAGGTGCCGGTAATTAATAATATGGAATCAATTTATTATTCCCCAAGAGGATACTGGAGGGGTAAATCAGCAGTCCATAAACTCGCTAGTGCTGCAAAAGTGAAAAAAACCACTGAGGCTAATTGGTTATCCAAACAGGCACTATGGCAAATTTATCTACCACCGCCTAAACAGATTCAATTCTCGCATTTTGATGTGACCGCTCCTAATGAAGTTCATCAGGCTGATATATTATTTCTGCCACATGATCGTGGTTACAAATACGCTTTAACCGTAGTTGATATTGCAAGTCGATACAAAGAAGCAGAACCGTTAAAAACAAAATCAGCCACTGAAGTCGCTTCTGCATTTGAAAGGATTTATCGACGAGGTCCTCTGCACTGGCCAAATCTATTGCAGGTTGATCCTGGCAAGGAATTTCAGGGTGCAGTGTTATCTACAATGAAACATCATAATGTCACCATACGACGAGGGCATACTGCGCTACATCGCGATCAGGCCATTGTAGAACGATTTAATCGGACGATTGCTGAGCGGTTATTTGGATATCAATACGCAAAAGAATTCATCCAAGAAAAAAGATCCCGTGAATGGGTTAAAAGATTACCATCTGTGATTACTGCACTGAATAACGAGATTACTAGAATAATCAACATGAAACCTATCAACGCGATTAAAAAGAAGTCAATACCCGTACAACCACAAAAAGATTTCAAAGAACCAATTCTTCATAGTAATGTCACTGTTAGGTACTTATACGAACCAGGAGAGCTTGAAGGGGGTAGAAAAAGGGCTACTGATCCTATTTGGAGTGTTACTGCACACAAGATAGCTAGTATAACACGATCAACTGGTAGACCTCCAGTCTATAAACTGGATTCAACTGCCCCTCAACGAGGATTTACTCGACAACAACTACAAGTGATTCCCGAGGATACTCAATTGCCACCGCATGGTCTTAACTAGCACCGTTGCGTCTATTGCACTCAAGACAAGTCAACATCACATTATTTCTGACATGACCGAGACTGTTATTTTTTCTGTCTACGGTGAATTGGCGAGGATCCTTATCCGAATACTGCCAACGCATTATACAATTGCAACTCGCGCAGTGATTATTCTGTTGTTGTTTCAGCGTAATTATTAATTTAGCATCAATATCAAATTCTCGTTGTTTTTTTTTGTCCTGTTGTTTGTCACCGGAGAGTTTTTTATTAATGATGCTAACATCAATATCACTTATTGTTGTGTCATTATCATCGAAAACAACTCTTCGAAGTTGATTTATTTTTCGTACTCTGGATACTGCGAGATAGACTAAATTCGACCATTCGATGTGATTATCCACCATCCAAACAATTGTATCCGATATAGTCAATCCCTGTGAAGAGTGTATTGTTGCTGCGTATCCTAGCGTCCACGGGGATTTATTAGCACGCAATGCATCTTCAACGACATTGATATCAACCAGCACAATATCATTTAATACGAGAATTTGTTTTTCACTCTGTCCTGGAATATCAACTTCAATATTCTGTTTTCGTGTATCCGATGGCCTATAACAAAGGGGTACTGGAAGCGTTGCAAATTTTTCTTTATGCAATTCAAATAACTTCATTTGAAGTGTGTCCCTGACTATTTTTCTACTTGCAATTATCAAATCATTTGGTCTCCATGTTTCCCAGAAATCATTCATTGGAGTTTCTGAAATCACTTCACGCGCTATTTCGCATTGGATTCTATCCGGTTGTAATCTAATTAGTTTCTTAAATTCTCGTAATCGTTCATCAAGTGATCTATAATCAGTGGTGATTTCTTCATAGTAGTCTACAAAACCCTTTAGCCATTCATATGGGGATGCACCAACAAATGGTGGTGGTTGGCCGTGATCACCGCACATGACGACTTTTGTGTTTTTGTTTAACAACCACTCGAGAAATATTTGTAATACATCTAATGACACTGTGCATATTTCATCCCAAATTATGATTTCAGGAATGAATTTATCACCCATACGCTCAGGAGTCCATTTGTCACCCTTCCATCGAAAGAAACTGTGGTAAGTGCAAGCATTTACCCCTCGCTGTATCATCTCTCTGGCGAGTCTGTGAGTCGGTGTTAGCACAATCATGGTTGACCGACGAAATAATTCAATTGCACGAGTTGTCTTTCCTGACCCACCACAACCGTTTAAATAAACTGTCTTGTATCTACATACTGGATCAGATACCGGTGGTGCATTTGAAAATTCTGATTGAATTTCAATACGGTTACAACAAAGATATTTATCATCCATGGCAACGTCTGCGGATTCACAATACTCATGTAGCATCTCCTTTTTAAATTGCCAACGCCCCCAATTTTCTTCGGGATCTGTGAATGCCGCTATAGCTGATTTGTACTTATTGTGTATATACATCGAATCAGTGGCCACTCTAACCGCAGTATTAGGAAATCTATTTATCATCGAAAATAGATTAATAGAAGCATAGGCTAACATTGAACTTCTCAAATGTGTGTACTGGGAATTATATCCATCACAGTAGGTAACAACCGTACCTAATTTCTCACCATTGGATAGAAAAGCATCCTTACGGGATACAAGTTTTCCCTGTTTCATTAAATCCGCTACAATAAAATCGTATTCAGCGACATCTATGATCAACCGCGAAGAATATTTTGCATTGTCGTATCGTCCACCCTGGGTAAATTTACCGATTATTCTTCGTCCGAGATCCTTTGCTTGTTCTTTTTTACTTTCAAATAACTTCTTAGACCAATTTATGATTTCTTCTTCACTGAAATCTGGACACTGTTTTCGTAGTTCGCTGATTATTCTATCTAGATCGGGTTGTGGTAGCCAAACTTCTTTCTGAGCTCGATAGCATATAATAGCCTCCGAAACAATCAACGATATTAGCATACCACAATCAATCATATATCTCAATAGCACTATTGGCATCCAGGCCTTTTCAGATAGGTGTCTACCGAGCCAAACATAACTACACGGATGTAACCCTGTAGCGAGTTCAAATGATATCACACGAGCGTATCCGGTTAAATCAAAATCAGGTAATGGCCCATTAATCGCAACACGAGTCATTTCATGTGTGGGGTGTCCAAATCGTTTGAAGTACTCAGCACATTCCCCATACCCGAGAAAACTTCCGGGATAACACGCGGATATATCAATTGAAATCATACCATCACGTGAGTATTTCGTATTCCACAGTCCTCCATGACTAAATTCGACGCAACTCAATTTAACATCCTCGAGAAAATCACTTCGTGTTGGACGCCATGAGTTTTTTTCTCTTGCGAAGTGAGCTACCACTGATGGAATAGTAAAACTATCCGTGAGTAGTTTTTCATGGGAATTCTCCGGTGAAAAATCACTAGCGATTTTTCTCATTCTATTATCTAATTCTTCAATGCGATATAATTCACCATTTGGTTTTACAAATTGATCGAATCCTATTTCGGGATCTTCATCACTTCTAAGTAACCACACTGACACAGGATCATCTTTACACAACGCATGAATAGCATCGAATAATCTCTCTTCATAGAAAACATCCCCGACGAACTCCTTAGGGATATATTTCACGGTTCGTTCTCGTGGAAATATTGTTACCGCAGGTGTCCACGCGTGTTTGTTATGATCAATAATCTGTATTGGGGCTCCTCGTGATTGATATTTCGGTTCGTATAATACTTCTCCGGTTATTGTTGTTACTGATATTGGGAATTTTAATGATGCTTCTAATTTAGCTATATCAGAAATCTTTGCACCATGCTGTTTCACTGTCAGTTCCCACTCGGTTATTTTCCTACGTCGCAGATCAGTTAGTTTATTTCCTCGGGATGCATTTGTGAAGTGCTCTATTATTCGTTCTGCTACACAATTCAGTGAACTAGAATATTTCATAGGAGCTAGTTTTGCGATATCGGGTTTATCATTTAACGGATATATCCCATAAACCATTGCTGTTACGGGATAAGATCTTTCGTAGTATGGCTTATCGATTCCGGTTAGAATTCCTGGTTTGGAATCTCTACTCACAATGACAGCTTTTTTATTCTTGAGGATTGGTTCAAATTTATCCCTAATAATCCATTTGCCATCGACTTCGATAATGAATTTGATTCGGAAAAAATGCCGTTTTTCCCCAACACGTGAAATTATCACTGCTGCTTTTTCATCATTCATGGTAGCATCAACAACACCATCAATTCGAAATGTTGACCAACAATAAGATGCTCCATCACGCTTAAATTCATTAAAACAGTCTCTGATTTTACTAATCATGGCTTTATCAAGAATTGTATTCTTTGGTGTATTAGAAACTATATCGAGATTGAATTGAGCATCTTTCCAGGGGTAATCTCTCTTGGACGTTTTTTTTGGTTTATCGAGATTAAATTTAGGATTGATTTTTAATAATCTCTTAAACTCTTTCATGTTTCCGTCTATTGGACGTTTTTTGGGTTTATCGAGATTAAATCTAGGATTGATTTTCAATAATCTCTTGTTACGTTTTTTGGGTCTATCGATATTAAATTTAGGATTGATTTTCAATAATCTCTTAAACTCTTTCATATTTCCGTCTCTTGGACGTTTTTTGGGTTTATCGAGATTAAATCTAGGATTGATTTTTAATAATCTCTTAAACTCTTTCATGTTTCCGTCTATTGGACGTTTTTTGGGTCTATCGAGATTAAATCTAGGATTGATTTTTAATAATCTCTTAAACTCTTTCATGTTTCCGTCTATTGGACTTTTTTTGGGTCTATCGAGATTAAATCTAGGATTGATTTTTAATAATCTCTTAAACTCTTTCATGTTTCCGTCTATTGGACGTTTTTTGGGTCTATCGAGATTAAATCTAGGATTGATTTTTAATAATCTCTTAAACCCCTTATCAGCATTTTTCGAAGGCGTTCTCCTTAATTCCCTCATGCTATAATTAAAACAAGCATTTAAATGAAAGATTTTTATATAATGAATCACTGCAAGTGGCTTATGATTGGATCAACAACCCCGTGTAACAAATCATGCAGAAATGAGTTCTGTGGGTATCATATGCAAAGCTTTCGTCGTGGAAGCCTTGGTCCGTTACCTTGTATTCTATGTGGAGTTGGGGTCAGGGGAAAATCTCAGTTGTGTCTGAGTTGTGGTGGTAAACGATACAGGGAATTGAAGCGTTATTATGATAAAAGAATAAAAAATGGACAATCAATCAGAAATTATGACCCTGACGCTGACAAAGTCAGTATTCTTGACGCTGACAAAGTCAGTATTCTTGACGCTGACAAAGTCAGTATCAAGGATAAAATCATAAGAACTCCTCAAGACTACATCGAAAGATTTATCATTAAACCAAACAATGAATTAGACAAACAATAGTATTATGTATACGAATGAACCAAGAATTCAGACAACACCCTGTGATCACAAATTATGAAGCATCCAGTGATGGTGTTGTAAGAAACCGCAGACTGAAGAAACCAGTTGGTTCTGTGAATAATCAAGGGTACCTGATGTTTACTGTTGGCGGGGAGAAGAGATATCTCAATCATCGTTTCGTGTATGAGTGTTTTTATGGATTGATCGAGGATGATTCTGTCATTGATCACAAGGATTCTAATCCGAAAAACAATTCTTTATCAAATCTGCAGGCTGTTACTCAAAGTGAGAATACCAAACGAGGAAAGACTGGAAAATGCTCAAAAAAAGCGAGACCAGTAAAATCTTTGAATACAACAACTAACGAAGAAAAAATATTTCAATCAATGAATGAAGCCGGCAAGTATTTCGATATTTGTTCACCCTCAGTACGATTTGTTGCAGAGGGGATTTATCGATCGGCTATTTCAAAAATGACGGGACAAAAAATTCGATTTAGTTACGTCTAATGCGTCATATTTTTCATTTAGAAATATATCATTATTATAGAATAATGAATTCTGAAAACATGAATAGCATCATATCCGAGATTTCAAAATTGAAAAGTTGGGATATTGAACTATCAGATGGGTTAAATCCTGATCAAATCATGTCTGATTTTCAGGATATAGAATACGGAGTTAACAACAATAAATATATGCTACCAAAGAAGTATGCGCTCATCAAGAGAATTCAGAATTCTATTAAGGACTCTCTCGCATTTTCCAGTGACGTAAGTGTGTTCGCTCCGTTGTATACCATCGTAGAACGAATACGAAAAGAATTGGGGTACGAATACGAATTGAAAAAGGAGGTTAATTCTAAAGTTAGAAACCTACGGGCGTTAATTCAAGAAAATGAACAATTTTGATTGACCATTTATCATTATTTGATTGACCAACCATTTATCATTATTTGATTGTGACCGTCCCTCAGAGAGATTTTCCTTTTTTTTTAGCATTTTTTGATTGATAATGTCAAAATCAGTGAATAAAAAATTGATGGGCCGTTAATGGATGATCAAAAATAGAATGGCGAAAGTCACAGTATTATATTTTATTTATAGCAATTATGTGACTTTCGCCATCGATGAACGAAGCTGTTATAGGATGAAATAACACTTCCATGACCATCCGATGGTGTTAGGTCGGGATTGAAAAATTGTTTTGCAATTGAAAAATTGTTTCTGATTTCAAATAATGGTCAATGAAGCATTAACAACCCGATTGGCTCGTGAACGACTGGATGCAATTAAGAGATTTGTACCAATTCGTGACTCTGTACGGAATAAACTACAACAACGACAGAGTCTTCAGACTGATTTTGCTGCGGGATCTAAAGAATTGTTTAAACCAGTAACAACAGCAACGAAGGGAGTAGAGCGTGCTATACTGGGAGATGATCCCGAGACGGGGAAATTTGTTATCGGTGAACTCGAAAAAATAGCAGCGAAAACTGAACAAACAAAACAGGCTGTACAAAAAACAGAATCAAAAAGAACAGTAGATGATTTACGCGTGAGGTTTAACGAGGAAGGGTTAGCAACAATCGATAAGACTGATCCAACAGAAATTCCTGCGCTTGTTGTTACGACTTATGAAGACTGAAAAAAAATGTTGAAACCAGAACATCATAAATATGTTAGAAGTATAACTCATTGGGCTGATATATTCTACAAAATCAAAACTGAAAAAAGTCAAAAAAAAGACAGATAGTGCATCATACATCGAATATATCAATGCGGTGGATATAGTGTATAAACAATACGAAGAGTTTAAACAACAACAAAAACCGCAAAAAACGCAAAGGCGGCGACAGCAACCTGCAAAGAAAATATCTTTTTCACCTAAAAAACAATTACCACGTGATGATGATTATCCTCTTGATTATTTACAAGAAACGGATTTAGAAAAACAGGATGAAGCAACTGGTTATAGCGGAAGTGGATTGCAAGATTCCAGTGGACCTCAAAGTGGGGTATGTCCTGGTAGTGTTCTCAGTGATATATCACGATTGGAAGTTCTCATCGGAGGAAAACGAGCTGGAAATAACTCACCGGAAATAATTAATGAAGCAGCTGATATCTGTAGACGATTATTTCAGGGTGGTATCATGGATATCAGCACATATCGAGATTTCATTGGCGAGTTAGTGGAAAGTGGGTATCATAGTGACTGAATTGAAAAGTCAATTGAAAAATTGTTTCTGATTTCAAATAATGATCATACACTACAATCATGATAAACCAACCCCCGTCTACGTAGTTAATTCACGGTTTCCGGTTTATAGAGCATACTACGGAGATGGTTTAGGCAATACCATTGCAGGGTTATTTGCGAGAATGGCTCCAAAAGTGATGCCGTTAGCTAAACAACTAGGAATGAAAGCCATTGATGTTATTCGTGATAAGGGTATTAGTGCTGTTGGAGATTTTGCTGGAAAAGCGTTTTCAACTGCGAAGAATAAAATAACATCATTAGTGAGACGAAAAAAGAAACCGGTACCATTGCCATCTACAGCGGAAATGCCTGCAAGTGTTAGTAGAATTATAAATAACGCAGTAGACGAAAAATTAGCGTCGATGGTGACTCCCTTGATAAATCAAGGGGACCAAAATAACATGATAGCAAACATGATAGCAGGAAGTGGCTTTAAAAAAACACGACGATGAAATGGGAAATCGCGATTTAGACTCTGATAAATAGAATAAAATGTTCAAAAGGTCACCTGATCCAGCATTTGATATGGATGCCCCAGTGCGTAAAGATGATTCTGTACGCGATTTTCAATTTTATTCTTATCACGCAGTACAACCAGATCTCCGATCGCGAATTGAACTTCAAGTTCATGATACCAGTAAATACTTCCTACCGTGTGAGGCATTTATCGAAATCGAAGGAGAACTTGTAACAAATGATGCTGCTCATGATGATCCACCATATGACAATAACCCAACTATCAAAGTTGGTTTTGTTAATAATGGGATCATGGCGTTATTTGAAAGCGCTAGATATCTCATTGATGGAAAGGAAATTGAATCCATTGACCGTGAAGTTGATGTGGCCACAACAATCATAGGGTTAGCGAGATACTCTGATGATTATACAAGATCAGCTGGTCCATCTATGATGTTTTCTAAGGATATTACTGATCACCCTGAACACAACCAGTATTCTAGAGTAAAGGCAACACATGCTTCTTCAGTTAATCCAGCACCAGCCGGATATACAAGACCAGCTGGTGATTTTGATGTCATAAATAATATTACTAACTACAACCTAGGGTTTGCAACACGCGTAGCAACGTTGCATGGACAGCGTCGACAGTTTTCATGTGCAATTCCACTGCATCATATTTTTGGATTCTGTAGAAATGTCCGAAAGGTTATTTATGGAGCTAAACACACAGTAGCGCTTGTACAAAAGGGTACTGATAATGATGCAATATGGCATGATGCTGGTGTTGCTGATGGTAAAGTCATTTTAACAAAACTAGCATTGTGGATGCCAGTGTTAACTCCATCAATCACAGCAGAAGAAAAATTGTTATCATTTATGGACCAAGGAGGAAAATCATTGTTGAGTTGGTTATCAGTGACTACGGATATTAAACAAGACAATGTTGATGATATATTTACTTGGCATCTGGCATCAAAACAAGGTGTTTCAGCTCCACGTCATATATTTGTGGCGTTACAGAATAATGCACGAGTTGGTAATCAACAACGAAGTCATATGATATTTGATCAGTTAGGTGTTAGAGAGGTCTCACTGAGAATAAACGGACAACAGGAACCATCTGAAGATGTACAACTTGATTACACTCACAACCATATTGCACGTGTATATCATAACCTATTGTCGTTTATGGCACGTGATCAAAATGTGGATACTGGTTTGCAAATATCACAATTGGATTTTAAAAGCCTCTATCCGATTTATTACTTTTCACTGGAACATCTCGATTTGATGAGACAATCTGTCGTTGATATACACTTTAGAGCCCGTGTAACCCGTCCTGGTGGTATTGCTAATTATAGAGCGGTTGCTGTCATTCTTAGTGATAAATCAATGCTACTCGAAGGTGTTGGAGGAAGAATGAGAGTGGTAGATGCCCCAGTAGAAAATCTTTGATTGATTTTCTCGATTTTTCATTGAAATTGTAAACGATTTAGAATCAATCTATTATGTATAACATGTCATATAGTGTTATTAGTGTTGCGTTAACTCCCGGTCAATTAAAAAAATTGCAATCGGAATCAGCTAAAAAATGTGGAACCACAATCACGTTGAAACCCAACCAAATGACTGGTGGTGCAAATAAACTATCGCTGACAACTCGTCAAATAAAACATTTCAATGATGCACTTGCAGCCAAAAAAGGTGTTCAGATTACTCTTTCTGCGGCTGCTATCAAAAATATGATTAAAACAGGCGGTATATTTCCGTTGTTAGCTGCGATTCCAGCATTGATTGCAGCAGCAGCCCCAGCGGTGGCTAAAGCGGCAGCGTTAGGAGCCGTTGGTACTGCAGCAGGAATGGCACTAAAGAAAGCAACTGGGAAAGGATATAAAAAAAAGGGAAAGGGTCTAAGACTACCAGGAACCCCGTATTCGTGGTACAGCGGAAAGGGTCTAAGACTACCAGGAACCCCGTATTCGTGGTACAGCGGAAAGGGTCTAAGACTACCAGGAACGATTTATTAATTGAGGAACCTATGGTTCCCAAATCTTCGGTGGTTCCCATGTCCAATTTTGATTTACTCGATGCTGCTAAAAAACTCGCGATTAAAAACTTCAGAGGTGTCTTTATGAAAGATCAATTACCACATCAACCAAGCAGCGTTGAAACCGGAATCATTAATTTAGATAACAGCACCGGACCTGGAACTCACTGGGTTGCATACGCTATTGATCCACGTGGGATTGTCTATTTTGATTCATATGGATTAGCCCCACCAAAAGAGTTTATGCGTTATATAAAAACCCTTCCAATGAACACTTGGTATTCTACGCTACCAACACAACAAATGAATGACCCACCAATATGTGGCAGCGAAGTATTAAATGTCCTTAACGCTATTTCTAACTCCTTGAGTAACCCAAGCGGAAAACCACCACATGTTGTCGTTAATGAATACACTAGTAATCGCTGGAGAAAATCGAAGATTTTTCAACGAAGTCGTCAAAAACGATTTTAGAGAGAGAAAGAGTTTTACAATAACATGATTGATATTTGGGGGAGATCTTTGAAACCCAAACCCGATGGCACTGCACCACCTGATTCTGTCAAGGATATAAAAAAAAATAATTGAAGATGAAATCGCTGAGACGTTGAACTTAACAAATGTTGATCCTAATGAAATAGTTGTATTTCAAGACAAACAGGGTAAATTGAAATCCAGTGATGTGTCATTGAATGATATTTTGATACGGCAGCGCGACGCCGCTGAAAACTCTATTGCGCTGTATTCCAACGACGGACGACTTAAACCAGGCGCACTTGTGTCTACGATCACCGACACGATTGCCGCCCACGACCATGAGTTGGATAATTCTCTGTTAGAACTAGCAACACTTCAATCTAAAATTGAAGAACACGGAAAACAGTTTTCAGTTTTTCGCAAAAATGTCGTACATAAATTCTTTGGAACACCGCTTGTGGTTGGCATGACTCTCGCTGAAATTAAAAACTATCTATCGCTATTCTTTTTTAACAAGGACGCGGGAAGGATGATGAATGAAAATGAAATCAAGGCAAATTATCTCGAGATTTACAATGATATTTCTGAAATAATAGAAAATGTTGAGCGGGTACAAAAACCCACTAACGACGTCATTGTTAGGTTTTTTGGATCCCCACCTGTGGCAGACTCGACTCTCGCTGAAATCAGCGAGTTTATTATCAGGCATACTCACAATGCCTACGTCGCTAATAATTTCTTTGGTGTCCCCGCTACATCTACGATGACTCTCAACGATATTATTAGGTTTATGGTGAGACAAACAACACTTAATACCATCGTGGATAGATTTTTGGGGAGAACACGTGATGAATCTGAAACCACATCGTTGACAGGCCCGACTCTCGCTGAAATTAAAAGCGCGGTTGACGAACAAAAACACATCAGCAAAATGGTTAAAAATTTCTTTGAGGGCTCTGAAAGCTACAATATCACGACGACATATTCTCAACTCAACGGGAATTATCTAACCTTAACGGGCATTGGAGCCGACCTCCTTTTGATTTCATTTTTTAAACGCCGCGATGGAACGATGATGAAATATACCGAAATCAAAAAAACCTATCTCGACGTTTACGGCGATATTCTTAAACTAAAAGAAACCTCTGAAAGGGTAAAGCATGGGACCTTTGATTGGGTAAAAGAATCTAATGCTAAATTGAAAGTCAATATCGAGAAGTGGCCTCATGGTATCTACAGGATGACGTTAATCTCTAACAAGCAATTTGATATCATCGTAAGCGGTAAAACCTACTTTGGTGGCACCGCAACAGTAATTATCCGGGGTGAAGAAGAATTTGAGATTGTCGCGGTTGATAACACCATTAGAAAAGAAATCACCTGGTGCTTAGAATTCGTAGCGGATTTAAGTAAATAATAAAACCACTAGTGGTTTCAATTGAAAGGAAAATCCTTTAGATTTCACAATTGAAAACGCTAGCGTTTTTAAAATAAAAATGATTTCATCAACGCAATGTCGCTATGATCAGATCAGATAATTTCAAACTAGACTCAAAACCCTCGCCGAGGAGTATCAAATAAAAATAAAAAAATACCGACGAAGAATCACCGCAATTGATATTACTGTGTACTCGGTGTCAAGCGTTCTCACTGGTGCCGGAATAATACTAGCATCTGTTACAATGATTGCCCCGGTCGTAGTTCCAATTTGCATTTCTGCGGTGGCTACAATCGGGGGTATATCAACCGGGATAGCAAAAAAGATATCATCATGCAGCCAGAGTAAACTGCAGAATTACTTAATTCAATTTCATATTGCATCAACCGCATATTCGCAGTTATCCCTGATGATATCGTCGTCACTCGATAATACAATTATATCAGATAGTGAATTCTCAGCGATGGTCAGTATTTTTGATTCCGCGATATCAAAATTAGAGCAACAACATGAATATAATAACAATGACAACACCGATGGAATTAGAAAACACGAACCCAAAAACCAGAATGATCTCAATAACCTCAACCATACCAAATTGTGAGTTCTCAGTGATGGTCAGTATTTATGATTCCGCGGTGTCAAAATTAGAGCGACAACATGAGTATAATAACAATGACGACACCGATGGAATTACTTCAACGAGTAGTGGAGAACACGAACCCAGTACAAACAAGTATGATATCAATAACATCAACGGAACCCGAGTTTAGTGTGAATTTCCCTAGCCCAGTCCCCGTGAAGGAGATAGCGCTAGCAAAACTACGAGTGTATCACAGTTGGCCTAATATCAGATCAAAATCATTTGGTGGTCAACAACCCAATAATTCTTTAGTGTTTGCAAATAAGAATAAACCCGACGGAACCCCAGACTGGAACGTCGTTTCGATACCAACCGGATCATACCAAATTGAACAAATCAATAATGAATTCGCGCGTAGAATAAAGTCGATTACTGGAAAAGAATCAAAAATCGCTATAACAGTTCATGAGCCGACACTATCATCCGCAATTGAGATAAGCACAGAAGGATATGTCGTAGATATCTATCAAAGTTCTATTAGAACCGTACTAGGATGGCCTGAATTACCACCGGAAAAATCCACCACCGACTTAACCACGGATGTACAATCATATCATGAAATCAATCCCAGTTATCGAGATAATTTATCTGATATAAGAAAAGGAAAAATCGCCGATAGATTTATATTCACCAACAAAGACACATTGCAATGGGATTTTATCATTAAAAGAACAACCGACTCATCTGTTACTATTTCATTTACGCTAACTGACGTCCGTGGTTATTTTAATGAGATTAAACAATTATATGACACACAACTAGAACAACTACGGAAAACAAGATCGCAAAAACACGTTGAAATAATAAATCAGCTTATATCGGACATGGAATATATCTATGAACTAATTATTCAAACAATAATTAATGACAACAGCGACAATAAACAACGATTCCTAACCGATTACAATATCACAGAAGACAATCTGCGTAATTTCAAGTTTCCGAAATACAACGCTGATGAATTAGCAAGAATTGTTAAAACCGATATCAAAGCACTACAAAAATCAGATTCAACTGTCCTCCTCAAACATAATAATGATCCAGATGGTGGTGGTAGGCATATCGCTCCGTTCAACGTGAATATTTCAACGGTGATTGCGCTCAATTTAGTATGTGATGTTATCGAAGGAAGCTATCAGATTAATCTAGAGCAATCAAATCAAGCTCAGCAGGGATATATTCTTTATTCGTTTGCACCAACAGCTCCTCCGGGATTCCTAATTATTGAAAACCCAATTAATCCTGTCTACATGCGATGCCATAATAATTCATTAACCAGAATTAATTTCAAACTCACCGACCAGTCAAATAATCTGATTGATTTACAAGAAGAGGTGTTAGCGATTAGTTTGTTTGTAAAGTCCTAAGGACTTGATCAAATATTCGGTTAAAATCATTTCTTATTTTTTGTTAACTTGTAGCAGCAGAGAGGGTGGATGACCACATCGTTGCGAGCAAAATTGATTAAAAAATCGTAAAATCTCCGTTTTTGCAAAAATGGAGACTTTTTTTTGGGTTAAATTAGATTTTGTTGGAAGTCTTATTTTTTGTCTGAAAACGTAGTCTATAGGCCATATTTTGCTCGAAAACATGATCTGTAAGCCTTATTTTTGCTTGAAAACGTGGTCTGTTCACCCTCTCTGCTGCTTCTAGTATAATTAGAGAAGGAAGGACATGATGTCCAGTATAATTAGAGAAGGAAGGACATGGTGTCTAGTATAATTAGAGAAGGAAGGACATGGTGTCTAGTATAATTAGAGAAGGAAGGACATGATGTCTAGTATAATTAGAGAAGGAAGGACATGGTGTCCAGTATAATTAGAGAAGGAAGGACATGATGTCTAGTATAATTAGAGAAGGAAGGGCATGGTGTCCAGTATAATTAGAGAAGGAAGGACATGGTGTCCAGTATAATTAGAGATGGAAGGACATGGTGTCCAGTATAATTAGAGAAGGAAGGACATGATGTCTAGTATAATTGGAGAAGGAAGGACATGATGTCTAGTATAATTAGAGAAGGAAGGACCTGTGAAATCCAAGGAAGAACCACCAACCCATGAGTAGCTATTGGAAATCCCACATTGTCTGAGCCTGACACTTGCACCCACACAGACATTATATATATATATATATATATATATATAGAGAGAGAGAGAGAGAGAGAGAGAGACAGAGAGAGACAGAGAGAGAGAGACAGACAGACAGACAGACAGAAGAAGCACATACTGTAATGAAGACTGATTCAATTTGTTTTTCAGTTCAGATTTGATCTTTACTAACTGACTGATTACATGTATTTACTGATGACTGCTTCAGTCTTTTTGATTTTTACTGACTGACTGATTACATGTATTTACTGATAACTGCTTCAGTCTTTTTGATGTTCAGATGGATGGTAAGCTTCAATGATCCAGTTGTAAGAATATCTTTGGTCTTAAACTTAATGTCACACAAAGATACAATACATATCTATGAATAGAGTCACAATGGCATTGTCAAACGGGTAGATAGGTTTAAGTAAATTACAAAATTATATTCTTTTGGCATGAATGACTTCTGTAACTTTGTGTTGTTTTTGTTTTGAAAATATCTCTTGGAATGACTATCATAATGTCCTTGTAATTGATATTGTCAGTTGACATCCAATGTTTACACTGAATGGCAAGGTTGAAAATTGAATGCTTTGCTCAGGGGTGCATTTTTAGGAGTTTTAACACTTGGGAAATATAACTGCTAGCTTGTATTGATTTGTATCAAGATGTTTTAAGATGCATTGACCCAAAACAAGGTGCATCTGTACACCTGTGTGTTTCAAAGCTTGGAGAGAATCTAAACACTGACATATTGCAGATGAAGACATGACATGGTAAGAACTTAATGTGAAAACTATATTAGAATTTGTTAATGTTCCTATACCATAATTACTAATTAGCACCTTTTATTACAGTCTGGAATCAGCAGTCCATGACCTACCATAAGTCAGTGAGTTCCTATATATTTTGTAAATGTGGGATATACTTTTGTCAGATCTAGCTGCAAACACTATGGACACTGATTTACTGGTCCATTATGTGGTGCCAGATATGGGTCTATGCTGTTTTAAGGCTAATTCAGCAGCACATTTTAAAATGGCAGATCAGGGTCTGTGTTGTTTGTAATTAAATCTGACTTTCATAGGAGTATAGAACATATGGATTTTTTTCTCTAAAAATATCCATCAAAGTTACAGGATATTTTACACTTAATTAGGAAGCTATGTTAAGTTCAAATAATTCAACATAATTTAACCCATACCAGCATTATAAGAGAATTATAAATGATCTTTAAATATACATTCTTATCTTTTCAGGAATGAAACAGAATAAGAACTCAAGGATTGAGCAGAGGTGTCCATTTCTCTGAGTGGGCAGGAATCCTAAAAATATGGAAATAAAAAATTATTTCAGCCTCATTTGTATCATAGTGCTATTACCTGTTCGTGTTGCTTTTGATCTTTATGGAAAATGTGGTGGTAATTTTATTCAACATATATCTGAGCCATTTCATTGAGAAGCTTCATTTAGGAAATAAAAAATACTATTGTTGCTTGCTTATAAGTTGAGTTGAACTGTAAACAGCAAAGATTCTGATCTGCCATAGCATAATTCATCTACAGATCAGGGTCTATGTTCTCTGTTCTACTAATAAGAAACTGCACAGTCCCAGATCTGCTGATGCATTATGGGAAATCTTGGTCTTTGTAGTTTGCAGTAGGACTTGCCTTGTAAGTGAGTATATACAGTACTAATTGGGTATGTACAAAACTATTTCACTGTATTAATTAATAGTTTTTACTGCAGTAAAGATGCATATTCTATATATATCAAAATGTGTACATAAGAATGTGTACACCTTTTTCTCTAATTTAAGTTCCCAAACTAGATATACATTTTTCTTCTTCTGGTAATATGTTGTCTATATTAGACCCAAATCTGTATTCAAAATATTTTAGTTTAGAATACAAAGAGAAATCCAACATTCAGAAAATTTTGAATATTCTTCAATTCTATCCAGAGTAAAGTTAAAGAGTATTTAGTATGCATATTCTATCCATAGTAAAGTTAATGAGTGTTTACTAAACATATTCTATCCATTAAAAAGTTAATGAGTGTTTAGTTAGCATATTCTATCCAGAGTAAAGTTAAAGAGTGTTTAGTATACATATCTTATCCATAATAAAGTTAAAGAGTGTTTAGTATGCATATTATATCTAGATTAAAGTTAAAGAGTGTTTAGTAGGCATATTCTATCCAGAGTAAAGTTAATGAGTGTTTAGTTATCATGTTCTATCCAGAGTAAAGTTAATGAGTGTTTAGTTATCATATTCTATCCAGAGTAAAGTTAATGAGTGTTTAGTTAGCATATTCTATCCAGAGTAAAGTTAATGAGTGTTTAGTTAGCATATTCTATCCAGAGTAAAGTTAATGAGTGTTTAGTTAGCATATTCTATCCAGAGTAAAGGCAAAGAGTGTTTAGTTAGCATATTCTATCCAGAGTAAAGGCAAAGAGTGTTTAGTATGCATATTCTATCCTAAGTAATGGTAAAGAGTGTTTATTAAGAATAGTAGGCAAATTTAAAGAGTATTTAGTATGCATATTCTCTACAGAGTAAAGGTAAAGAGTGTTTAGTATACATATCTTATCCATAATAAAGTTAAAGAGTGTTTAGTATGCATATTATATCTAGATTAAAGTTAAAGAGTGTTTAGTAGGCATATTCTCTCCAGAGTAATGTTCAAGAGTGTTTAGTATGCATATTCATTCCAGAATAAAGGTAAAGAGTGTTTGGTAGGCATATTCTATCCAGAGTAAAGGTAAAGAGTGTTTAGTATGCATATTCTATCCATAGTAAAGTTAAAGAGTATTTAGTAGGCATATTATCTTCAGAGTAAAGTTAAAGAGCATTTAATATGTATATTCTCTCCAGAGTAAAGTTAAAGCATTTAGTATGTATATTCTCTCCAGATTAAAGGTAAAGAGTGTTTAGTATGTATATTCTCTCCAGATTAAAGATAAAGAGTGTTTAGTATGTATATTCTATCCTAAGCAAAGTTAGTGTTGGTATGTATATTCT
This sequence comes from Unio delphinus, assembly GCA_029339505.1. NCBI lineage: Eukaryota > Metazoa > Mollusca > Bivalvia > Unionida > Unionidae > Unio > Unio delphinus. The sequence goes on along the minus strand of JAQISU010000433.1, from coordinate 8,415,396 downwards.
CGGTTTGGTAGTGCAAAAATTGTGAGAATACAGACCTGTAATTTGGATTGAAAATCTGGTGTATTTATATGTTACATACACCTCAGTTTTGCTTAAAAGTTGTTTAGCTCTTTAGTAAAAACAAGAAAATTTCAGATGATAAAATCATAAAATTTTACCTGCATGCAAACATATCTTTTGATGTTTTACCTCATAAAGCAAGTGAGTCACATTGACCATTTGACTGGTATGATGGTAGCCCTGATGCCGCATACAAGTCAAATTTAGAAATATTTAAAATATCATCTAGTGCGTCCTGCCCTAACTTGCAAAAGTTGCTTGAGGGACATGTAGTGTTAACAAGTCCATATGGTGTTATCATGTCCATATGGTGTTATCATGTCCATATGGTGTTATCATGTCCATATGGTGTTATCATGTACATATGGTGTTATCATGTCCATATGGTGTTATTATGTACATATGTTGCTATCATGTCTATATGACAGTATATTTAAATATTATCACTAGAATACATTATATATCCCAATGGGGTCCTGTATTCAAGTTTGAGTTTGCAAATCAAGTTCTTCTTCACACATTTCTTTCTGCTCATTAACTGGAAGCCTTCAGCTTTAGGGATGAAACTTCATATACTTGTATATTATCATTAGCAAGTGTCCTTGATGCTTGAGGTTATCATTAGCAAGTGTCATTGATGCTTGAAGTATTCATCAGTAAGTGTCCTTGATGCTTGAGGTATTCATTATCATGTGTCCTTGATGCTTGAGCTATTCATTAGCAAGTGTCCCTCATGCTTGAGGTTATCATTAGCATGTGTCCTTGATGCTTGAGGTATTCATTATCACATGTCCATGATGCATGAGATTATCATTAGCAAGTATCCTTGATGCTTGAAGTATTTATTAGCAAGTGTCCATGATGCATGAGGTTATCATTAACAAGTGTCCACAATGCTTGAGGTATTCATTAGCATGTGTTCTTGATGCCAGAGGTATTTATTAGCAAGTGTCCATGATGCATGAGGTTATCATTAGCAAGTGTCCATGATGCTTGAGGTTATCATTAGCAAGTGTCCATGATGCTTGAGGTATTTATTAGCAAGTGTCCATGATGCATGAGGTTATCATTAGCAAGTGTCCATGATGCTTGAGGTATTTATTAGCAAGTGTCCATGATGCTTGAGGTTATAATTAGCAAGTGTCCATGATGCTTGAGGTATTTATTAGCAAGTGTCCATAATGCATGAGGTTATCATTAGCAAGTGTCCATGATGCTTGAGGTTATCATTAGCAAGTGTCCATAATGCTTGAGGTATTTATTAGCAAGTGTCCATGATGCATGAGGTTATCATTAGCAAGTGTCCATGATGCTTGAGGTTATCATTAGCAAGTGTCCATAATGCTTGAGGTATTTATTAGCAAGTGTTCTTGGTAATCTTTATATTATGCTTAGTAAGTGTCTCTCATGCTTGAGATTCAGTTTTGAAGCATCATGCACTCCATTTCTCTATCTGACAGTATCTTGTATACATCAAAACCTGTCTTGAAAGACCACTGTCATGAGGGACCACTTGTTTTGAGAGACAAGGTTCTTTTTGCACATATTTATTTATTACATATTGTTATGACCTGTCATGAGAGAACACCTGCTGTGAGAGATCATTATTTGTTGGCAGAAGGGGTGGTCTTTTAAGTCAGGGTCTACTGTATCACAATCAACATTTCATCATCAAGATTATTCATAGATTTCTTCCTCATTTAGAATGTTTACTCTAATGTCTTTTTGAAACAGAAATGTAGCACTTGGTTTATTTCTTGTAATCCTTTAGCTCTGTCATATTTATTATAGTTAGATTCTACCATTGTATAGTTTTGGTGACTTCATCAGAGAAGTAAAGAGATAAATATTCATTGAAATTTTGTGTGCATTGATCAATTGTTTTTTTAAGTAAGTCTCTAAATGTGATTTGTGAAGAGAGGTAATATAATGAACTAATCCGTAGTCTGTGTGAAGTTTTCAGGAAAAAGCCTTTATTTTCTAAGAACAAGTAGTTTTAATTTAACCAATAATTTAGCTGTTTAACTGATTTATACCTAACATGAAACACATTGCTGACTTTAAGAAGAACCTTTAAGTGAGTTTATTTGCATGTTTTATAACAATACTTATTTTGCATGTTTATCATCTTATAATTGTAAGCTTTTATTTTGCAGTGAAATCCATTACAGTTACCACACTAATGTCACTACTGTTAATGTTGTCTTGTTTGACATGTGCACTAACACCTACAAATGAAGATGAGATAACATTCATTGAATGTGGGGTAAGTTTGCATCTATAGATCAAGGTCATAAAGATGAGATAACATTCATTGAATGTGGAGGTAAGTTTGCATCTATAGATCAAGGTCATAAAGATGAGATAACATTCATTGAATGTGGGGGTAAGTTTACATCTATAAATCAAGATCATAAAGGCAATCCAATCAAGTTATTCAACAGCATGATGACATCTTGTATATCTGTGAATAAGTATGTTTCCAGATTGGTTAAGTTCCTGTACATATGTGAATCTAGTATGTTTTCTGATTGGTTGAAATCTTGTACATCTGTGAATGAGTATGCTTCCTGATTGGTTGAATTCTTGTACATCTGTGAATAAGTATGCTTCCTGATTGGTTGAATTCTTGTACATCTGTGAATGAGTATGCTTCCTGATTGGTTGAATTCTTGTACATCTGTGAATGAGTATGCTTCCTGATTGGTTGAATTCTTGTACATCTGTGAATGAGTATGCTTCCTGATTGGTTGAATTCTTATAGATTTGTAAATGTTGTATGTTTTCTGACAGGATGAATTTTTGTATGTCTGAATATAGTATGTTTTTTGATTGGTTGAATCTTTTTACATCTGTGAATGTAGTATGCATTCTGATAGGATGAATTCTTGTACATCTGTGAATGTTGTGTGCTTCTTGACTGGTTCAACTTTTGTACATCTTTGAATGCAGTATGCTTTCTGATAGGCTGAACATGACATTTGCAATAGTAAAATTCAATTATTTTCTAATTGGTTGGAATCTAATATCATTCTGACATCAGGCCACTGTTATGTATTGCACCAGAAAATGACATTAGTAAAAATATCAAAACTATGTTAACTAAAGTGGAATAATATAGCCTGGTATATGAGGTTTGAAGATATAGATTTACTCATTTACCATCACCAATATCTGTTTGTTGGTCAGGATTTAAACAAATAGTAAGCATGAGCAAACTGTTGGACAAATTGGCCTGAAGAAAATAACATCATACGTTAACAAAATGAACTGCTAATATTTGTTCTAATCTGCATGAAATTTTAGAGGCTTACTTTGATATGTAGTATTACATAACTTACACTGCTAATCAAACTTACATGTTTCTGAATTAAAAATCCACATATGACAATTTTGATGTTTCCTAAAGGTGCGCTGTGATCACTGATTATTCTGCATATGTGTCAGCAGATATGCACTTAAAGAATTTTGTTCTAAGATTGCAATATGAAACCCCAAATGTTTATAAATTCATGTTGGTTTTAATAAGCCCATCTTAAGTTGGGCATATTATTTTATGGCATTGTCTGTCTGTCTGTTAACATTTGTTTGTTCAACCCTCATTTTAACAACTGGAAAGATTTAATGAATTTTGACTAAGTATTGATAACGAGAGGACATTGTTTATATACTCTATTGTGATCAATATCATGTGAAGAAAAATGTAATTCTTTGACTTGGGTTTTTGTCTGGAATAAAACTCCTAATTCTTCAATGAAAAATGTAAATCATTGACATGTATCATTGTCTGAAACATAACTTCCTAATCAGCAAGTGAAAATGTGATTCTTTGATTTGCATCATTGTCTGGAACATAACTGTTAACTCAGCAAGGGAAAATATAACTCTTTGTTTTGTATCCTTCTTCAGAGTACAACTTTGCAGCCACTAAGGATATTTTAATGAAACATTGCAAAGTATGCATCATGAATAGTCAGTGTGCTGCATACTATAGTTTACCTATTCATACAAGGTCATGTCTGGAAAACAAATTTTGAACTTGTTTAGTCTATGTCTCCCTCAGAAGCAGAAGATAATGGGTTCTAACCCTGGTTGAGTCATACCAAAGACTTTCAAAAATGGTACTAACAGCTGCCTCACTAGGTGATCAACATTAAGAGGTTAGTGTTAAAACTGTTAAAGCCATGCTAAAAATCCTAATAAAACACACACACACACACACACACACACACACACACACACTGTTTAGTCTATAACATAGAAACTAGAGAACATGTTTTAAAAGAGCTTTAGTCACTTATTTATCCTGTATTGTTATGTTACCCTGGCAATGTCAGTGACCTCAAGGTGTAGGTCACAGCAAAAGAAAATGTAACTCTGATCTGTATTCTTGTCAACCATTGAAGTGAACTAATGATCAATAATATTATGCATAAGTTGTCCAGTATAGTCTTGAACAAGCCTTTAATCTGAAGGGTTACATGGAATGCTCATTTAATTTTCAGGAAATTGTTTTTTTTATTCTTGAGAATAAAGAGTCCATGAATTGAAATGTACCAGTTACAGTGTTTTCGCTGTAAATTAATATATTTTACAGAACACCTTTTATGTGTAAAATCAAAATGTCTTTCATCTAACTTGTCCCTGTTGATTCATTTCCTCACATATTTTCAAATTGATAGACTTCTATTTTTTTCCCAATTTACAGATATTGTGCCAGATAATCCACATTATTTTATTGGAGAAGAACTTGTTCTGATCTGTGTCATGTCGAATGTTGATAATAACAAGACTGTTTCACTATATTTTGAAACCACAGTAAACAACAATGGTAATTTCAGCTACAAGGAAGTAAATCAGACTGGATATGAGATTATACAGTTGAACAGTACTGCAATTCAGCTGACGAGCCCAGTTCTAACAATAGATGATGCACAAAGGCACTATAAAATCAGGCCTTACAGATGTATGGTCAGAGAGGTACTGAATAATTGCACAGAGAAGAGTAAAAAAGTTGTCAAGAGGACATATGTCAAAATTGACTGTAAGTAATGTTTTGAACTTGAATATTTGATGTAGTCGAATGAATCAAGTTGCTTTTTTCTTTTTTCTTTGGATACCAGTATGTATGTATTAAGTCCACAAAATTGCAATATTTTAAAATATCAGGGATTAGGACACAATACAAATAGAATAAATACACAGCTACAGCCTTTATGACTAAATATGTATCTCTAGTCTACTAAATTGCAGCAAACATTTCTTTTTCTCTGAAGCATTCTTTACAAAGACAAAATTGCTAATGCACTTAGCATTGTCAGACATCATCACTACACTCGCACACACATGCACACAGATTGCTACACACATACTTATTTGCACACACATGCACCCAGATTTGTACACACATGAAAACAACCATATAACAAAACAAACCATGTTTTGTCTTTCTATGCATTGAACTGTAAATAGTTTCAACTGCTCTCTATAGTTTGATGGGGTGGAGAGTGGTTAAACATGATGAAAGTGTCATTAGAGTTTATCTTTGTACTAACTGTGGAGTCAATGGTACAGTTGTTCAAACTGTCCCAAAGATATTGTTGATATTTTATCATCATAAAAAAATGATCTTTCTGCATCTGCATTGCTGAGAGTGAATTTCAAACATGCAATGGCTGCACTGGTTAGAATGTTTAGACATGTTAGTTACATTTGGGATTGAACTCTGGATTTATTCATCCAATACTGGATTGTATTACTATGTCAATAGATGTCATATACATCAGAATGACTAATATTTATATGGTGTGTGTAGTACATATATATATACAAAAAATACAATGTTGTCTATTTTGTTCTGCTTCACAAAGTCAAACACCATCAGCTAGGAGTTCTGAAATATTAGCTTTGCTGGGTTTTGCTGGTTTTGCAAATAGCTCGTTGTTTTATGAATCAATGATGACCATAGTTTTCCAATAAGGATGTTTTAAGCAGTATTATTCATGTAAATGATGAAATATAGCTTTGTTCTTTCAATATACATCTCTTTGATTTATTTAGCTTCAAATAAAATGAGTTGCTCCATTGTGTGTACTTGTTGAAATTGGCCATGTGGGTTTTGCCATAAGGATTCCTAACACAACATTACCCAAGCTAATGTCAGTCATTTAAGTCATCTGTGCTAGAGTGGTTGGTCATCTCTGTCTGACTTGTCTTTTAATCACCTTTGTGACAATTAATGGTATAAGCTGTTCTACAGTGAGTTTCTATATGCATTAAGCATGACTGTTTACTGTTTATACAAGTTATGGTTATATATAATGGTGTCAAAAAATCTGTCTGTTTGTCTGTCTCTCTCATTACTAAGATTACTGAAAATTGTATTTTTGAAACATGGTCATGTCAGGTTATTTTGGAATAAAAAAAAAACTGGTTTGCACATGAAAAGTTTTGTTGAGTATGCAGAATATCAGCAGCAGAGAGGGTGAATCCTACAACGTTTTCAGACAAAATTTTGATTAAATCATTAAAACGAGCCTTCCTACGATCTCATTTAACCAAAAAAAGGATGAACCCTACAACGTTTTCAGACAAAAAATTTATTGAAATCTCTCTACGAAATCATTTTAACTAAAAAAATGAAAACGATTTTTTAATTAATTTTGGTCGCAACTTGTTGTCATACACCCTCTCTGCTGCTAGTGATTTCATCACTGGGTTAATAAAAATAATAAAATGATTTTAACCGAATATTTGATCAAGTCCGATACGATATCGTGTCCGAGGATCATGTAGATTTATTGTTGCGAATCCGTGCGGAGTCGACTGAGCATGACTAAAGAAATCTCGAAATTGATTGAAGTCCATATCAGAACACCATGTCTGCCAAATATTTCTAAGAGTATGAGTATCAACTCCGTTGAATACAGACAATAAATTGCAGTTATCTCTGATGACTTTTGGAACCTGAGTGTAGCGTTGAGTGACATATATCACGTCAGTGTTTTTGTGACGCCCACGGGAAAATATTCTAGCAGGATTTTTTTGTTTATCCAACATTATATCGTCGTATACGACTAAATTGTTAATATCTCCATCAATATCATCAATGCTCGGTGCTTCATCGATATCGGTTATAAAATCAATGGCGTTCTCACCCTTAATTTCTGATGCATTCTCGTTAAAATCTTTTAGCACTTCATAACATCGTTGATCATCTACGCTAGGGGCAATTAAATACAACTTATCCCACTTCATCCATCTCATTATTAAATTGAGCAACAATTGCGTTTTACCGGATCCAGATGGCCCGATTATAATCATCCGGATAGAGTTTGGTAGCGCTGCATGATGCTTAATTGGTTCTCTTGTTTTAGTCGCTGAAAAATCAATTATATCCATATTTCTATACATAAATTATGGATCTATATTGTGTGAAGTGTAAAACGCGTACTGGCACAGATGACTTGACGACGATTACAACTAAAAATAACCGATCAGCGCTTTCTGGTAAATGCGTGCAATGTGGTACAAAGAAATTTAGATTTGTGTCTATGAGATCTGATTTAAAAAAAAACGAGGAGGTGATATCGCAGCCAAATTAGCAAAACTCCCTGGAACCCCATGGGCAAAGTACCCCGGAGAAAAGCACCTTCCAGGATATAGCTACTGTGGACCGGGAACCAGACTTGATATCAGACTCAATAATCAAAATCAACCCAACCCCGGTGAAGAACCAATAAACGCCATTGATAAGGCCTGTCACCTTCATGATGTTGCTTATAAAAGCAGCAATCTGCAACACAGGCATCTAGCAGATGTGAAATTAATTCATGCGTTAAATGCTATTCCTGATAAATCCTTCAAAGAAAAATTGTCTTCATTTTTGATAAAATCGGCTATGAAAAGTAAATTGATGTTAGGTGCTGGTAATTAATAATATGGAATCAATTTATTATTCTCCGAGGGGATACTGGAGGGGTAACGCTGCAATCAATAAACTCGCTAGAGCTGCAAAAGTGAAAAAAACCACTGCGGCTAATTGGTTATCCAAACAGGCACTATGGCAAATTTATCTACCACCGCCTAAACAAATTCAATTCTCGCATTTTGATGTGACCGCTCCTAATGAAGTTCATCAGGCTGATATATTATTTCTGCCACATGATCGTGGTTACAAATATGCGTTAACTGTAGTTGATGTTGCGAGTCGATACAAAGAAGCAGAACCGCTGAAAACAAAATCGGCCACTGAAGTCGCTTCTGCATTTGAAAGGATTTATCGACGAGGTCCTCTGCACTGGCCAAATCTGTTACAAGTTGATCCTGGCAAGGAATTTCAGGGTGCAGTGTTATCTACAATGAAACATCATAATGTCACCATACGACGAGGGCATACTGCGCTACATCGCGATCAGGCCATTGTAGAACGATTTAATCGGACGATTGCTGAGCGGTTATTTGGATATCAATACGCAAAAGAATTCATTCAAGAAAAGCGATCCAGTGAATGGGTTAAAAGATTACCATCTGTGATTACTGCACTGAATAACGAGATTACTAGAACAATCAACATGAAACCTATCAACGCGATTAAAAAGAAGTCAATACCCGTACAACCACAAAAAGATTTCCCTAGAAACGCTAGCGTTTCCCAACCAATTCTTGGTAGTAGTGTCATTGTGAGGTACTTATACGAACCAGGAGAGCTTGAAGGGGGTAGAAAAAGAGCTACTGATCCTATTTGGAGCATTACTACGCATAAGATATCTAGTATAACACGATCAACTGGTAGACCAGCAATCTATAAACTGGATTCAACTGCCCCTCAGCGGGGTTTTACTCGACAACAACTACAAGTGATTCCCGAGGATACTCAATTGCCACCGCATGGTCTTAACTAGCACCGTTGCGTCTATTGCACTCAAGACAAGTCAACATCACATTATTTCTGACATGACCGAGATTGTTATTTTTTCTGTCTACGGTGAATTGGCGAGGATCCTTATCCGAATACTGCCAACGCATTATACAATTGCAACTCGCGCAGTGATTATTCTGTTGTTTCTTCAAAGTGATTATTAATTTAGCATCAATATCAAATTCTCGTTGTTTTTTTTTGTCCTGTTGTTTGTAACCGGAGAGTTTTTTATTAATGATGCTAACATCAATATCACTTATTGTTGTGTCATTATCATCGAAAACAACTCTTCGAAGTTGATTTATGTTTCGTACTCTGGATACTGCGAGATAGACTAAATTCGACCATTCGATGTGATTATCCACCATCCAAACAATTGTATTCGATATAGTCAATCCCTGTGAAGAGTGTATTGTTGCTGCGTATCCTAGCGTCCACGGGGATTTATTAGCACGCAATGCATCTTCAACGACATTGATATCAACCAGCACAATATCATTTAATACGAGAATTTGTTTTTCACTCTGTCCTGGAATATCAACTTCAATGTTTTGTTTTCGTGTATCCGATGGCCTATAACAAAGGGGTACTGGAAGCGTTGCAAATTTTTCTTTATGCAATTCAAATAACTTCATCTGAAGTGTATCCCTGACTATTTTTCTACTTGCAATGATCAAATCGTTTGGTCTCCACGCTTCCCAGAAATCATTCATTGGGGTTTCTGAAATCACTTCACGCGCTATTTCGCATTGGATTCTATCCGGTTGTAATCTAATTAGCGCTTTGAACTCGCGTAATCGTTCATCAAGTGATCTATAATCAGTGGTGATTTCTTCATAGTAGTCTACAAAACCCTTTAGCCATTCATGTGGAGATGCACCGACAAATGGTGGTGGTTGGCCGTGATCCCCGCACATGACGACTTTTGTGTTTTTGTTTAACAACCACTCAAGAAATGTTTTTAATACATCTAATGACACTGTGCATATTTCATCCCAAATTATGATTTCAGGAATGAATTTATCACCCATACGCTCAGGAGTCCATTTGTCACCTTTCCATCGAAAAAAACTGTGATAAGTGCAAGCATTTACCCCTCGTTGTATCATCTCTCTGGCGAGTCTGTGAGTCGGTGTTAGCACAATCATGTTAGAAACGCTAGCGTTTCCACGACGAAATAATTCAATTGCACGAGTTGTCTTTCCTGACCCACCACAACCGTTTAAATAAACTGTCTTATATCTACATATTGGATCAGATACCGGTGGTGCATTAGAAAATTCTGATTGAATTTCAATACGGTTACAACAAAGATATTTATCATCCATGGCAACGTCTGCGGATTCACAATACTCATGTAGCATCTCCTTTTTAAATCGCCAACGCCCCCAATTTTCTTCGGGATCTGTGAATGCCGCTACAGCTGATTTGTACTTATTGTGTATATACATCGAATCAGTGGCCACTCTAACCGCGGTATTAGGAAATCTATTTATCATCGAAAATAGATTAATAGAAGCATAGGCTAGCATTGAACTTCTCAAATGTGTGTACTGGGAATTATATCCATCACAGTAGGTAACAACCGTACCTAATTTCTCACCATTGGATAGAAAAGCATCCTTACGGGATACAAGTTTTCCCTGTTTCGTTAAATCCGCTACAATAAAATCGTATTCAGCGACATCTATGATCAACCGCGAAGAATATTTTGCGTTATCGTATCGTCCACCCTGGGTAAATTTACCGATTATTCTTCTTCCGAGATCTTTTGCTTGTTCTTTTTTAATTTCAAATAACTTCTTAGACCAATTTATGATTTCTTCTTCACTGAAATCTGGAAACTGTTTTCGTAGTTCGTTGATTATTCTATCTAGATTGGGTTGTGGTAGCCAAACTTCTTTCTGAGCTCGATAGCATATAATAGCCTCGGAAACAATCAACGATATTAGCATACCACAATCAATCATATATCTCAATAGCACTATTGGCATCCAGTGTTTTTCAGATAGGTGTCTACCGAGCCAAACATAACTACACGGATGTAACCCTGTAGCTAATTCAAATGATATCACACGAGCGAATCCGGTTAAGTCAAAATCAGGCAATGGTCCATTAATCGCAACACGAGTCATTTCATGCGTGGGGTGTCCAAATCGTTTGAAGTACTCAGCGCATTCCCCATACCCGAGAAAACTTCCGGGATAACACGCGGCTATATCAATTGAAATCATACCATCACGTGAGTATTTCGTATTCCACAGTCCTCCATGACCAAATTCGACGCAACTCAATTTAACATCCTCGAGAAAATCATTTCGTGTTGGACGCCATGAGTTTTTCTCTCTTGCGAAGTGAGCTACCACTGATGGAATAGTAAAACTATCCGTGAGTAGTTTTTCATGGGAATTCTCCGGTGAAAAATCACTAGCGATTTTTCTCATTCTGTTATCTAATTCTTCAATGCGATATAATTCACCATTTGGTTTTACAAATTGATCGAATTCTTCATCACTTCTAAGTAACCACACTGACACAGGATCATCCTTACACAACGCATGAATAGCATCAAATAATCTCTCTTCATAGAAAACATCCCCGACGAACTCCTTAGGGATATATTTCACGGTTCGTTCTCGTGGAAATATTGTTACCGCAGGTGTCCACGCGTGTTTGTTATGATCAATAATCTGTATTGGTGCTCCATTTTTGTTATATTTCGGTTCGTATAAAACCTCTCCGGTTATCGTCATAACGGTAATTGGGAATCGTAATGATGTTTCTAATTTAGCTATATCAGAAATCTTTGCACCATGCTGTTTCACTGTCAGTTCCCACTCGGTTATTTTTTTTCGTCTTAGATCAGTTAGTTTATTTCCTCGGGATGCATTTGTGAAATGTTCTATTATTCGTTCTGCTACACAATTAAGCCCTGACGAATATTTCATAGGAGCTAGTTTTGCGATATCGGGTTTATCATTTAACGGATATATCCCGTAAACCATTGCTGTTACGGGATAAGATCTTTCGTAGTATGGTTTGTCAATGCCGGTTAGAATCCCTGGTTTGGAATCTCTACTCACAATGACAGCTTTTTTATTCTTGAGGATTGGTTCAAATTTATCCTTAATAATCCATTTGCCATCGACTTCGATAATGAATTTGATTCGGAAAAAATACCGTTTTTCCCCAACACGTGAAATTATCACTGCTGCTTTTTCATCAGTCATGGTAGCGTCAACAACACCATCAATTCGAAATGTTGACCAACAATAGGATGCTCCATCACGCTTGAATTCATTGAAACAATCTCTGATTTTACTAATCATGGCTTTATCAAGAATTGTATTCTTGGGTGTATTAGAAACTATATCGAGATTGAATTGAGCATCTTTCCAGGATAATTTTTTGTTACGTTTTTTGGGTTTATCGAGATTGATTTTGTTACGTCTTTTTGGTTTATCGAGATTGAATTTAGGATTGATTTTCAATAATCTCTTAAACTCTTTCATGTTTCCGTCTCTTGGACGTTTGATACGTTTTTTGGGTTTATCGAGATTGATTTTGTTACGTCTTTTTGGTTTATCGAGATTGAATTTAGGATTGATTTTCAATAATCTCTTAAACTCTTTCATGTTTCCGTCTCTTGGACGTTTGATACGTTTTTTGGGTCTATCGAGATTAAATTTAGGATTGATTTTCAATAATCTCTTAAACTCTTTCATGTTTCCGTCTCTTGGACGTTTGATACGTTTTTTGGGTCTATCGAGATTAAATTTAGGATTGATTTTCAATAATCTCTTAAACTCTTTATCAGCATTGAATTCAGCATTTTTCGAAGGCGTTTTCCTTAATTCCTTCATGCTATAATTAAAACAAGCATTTAAATGAAAGATTTTTATATAATGAATCACTGCAAGTGGCTTATGATTGGATCAGTAATCCCGTGTAACAAATCATGCAGAAGTGAGTTTTGTGGGTATCATATGCAAAGCTTTCGACGTGGAAGCCTTGGTCCGTTACCTTGTATTCTATGTGGGGTTGGGGTCAGGGGAAAATCGCAGTTGTGTTTGAATTGTGGTGGAAAGCGATACAGGGAGTTGAAGCGATATTATGATAAAAGAATAAAAAATAGACAATCAATCAGAAATTATGACCCTGACGCTGACAAAGTCAGTATTCTTGACGCTGACAAAGTCAGTATTCTTGACGCTGACAAAGTCAGTATCAAGGATAAAATCATAAGAACTCCTCAAGACTACATCGAAAGATTTATCATTAAACCAAACAATGAATTAGACAAACAATAGTATAATATATAAATGAACCAAGAATTCAGACAGCACCCTGTGAGTACAAATTATGAAGCATCCAGTGATGGTACTGTCAGAAACCGCAGACTGAAGAAACCAGTTGGTTCTGTGAATAATCAAGGGTACTTGATATTTACTGTTGGGAAGAAAACTTATCTCAATCATCGTTTCGCGTACGAGTGTTTTTATGGATTGATCGAGGATGGTTTTGTTATTGATCATATCGATTCTAATCCAATGAACAATTCTTTATCAAATTTACGAGTTGTTACACAGAGTGAAAATAATTCATCTGGAAGGACTGGGAAATACTCGAAAAAAGCGAGACCTGTGAAATCTTTGAATACGATAACTAACGAAGAAAAAATATTTCAATCAATGAATGAAGCCGGTAGGCACTTCGATATTTGTAGACCCTCAGTACGAAGAGTTGCAGAGGGGATTTATCGATCGGCGATTTCAAAAAAGACAGGACAGAAAGTTAAATTTAGTTATGTCTAATACGTCATATTTTTCATTTAGAAATATATCATTGTTATAGAATAATGAATTCTGAAAACATGAATAGCATTTTATCCGAGATTTCAAAATTGAAAGGTTGGGATATTGAACTATCAGATGGGTTAAATCCTGATCAAATCATGTCTGATTTTCAGGATATAGAATACGGAGTTAACAACAATAAATACATGCTACCAAAGAAGTATGCGCTCATCAAAAGAATTCAGAATTCTATTAAGGACTCTCTCGCATTTTCCAGTGACATAAGTGTGTTCGCTCCGTTGTATACCATCGTAGAACGAATACGAAAAGAATTGGGGTACGAATACGAATTGAAAAAGGAGGTTAATTCTAAAGTTAGAAACCTACGGGCGTTAATTCAAGAAAATGAACAATTTTGATTGACCAACCATTTATCATTATTTGATTGACCAACCATTTATCATTATTTGATTGTGACCGTCCCTCATAGAGATTTTAATTTTTTTTTAGCATTTTTTGATCAAAACTGTTGAAATCAGTGAATAAAAAATTGATGGCTGGTTCGGATTGATCAAATGGAAAAGTGAGGAAACTAGCAGTATTATTATTTTTATATACAATTTTGCTAGTTTCCTCATCATTGAACGAAGCTGTCTCACAGTGAAATAACACTTCCATGACCATCCGATGGTGTTAGGTTGGATTGAAAAATTGTTTTGCAATTGAAAAATTGTTTCTGATTTCAAATAATGGTCAATGAAGCATTAACAACCCGATTGGCTCGTGAACGACTGGATGCAATCAGGAGATTTGTACCAATTCGTGACTCTGTAAGAAATAAACTACAACAACGACAGAGTCTTCAGACTGATTTTGCTATGGGATCCGAAGAATTGTTTAAACCAGTAACCACAGCAACGTACGGGGTAGAGCGTGCTATACGGGGGAATGATCCCGAGACGGGGAAATCTGTTATCGGTGAACTTGAAAAAATAGCAGCGAAAACTGAACAAACAAAACAGACTGTACAAAAAATGGAATCAAAAAGAACAGTAGATGATTTACGCGTGAGATTTAACGAGGAAGGGTTAGCAGCAATTGATAAGACTGATCCACCAGAAATTCCTGCGCTTGTTGTTATGACTTATGAAAACAGAAAAAAAATGTTGAAACCAGAACATCATAAATATGTTAAGAATTTCACTCATTGGGCTGATATATTCTACAAAATCAAAACTAAAAAAAGTCAAATTAAGACAGATAGTGCATCATACATTGAATATATCAATGCGGTGGATATAGTGTATAAACAATATGAAAAACAAAAACCGCAAAAGCGACAGCAACCTGCAAAGAAAATATCTTTTTCACCTAAAAAACAACAACTACCACCTGCTGATGATGATGATTTTCTTGATTATTTACAAGAAGCCGATTTAGAAAAACAGGATGAAGCAACTGGTTATAGCGGAAGTGGATTGCAAAACGCTAGCGTTGGAAACTCTTCGAGGGAAAATCCAAGGAATGGAAACTCAAAGAGTGGAAATCTAAAGATTTCATGTCCTGGTAGTGTTATCAATGATATATCACGATTAGAAGTTCTTGTAGGAGGTTTCCGAGCTGGAAATAACTCACCGGAAATAATTAATGAAGCAGCTGATATCTGTAGACGGTTATTTGCCGGCGGTATCATGGATATCAAAACATATCGAGATTTCATTGACGAGTTAGTGGAAAGTGGGTATCACAGTGATTAATCACCGAGACTGAATAAAAACGCTAGCGTGGAAATCCGAAGGATTTCACAATTGAAAAATGGTTTCTGATTTCAAATAATGATCATACACTACAATCATGATAAACCAGCCCCCGTCTACGTAGTTAATTCACGGTTTCCAGTTTATAGAGCATACTACGGAGATGGTTTAGGCAATACCATTGCAGGGTTATTTGCGAGAATGGCTCCAAAAGTGATGCCGTTAGCTAAACAACTAGGAATGAAAGCAATTGAAGTTATTCGTGATAAGGGTATTAGTGCTGTTGGAGATTTTGCTGGAAAAGCGTTTTCAACTGCGAAGAATAAATTAACATCATTAGTGAAATCACGGATGAAATCCAAAGGATTTTCAAAACCGTTACCGTCTACAGCGGAAATGCCTGCAAGTGTTAGTAGAATTATAAATAACGCAGTAGACGAAAAATTAGCGTCGATGGCTTTAACTCCCTTGATAAATCAAGGGGACCAAAGCAATATTTCAAATATGATAGCAGGAAGCGGCTTTAAAAAACTACGTCGATGAAAATCGTTTACGATGAAAATCCTACGGATTTTTACGATTTAGACTCTGATAAATAGAATAAAATGTTCAAAAAATCACATGATCCGGCGTTTGATATAGACGCCCCAGTTGGCAAGGATGATTCTGTACGCGATTATCAATATTACGCTTATCATGCAATAGACGCAAATAGTCGATCGCGAATTGAACTTCAAGTCCATGATACCAGTAAATACTTTTTGCCCTGTGAAGCGTTTATTGAAGTAGAAGGAAAACTTGTAACAGCTGCTGGAGCATCATATCCAATTGGTACTCAAGTCGGTTTTGTCAATAATGGTATTATGGCGTTATTTGAGAGTGCAAGATACCTCATTGATGGAAAAGAAATTGAGTCCATAGATCGTGATGTTGATGTGGCTACAACAATAATCGGGTTAGCGAGATATTCTGATGATTATACAAGATCAGCAGGACCTTCTATGATGTTTGCAAAAGATGGTAAGAATACCGCTGGTGGAAATCCATTTGTTGTAAGACGACCAAAAAAAGCCAGTGCTGCTAATGATGATGCTGATGTCGAGGCTGTAGTTATAAACAACGACGTTAATTTCAATCTAGGAGCTGCAACACGAAACTCAATGTTGGGAGCAGGGGATAAATCATTTTCATGCGCGATTCCACTGCATCATATATTTGGATTCTGTAGAAACGTCCGAAAAGTTATTTATGGGGCGAAGCATACAGTATCGCTTGTACGAAAGGGTGATGATAATGACGCAATTTGGAGGATTCCAGCAAACACAGCTGCAGATCATGTAAATGATGATGCCGGTAAAGTTATTTTAACAAAAATATCATTGTGGATGCCAGTGTTGACTCCAGCAATCACTGCAGAAGAACGATTACTATCATTTATGGACCAAGGAGGAAAGTCGTTGTTGAGTTGGCTAACCGTGAGTACAGATGTGAAGCAATCAAATATCAATGGGTTATTCACGTGGAATCTAGCATCAAAACAAGGCGTTTCTGCGCCACGTCATATATTTATTGCGTTACAAGATAACGCACGAGTTGGTGATCAACGTTTCAGTCATATGATATTTGATCAATTAGGTGTGAAAGACGTCTCACTGAGAATAAATGGCCAGCAGGAACCATCCGAGGATATACAACTTAATTACACAGAAAATCATATTGCACGCGTGTATCATCGTCTGTTGTCATTTATGGCACGTGATCAAAATGTTGATACTGGTTTGCAAATATCACAATACGACTTTAAGAGTTTATACCCGATCTATTACTTTTCGCTGGAACATCTCGATTTAACAAGACAGTCCGTCGTTGATATACACTTTAGAGCTAATGTAACCAAGCCTGATGCTATTGCTAATTATAGAGCGGTTGCTGTCATTCTCAGCGACAAATCAATGCTACTTGAAGGTGTTGGTGGAAGAATGAGAGTGGTAGATGCCCCAGTGGAAAACATGTAATTGAAATTGTAAACGATTTAGAATCAATCTATTATGTATAATGTCATATAGTGTTATTAGTGTTACGTTAACTCCCGGTCAATTAAAAAAATTGCAATCAGAATCGGTTAAGCGATGTGGAACTACAATCACGTTGAAACCCAACCAAATGACTGGTGGTGTAAATAAATTATCGCTGACAACTCGTCAGGTGAAACATTTCAATGATGCACTTGCAGCCAAAAAAGGTGTTCAGATTACTCTTTCTGCGGCTGCTATCAAAAATATGATTAAAACAGGCGGTATATTTCCGTTGTTAGCTGCGATTCCAGCATTGATTGCAGCAGCAGCCCCAGCGGTGGCTAAAGCGGCAGCGTTAGGAGCCGTTGGTACTGCAGCAGGAATGGCACTAAAGAAGGCAACTGGGAAAGGATATAAAAAAAAGGGACGATCCGTTCACGGATTGGGTCTAAGACTACCAGGAACCCCGTATTCGTGGTACAGCGGAAAGGGTCTAAGACTACCAGGAACGATTTATTAATTCAGAAATCTTCGATTTCCGAACCTATGGTTCCCATGTCCAATTTTGATTTAATGGATGCGGCTAAAAAACTCGCGATTAAAAATTTCAGAGGTGTTTTTATGAAAGATCAATTACCACATCAACCAAACAGCGTTGAAACCGGAATCATTAATCTCGATAACAGCACCGGACCTGGTACTCACTGGGTTGCATACGCTATTGATCCACGTGGGATTGTCTATTTTGATTCATATGGATTAGCCCCACCAAAAGAGTTTATGCGGTATATAAAAACCCTTCCAATGAAGACTTGGTATTCTACGCTACCAACACAAACGATGATTGACCCACCAATATGTGGCAGCGAAGTATTAAATGTCCTTGACGCTATTTCTAACTCCTTGAGTAACCCAAGCGGAAAACCACCTCATATTGTCGTTAATGAATACACTAGCAATCGCTTTTTAGAGAGAGAAAGAGTTTTACAATAACATGATTGATATTTGGGGGAGATCTTTGAAACCCAAACCCGATGGCACTGCACCACCTGATTCTGTCAAGGATATAACAAAAAAAATTAAAGATGAAATCGCTGAGACGTTGAACTTAACAAATGTTGATCCTAATGAAATAGTTGTATTTCAGGACAAACAGGGTAAATTGAAATCCAGTGATGTGTCGTTGGATGATATTTTAGTTAAACAACGAAACGCAATCGAAAACACCGTTGCGTTATTTTCCGATCAGGGTAAATTGAAAACCAGTAATATTTCTCTGGATGATATTTTAGTTAAACAACAAAACGCAATCGAGGATACTATCGCGTTATTTTCCGATCAGGGTAAACTCAAACCGGGTGTACTCGTTTCGACGATTACAGATCGATTAAAAACTCTCAACGATGAGTTAAACAATTCTCTGGCTGTACTAAAAATACTTGAATCTAAAATTGAAGATAACGGAAAACAGTTTATATCATTTCGTAGAAATATCATTGATAAATTTATTGGAACCCAGTTGGATAAAATTGAAATAAAACTCCCTGATATTAAAAAATCCATCGATGAGACGAAAACTTTCATCGAAGCCGTCAAAGGTGATTTTTCGAGGATGATAACAATCATTGAAAAAACAAAAATTCCTCATGAGAAAACCAATAACGTAGTATATACAATCCAACACGGATCATTTGAGTGGACACCTACAAACAACAAATTAGATATCACTGCAACCGTTAAAGGTATTTATCGATTAACACTAGTAGCACCAATTCAATTTAATATATCATCGTCGAGTTCATCCGGGGTCAATAATGTGATATCAACGATCATCGACAAGGATAAAACTGAACGGTTAACGATAAAAGCCGATGATAAAAGTTTGGCTAAGGCATCAGTAACATGGTATCTGGAATTCGTAGCGGATTTAAGTAAATAACTAAATCGTTCGGATTTCACAATTGAAAACGCTAGTGTTTTTAAAATAAACAACAATGACTTTGTCATCGACGCAATGTCGCTATGATCAGGTCAGAGAATTTCAGAATAGACTCAAAACCCTCACTGAGGAGTATCAAATAAAAATAAAACAATACCGACGAAGAATCACCGCAATTGATGTTATTATATACTCGGTGTCAAGCGTTCTCACTGGTGCCGGAATAATACTTGCATCTGTTACAATGATTGCCCCGGTCGTAGTTCCAATTTGCATTTCTGCGGTGGCTACAATCGGGGGTATATCAACCGGGATAGCAAAAAAGATATCATCATGCAGCCAGAGTAAACTGCAGAATTACTTACTTCAATTTCATATTGCATCAACCGCATATTCGCAGTTATCATTGATGATATCGTCGTCACTCGACAATACGATTATATCAGATAGTGAATTCTCAGCGATGGTCAGTATTTTTGATTCCGCGATATCGAAATTAGAGCGACAACATGAGTATAATAACAATGACAACACCGATGGAATCAGAAAACACGAACCCAAAAAACAAAATGATCTCAATAATATCAACATTACCAGATTGTGAGTTCTCAGTGATGGTCAGTATTTATGATTCCTCGATACCAAAATTAGAAATAAATCATGAGTATAATGACGACACAGATGGAATTACTTCAACAAGTAGTGGAGAACACGAACCCAGTACAAACGAGTATGATATCAATAACATCTACGAAACCCGAGTTTAGTGTGAATTTCCCCTCTCCGGTCCCAGTGAAGGAGATAGCGCTAGCAAAACTACGAATGTATCACAGTTGGCCTAATATCAGATCAAAATCATTTGGTGGTCAACAACCGAATAATTCACTGGTGTTTGCAAATAAGAATAAACCCGACGGAACCCCAGACTGGAACGTCGTTTCAATACCAACAGGGTCATACCAAATCGAACAAATCAATAATGAATTCGCGCGTAGAATAAAATCGATTACTGGAGTAGAGTCAAAAATCGCTATAACAGTTCATGAACCGACGCTATCATCCGCCATTGAAATAAACTCAGAAGAATATGTCGTAGATATCTATCAAAGCTCAATAAGAACCGTACTAGGATGGCCTGAAAAACCACCCGGGAAAAAAACCGTTGATATACCCGAACCTAAAAAATCTGATTATATCACCGACGTGATAAAACCGGATAATCCAATAAAGTGTTATAAAGATTACCAATCCAGTGAAGATTTTTTTTATTTCTTCTACTCCCCAATGGAGGAAGATGAGGAGGGGAGGGGTCAAGAGAGATATTATGTTGCTGACGATCTTAAAATCGATGAAAATTTTACAACGATGAATAATGATTTTTCTCTGTTGTTAACATCTCTTAAATCCGGCTCTCTCACCCGAGATGAATTTATCAGCGTCGTAGAATTATGCAACAAAATTATCGACGATATGGAAACATTTAATTCACAAATTATTCGAGTTATACTAGATGATAATTACCCCAAGTCGAGAAAGGAATTTGCATTAATCTATAAAATCCCCGTTAAGGATATTCCAACATTTAAACTACCAGGATATAACGTACCAGAACTAAAAAAACTTCTCAATGATGCTATTGATATCGGTTTTAAAATAATTCATGATACATGGAAAAAAACAGCATCACCGAAAATAAAAATCCTCAAACACAATAATGACCCAGATGGTGGCGGTAGGCATATCGCTCCGTTCAACGTGAATATTTCAACGGTGATTGCACTTAATTTAGTGTGTGATGTTATCGAAGGAAGCTATCAAATTAATCTCGAACGATCAAATCAAGCTCAACAAGGATATATTCTTTATTCATTTGCACCAACAGCTCCTCCAGGGTTTTTAATAATTGAAAACCCAATTAATCCTGTCTACATGCGATGCCATAATAATTCGTTAACCAGAATTAATTTCAAACTCACCGACCAGTCAAATAATCTGATTGATTTACAAGAAGAGGTGTTAGCGATTAGTCTGTTTGTGAAATCATAAATGATTTTCATCCTAAAGACTCGATCAAATTATTTCTTATTTTTGTTAACCCAGAACTGAAAACTTTAGCAGCAGAGAGGGTGTATGACAACAAGTTGCGACCAAAATTAATTAAAAAATCGTTTTCATTTTTTTAGTTAAAATGATTTCGTAGAGAGATTTCAATAAATTTTTTGTCTGAAAACGTTGTAGGGTTCATCCTTTTTTTGGTTAAATGAGATCGTAGGAAGGCTCGTTTTAATGATTTAATCAAAATTTTGTCTGAAAACGTTGTAGGATTCACCCTCTCTGCTGCTATATCCCAATATAAAGTTTACAAATGTATTGAATGATGCTTTTAACAGAGGTAGCGATAATTAAAAAACAGAACAACTACTAGTTAGATCTATTAATAAATGCTCAAATAATCATGATTCACACTCAAAGTAACTCAAATAATCATGATTCACACTCAAAGTAACTCAAATATACATGATTCACATTCAAAGTAACTCAAAATCCATGGTTAACTCTTAAAGTTTGTTTTTAGCATGACACATTATGTTATGATAGTTAGCTCACTAAACCATAAGGCCATTTTTAGCATGACACATTATATTATAATTTTAACTCGCTAAACCATAAGGCCATTTTTAGCCTGACAGATTATGTTATGATTTTTAGCTTGCTAAGCCATAAGACCATTTTTAGCCTGATACATTATAATGTTAAGATTTTTAGCTCTCTAAGCCATAAGACCATTTTTAGCTCGCTAAGCCATAAGACCATTTTTAGCATGACACGTTATAATGTTATGATTTTTAGCTCGCTAAGCCATAAGACCATTTTTAGCTTGCTAAGCCATAAGACCATTTTTAGCTCACTAAGCCATAAGACCATTTTTAGCTCGCTAAGCCATAAGACCATTTTTAGATCGCTAAGCCATAAGACCATTTTTAGCTCGCTAAGCCATAAAACCATTTTTAGCTCACTAAGCCATAAGACCATTTTTAGCTCGCTAAGCCATAAGACCATTTTTAGCTCGCTAAGCCAAAAGGCCATTTTTAGCTCGCTAAGCCATAAGACCATTTTTAGCTCGCTAAGCCATAAGACCATTTTTAGCTCCCTAAGCCATAAGACCATTTTTAGCTCGCTAAGCCATAAGACTATTTTTAGCTCGCTAAGCCATAAGACCATTTTTAGCTTGCTAAGCCATAAGACCATTTTTAGCTCGCTAAGCCATAAGACCATTTTTAGCTTGCTAAGCCATAAGACCATTTTTAGCTCGCTAAGCCATAAGACCATTTTTAGCTCGCTAAGCCATAAGACCATTTTTAGCTTGCTAAGCCATAAGACCATTTTTAGCTCGCTAAGCCATAAGACCATTTTTAGCTCGCTAAGCCATAAGACCATTTTTAGCTCGCTAAGCCATAAGACCATTTTTAGCTCGCTAAGCCATAAGACCATTTTTAGCTCGCTAAGCCATAAGACCATTTTTAGCTCGCTAAGCCATAAGATCATTTTTAGCTCGCTAAGCCATAAGACCATTTTTAGCTCGCTAAGCCATAAGACCATTTTTAGCTCGCTAAGCCATAAGACCATTTTTAGCTCGCTAAGCCATAAGGCCATTTTTAGCTCGCTAAGCCATAAGGCCATTTTTAGCTCGCTAAGCCATAAGACCATTTTTAGCTTGCTAAGCCATAAGGCCATTTTTAGCTCGCTAAGCCATAAGACCATTTTTAGCTCCCTAAGCCATAAGATCATTTTTAGCTCGCTAAGCCATAAGGCCATTTTTAGCTCGCTAAGCAATAAGACCATTTTTAGCTCGCTAAGCCATATGACCATTTTTAGCTCGCTAAGCCATAAGACCATTTTTAGCTCGCTAAACCATAAGACCATTTTTAGCTCGCTAAGCCATAAGACCATTTTTAGCTCACTAAGCCATAAGAGCATTTTTAGCTCGCTAAGCCATAAGACCATTTTTAGCTCGCTAAGCCATAAGACCATTTTTAGCTTGCTAAGCCATAAGGCCATTTTTAGCTCGCTAAGCCATAAGACCATTTTTAGCTCGCTAAGCCATAAGGCCATTTTTAGCTCGCTAAGCCATAAGACCATTTTTAGCTCCCTAAGCCATAAGACCATTTTTAGCTCGCTAAGCCATAAGGCCATTTTTAGCTCGCTAAGCCATAAGGCCAAGTTAGTTTATGGTATGATTACATTATTCTTCAGAAGTCCAGTGTCGATGATTTGGCAATTGTGAATCCATCAATAATTGCTTTGTTGCACTCTAGAGGATATATTTGGAATCTGATTTGATAAAACTTAGACTATTGGCTTTGATCTATTTGATTTAATGTAAAATTGATGAGCTTGCCCAACATATATTATTCAGGTGATACTGCATTTGATTTATTGAACTCCACTTTCAAGACCATGTTTCTGATCTGACTTTGGTCAAAGTTGGAATACAATCTTATCTAAGATTTTGGATCATGGATTTTGGATGAGTCTGATAATGAGAGAGATTCATGAATATTAATAATATGATTTTACTTCTGATTTTCTAAACTTGTTACAACTTCAGAAACAATATTTCTGGTCCAGTTTTGATCAAACTTGGAATGTAAGCTTATGTCATCAGATCTTGAAGAAATTACATAATGTGTAAGATCCATTTTTTATTAATGAGGTTATCTTGAATCTGAGTTGTTGATTTTGTTTATTTTCTTGGAATCTGATATTTACAAAATTTGTTAAAAAAGATTTTATATCAAAAGTGTAGATGAGCTTAATTATGAGTTAGATATCACAACACCAAATAAGCTTTCTTTGTGAAATGGCTAACCATTACTTAATGTAAAGAAACTGAGCAATATGAAGCATACTTAAGTCCATTTGGAACTTTGGGTCTTAAAATGTGTTTTCTTTCTGTAGTGGGGCATAAATGTTTTACAAAACACAAATCTATTTTCTTGTCATAAAGCATTCAAGCTATATCTTATCCATTTGTGTATCTTGTTTATTTGATTAGTATTTTTAACGTAGCTTTAACAATTTGTTCAGTCATATCACTACGATGTCTGCAGTGAGGCAGTTTATTGTGATGTCTAGCACTGGGCATCATGCCGCAGACATGTAGAATGATGTCCCACCCAGTCACATTATCCTGACACTAGGCTGACCAGTCCTAACACTAACCTCTTAATGCTGTGTGCCAAGCAAGGCAACTGTTAGTACCATTTTTGTGTAAGTCTTTGGTATGACTCGGCCGGGGATTGAACCCATGACCTTCCACTCCCGCAGCAGATGCTCTAACCACTAGGCCACTGGATCAGTTCCATTTGTGTATAATTCTTACTTAACTTCAAAACAGTGTAGATAAGATCTGCCATCGCTGGCAGATTAGAGTTATTGCTGTTTACTTAAATTCTGTTATGATTCTTTTGTCTTAGGCATAGTTACAGAAAAAAAGCAAAGTCAACACGTTTTGTCAAACTTGAAAAATGATTTAATTCTCAAAGTTAAAAATGAAAATTGAATAGGAACTTAAAGTATTGTGAATCAAATTCAAAATAATCTTAAAAATTCTAAGTTATTTGAATCCTTGAATGTGATGAAGTACCAAGAGTCTTGATGTATCACAATGACATAATTCAGAAAGTCTTTAAATGAAGTCCCAATAATCCCAAAATATTGTTTAGTCCAAACATGATATGAACACTGTGCAATTCCAACAAATAATGTAAATAAATAAATAAATCATCTCAAGTTAGATATAAACACAACATTAAATTTTTCCACACACTGGAAATAAAAAAAGAACAGTAATAAAAATAGGAGTAGGAATAATTGTTCAACTCTCTCCTTATATATATTTCCACAACTATTACAACTCTTGTGTTTTAATTCATCAATGACATGTCATATTTCACAATACATTCCCACATGATATATGATGCAATACATCCCACCTGACCTTATTTCATAATCAAGACTGGGTCTATAACCTGAACCCATGTAAACAACCTATTTATAGCATCAATTATCTAAAATGATATTTTTGTAATATATTGTTTTACATAATTATCATTGCAATATCTAATGATGGACAGGAATTAAAGAGACAATATAGAAATACATAACAAATCATATTATTAACAGTTTAGATTATGATTTGAATGCAAACTATGCATTGATAAATCTGGTTATTTACTGTTTAGTGATGGTTGCTGATATAGAAAATATTAGGTAGATGCACCCAAATTGGAAATTGAAAGATGTCAGTTCCTTCTTGTAATGGTAACTGACACTAGAACTATAATTGCAGGTAGCTTCAAAAGAAACCTTGAGGATGGGGAACATGAGCATTATTAAAGAATAACACCAGTGTAACATGAACATTATTAAAGAGTAACACCAGTGTAACATGAACATTATTAAAGAGTAACACCAGTGTAACATGAATGAGATTCTAAGAGAAAGCTTTTATACTATTTTCTGAACATTTCTCAATGTTGCTGATATCATAAGCATAATGACACCATGTATGATGTCATTGACTGCATACATTATCCTTCATGACTCTGTCACATGGTCAAACTATATGACATATATAGGAATGGGAATATGGTAAGCATAATGACATCATGTATGTCATTCACTGCATACATTAACCCTCATGACTCTGTCACATGGTCAAACTATGTCACATATATAGGAATGGGAATAAGCATAATAACATCATTTTATTATGTCATTGACTGTAATACTTAGTCCTTTCATTCATTGACATATAATTTCTAACCTGACTTGCCAAAGGGTCCTAACACTGTCAGCTTATTGGCATTTCAAAGGAAATGAAAACTTCTCTATGTAGACAGACAGACAGACAGACAGACTGGACACTATCCTTTTCTTATATTTAGATTGGTCTTTTCTGTACAAATTGTGTCCTCTGCATCTAGTGTTTGAAATGTTTAGTTTTAATATTTCTAAAACAAACTGAACCAAAAAATGGGAGGCATTCTGGATGAAAATGTGCTCAAAGAGATGTAACTTCCAAAGTTACAGAATGGTTGATATTATGAAAGAAAGTGAACTCCAGTACATCAGTTGCTTGAAAATATAGACTCACCCATGCAAATTTGGTAAAGATACTCCAACTTGATTTGATCACCAACAAGTTTACAGTGTTTGGGACACAGGCAGCAATTAAGTTCAAACATATTTGATTGGAAACTATTACATTCAGAAAAATGTATGATAAAAGAGTTCCTAACATTTGCTTCTGAATATTATTGAAAATGTAGTAGAAATTATTGTCAAATTGTGCTTATAATAACTTTTCATGCATTATACTTTAGACTGTCCATATAACCTTGAGACCATTTTATATATTTTAGACTAACCATATAACCTTGAGATCTATTAATGTATTTTTGACTATCCACATAACCTAGAGATCTTTTCATGTATTTTAGACTATCCACATAACCATGAGAACATTTTATGCATTTCAGACTATTCACATAACCGTGAGAGCTTTTCATGTATTTTAGACTATCCACATAACCGTGAGATCTATATATGTATTTTAGACTATCCACATAACCTAGAGATTTTTTCATGTGTTTTAGACTATCCACATAATCTAGAGATATTTTCATGTATTTTAGACTATCCACATAACCTTGAGATATACGGTATTCATGTATTTTAGACTATCCACATAACCCTGAGAACTTTTCATGCAAAGTTTATAACTGGGAGAGGATGACCTGTACATGGGATATGATTCCTTATTTCCATAAGGAAGACCTAACTGTGGAATACTTCTGGAAGTCTGAGGATAGGTAAAGGAAATTTATTTTCCTGATACATATGTGAAATTATGGAAAAAAACTTTATATTTGATTATACTCCTGTCAAAGCAATTTGTGTATTAAGTATGTTTAACTTAATGGTAGAGATACTAAAAACAATTGCAATTAACTTGTAACATTTTTATAATTTTATACAAGTTAACATTTCCATTCTTGCAAAAAATAAAAGTTTATCAAATTTTAGGTGTAACAACTCTATCATAAAATAAGTAAAGGAAAGAAGCAAACAAAACCAACAAGTTTTGTAAAACTAATTTAATTATCAAAGTCAAAAATGAAAATGTGAGAGGAAGAGAGGAACTTGCGGTATTATGAAGTGAATCCAAAATAATCCTGATAAAGGCCTATGAATGTCCAAATTTAGTGTTAGTCTAATGGCAGTTTTTATTGGTTACTGATATAAGTCACTGACTTCTATCCCACATAACATTTACCTCTTGCATGGCCACATGTTAGTCACTTTCATGGCTTTCAGTGTGCAGGTTCAGATGCTTGCACTATGACTGATTGAAGTATAAGCAGGAAGTCATAGGGTTAAAAGGCTGTCATCTGTATCGAGAAGTGCAGTCTATAACCACACTATTGATAATAGAAATTATATTGCTTGAAATAGAGCGATAAGTCAGGTGTTTGAGACATGTGTACCATAGACTTAAAGTAATTTTTTAAAGATCTAAAATACAGTCAGAACAGAGTGATTACATTTTTTTTTCTGTGTATTGTTTAAAAGGATATAACATGACTTGATATTTCAATGAACACTGTTTATTAATTTACATATTAATTACATTCCTAATATTTAAAAGCTTACAAGTAATGTTTGTTACTTTCAGTAATATTTGGAGCAGAAATGTTTCTAAGACTTTTACCTCATTTTCCATGGATTCTTTCAAGATGACATCAACATACTGGTTCCATTTCAAAATTGCAAATATTGCCAGAAGATTTGTGACTATATCAGCTATTTTTTATATTTCTCCCTCCAAAATAGGTAAGCTAGATTCTATTACTCCATTAAACAGGCTGTATTAGTTTTTTATTCCCCCAAAATGTTATAAGAATCCTAATCTCCTGCTGGGAGACCATACTCACAGCACATTTCTCACTTTTTACAACACAATACTGATGGGGGATACCAAACTCACAGAACATCTCTCACTTGTTACAATATGATACTGAAGGGGAGACCAAACTCACAGAACATCTCTCAATAATTACAACACGATACTGATGGGGAGACCAAACTCACAGAACATCTCCCACTTGTTACAATACGATACTGATGGGGAGACCAAACTCACAGCACATCTCTCACTTGTTACAACACAATACTGACTGGGAGACCTAGCTCACAGCCCATCTCTCACTTGTTACAACATGATAGTCATTGTCCTTAACCACAGATTGCTTTGTGCAATAAACCACATAACAGTAAGAAACACAGTGTGTGCAATACTGCAGTACATGAATATACAAAATAGTGTAATACACTGAACTGCTGTATATCACGAATAGTGTAATACACTGAACTGCAGTATATTGGTAATAGTGTAATACACTGTACTACAGTATATCAGGAATAGTGTAATGCACTAAACTGCAGTATATTGTGAATAATATAATTTTCTGAAAAGCAGTATATTGGGAATAGCATAATAAACTGAACTGCATTATGTTGGGAATAGTATAATGTACTGAACTGCAATATATTGGGAATATTGTAATATGCTAAACTGCAGTATATTGGTAATATTGTAATATGCTAAACTGTAGTATATTGGGAATAGTGTAATATGCTAAACTGCAGTATATTGGGAATAGTGTAATATGCTAGACTGCAGTATATTGGGAATAGTGTAATATGCTAAATTGCAGTATATTGGAAATAATGTAATATGCTGAACTGCCGTATATTGGGAATATTGTAATATGCTAAACTGCAGTATATTGGAAATATTGTAATATGCTTCACTGCAGTATATTGGGAATAGTGTAATATGCTAAACTGCAGTATATTGGTAATATTGTAATATGCTAAACTGCAGTATATTGGGAATAGTGTAATATGCTAAACTGCAGTATATTGGGAATAGTGTAATATGCTAAACTGCAGTATATTGGGAATAGTGTAATATGCTAAACTGCAGTATATTGGGAATAATGTAATATGCTGAACTGCCGTATATTGGGAATATTGTAAGTAGTAATATGGGATACCGTGGCGACAATGGAAAATCCAGTCAAAAAGGGCTTGGGATACTATGGCGTCAAGATTTATAGCGACAAGGGAAAATCCAGTCAAAAAGGGCTTGGGACTATCTAGCGACAAGGGGAATTTAACGTGGGAACTATTTGGGACTATCTAGCGACAAGGGAAATGGAACATGGTGGGACTATCTAGCGACAAGGGAAATGGAACATGGTGGGACTATCTAGCGACAAGGGAAATGGAACATGGTGGGACTATCTAGCGACAAGGGAAATTGAACATGGTGGGACTATCTAGCGACAAGGGAAATTGAACATGGTGGGACTATCTAGCGTCAAGGGGAATTGAACATGGGAACTATTTGGGCCTATTTAGCCTCAAGGGACATGGAACATGGGGAATATGATTTGTATGGGTATAGGGAAACTGTCTAGGGACAAGGGAAAAAAAGGGTGGCAATGAAAGCTACTATCTTTTCGAGACTTATGAGTGGCCCTGAAAACAAGCCACACAATCTCCTATCAAAACAGAAGGGAAGGAAAATAAAATGGTACAATCTCCTATACACACAGAAGGAAAGGAAAACAAAACAAGGATAATAAAGAATACCATACATTCGATGTGAAATATGTTCATTTTCATTCATTCATCGATTTAGTAAAATGGTAGGGTTGTATTTATTGTCGACTGACTTCTTAACATATATCAAATATAAGGGATGTCCTGTGTTTCTCAGCACACACTACAAACAATGTTGCCAAGTTGTAACAAATCTAAGTCGAAGGGGAAAAAGAAGCAGCAGCAAAATATGCTTTGTTCTATCGACAGTCTAAGATGTGTGTTTTGATTTGAAATTCAAAGTTAACCATAGGCAGGGTCATAAAGTGCAATGTCACTCGCGTCAATCATTGTTACATTGTTAAAATTCTTCCGAACGTGTGTTTTGGTTCTGGGTTTTTTATGTCAAACTTAGCCATAAGCAGGGTTATACAGGGCAAGATCACTCGCGTCATTCTTGAAATAGTTTTGTATTTGTTTCATTTCTATAAAACGGTAGATCTCATGCTTAAAAAAATTTCCGTGACACATTGCAGTGCCAATTATAAAGATAAAGCTCTGATAACTGAATTGTACAAGTTTGTCAACTCAAGATTTTATTTCATCCAACGATTTACTGACTGACTATATGTAAGAGCGTAGCGTTTGAAAAACAAATTACATGACAAAAGAAAATTATGGTGCCTACTGATTAAAAATTTGGAGAGGTATCTTCAAACGGGAACATCTACCATTAGGATTTCAATCAAACGTATTACGACGGAGAGAGAGAGAGAGAGAGAGAGAGAGAGAGAGAGAGAGAGAGAGAGAGAGACTACGTTATACCTACTTTTGAAAAGAATCAGGACACTTACGCTTGTTTTTGAGGTATATTTTCCCTTAGAAAAATTCAAAGAAACACACATCCCACTTAGAAAATCAATTCCATAGGAAAGGTCCACGATTTTAAAATATCTCCAGAGTGAACCGATGACAAATACGACTAAAATGTTCTCACAAAATAGTACATCCAAACATGTTTCAGTGTATTTCGCAATAAGACTGACATTTCTACGATGGTGCGATTATTTGTGCATAAGTTTTATTGTTTGGAAAGTGACTAGTGGACAGGTACAGAAATACACGCCTTATCTTCTCGCTGTGAGAATAACAACTGAAGCCGATTTGAAGCGAAGGCGGTAGAAAATATCGGTTTGCCAATGAAATCACTTACAATGAGTGACGCATTGTTTGGTTCGAAATTCAAGATAGGTAGTGTAGTGGTCAGGCGCAGAAAAAACACGTCTTATCTTGTCACTGTACTAAGAACGAGTGAGGGCAATTTGAAGCTAAGGGGGGTAGAAAAAAAGTGTAACCAATAAATTGCTTCTAACGACTGGCGCATTGTTTTGCCTAGGCTCATGCATTGATTCAATTGCAGCGCAGGCAGACTGAAGTGTGAACTTACAATCCTTTTGTTGCACATTGTACCATTTCTTCATGACACATCAACTACTTAACTGCAATTATTGTTCGAGTTTTAAAACTGACCAAAAATATACTTTCTCACTTTGACACTTTGACATAAACACATTCGTCTAGGTAGAGAGAAATAATATAGTAGTGAGTGGTAACTTTTGTCAAACTAGTGAATTTGGGGTTTGTATAAAGTAAATAAACTAAAGTACAGTGAACCTCAAGGAAACTAAAGTACAGTGAACCTCAAGGATGATAACCCAGTCTGTCTGTCTATTGATGTGAATATTTACATAAAAAAACAATATGACCTGCAAAACACAAAGATATACGGCAAGCATGATTAGAATGAAAACAACAACACCTAACTGTAGTAACAAAGAAATGCGTTTCTTCACGTCCGCGTAACTTAGAGTTTCAATCCTCTTGTAAGACAAACTTGGTATCCTTTTGTGAGCGTGAAATTAAAATACTGAAGAAACTTAAGCGCTTTGCTATAGACTATAGTATAGATAATTTCAGCAACAAACTAAACAACATAAATACCGTTACAACAATAGAAAGCCCGAAATCGTCTATTAAAAAGAAATGCGTTTAAAAAAATAATTAAAGATTAACGATGGCTGAGCAATAAAACCGAATTAAAGAAAGGCAATGACATTGGTATATAGGCCTTTCACTTTGATATTGTATGCGGATTTAATCTGCCATGTATTAACAGTTTGAAAAAAGGTATACGCAAAAAGAAACCTCAATTCAAACTGACTTTTTCAGATTTGTTCCTTCTGCTTATTTTTTTGGGAACACACCTAAACACTATTCAAGGAAAATACACATCAAAACAAAACATACCATTTGCTATCCACACACACACACACACACACACACACACACACACACACACGGGGAAGCAGCCAAAACAAACCCTACTATATACTATCCAAAGTCACACCCTATACTAACCACACACACGGGGAAGCAGCCAAAACAAACCCTACTATATACTATCCAAAATCACACCCTATACTATCCACACACACGGGGAAGCAGCCAAAACAAACCCTACTATATACTATCCAAAATCACACCCTATACTATCCACACACACGGGGAAGCAGCCAAAACAAACCCTACTATATACTATCCAAAATCACACCCTATACTATCCACACACACGGGGAAGCAGCCAAAACACACCCTACTATATACTATCCAAAATCACACCCTATACTAACCACACACACGGGGAAGCAGCCAAAACAAACCCTACTATATACTATCCAAAATCACACCCTATACTATCCACACACACGGGGAAGCAGCCAAAACACACCCTACTATATACTATCCAAAATCACACCCTATACTAACCACACACACGGGGAAGCAGCCAAAACAAACCCTACTATATACTATCCAAAATCACACCCTATACTATCCACACACACGGGGAAGCAGCCAAAACAAAACATACCATTTGCTATCCACACACACACACACACACACACACACACACACACACACACACGGGGAAGCAGCCAAAACACACCCTACTATATACTATCCAAAATCACACCCTATACTATCCACACACACGGGGAAGCAGCCAAAACAAACCCTACTATATACTATCCAAAATCACACCTTATACTATCCACACACACGGGGAAGCAGCCAAAACACACCCTACTATATATTATTCAAAATCACACCCTATACTAACCACACACACGGGGAAGCAGCCAAAACACACCCTATCATATACTATCCAAAATCACACCCTATACTATCCACACACACGGGGAAGCAGCCAAAACAAACCATACTATATACTATCCAAAATCACAACATATACCATCTAAACAGAGTCAGTGTTTATAATCACACTACTCCTCTCTCATACTCATTGGCAATTGACATAGTATTCTTTTCTAGTTATTTGGGTAGCCCTGAGAAGGGCTGTTTTTTTTTTAACTTCAAAATTCACCTGGCTAATGCTGACATCTCCCAGGTCTAGCCCCACACACACATCTCCTACTCCAATCATTCTCCCAATTCACCCTTGTGACTGGGAGTGAAGAGGGAGAATGAGTGGCTTCACTATCCCAGTCTTCTGTTTGAGGGATAGTGAAAGCCTCTTCATATCTTCGCCTATTCCGCAACTGTCGTTGTTGCGGCTGAGGCTGTGGTTGTTGCGGTTGAGGTTGTGTTTGTTGCGGTGGGGCTTGTGTCTGTAGTGGACGAACTGGTTCTGGTGGTGAAGGCGTCCTCACCATAGGAGTAACTTGACTTGTTTGTCTCATCATACGGTGAGGCAAGATAGGTCTTCTCTTCTCCTCCTCTTCTTTCCTTTTTCTTTCCTCCTCTTCTTTTTCAATCCTAGTCTGTTCTTCTAAGGCCTCCATTGCCAGTTCGTCCAGGAGACGCCTCGCATTCTCCAAGTGCATCTGAAGCTCTCTTAGCTTTTGAACTCTACTCATCTTTTGTGTTGATGCGTCAACGATAGGTAGCCAGACTGACGAGTGCTTTTTTATATATAGTTCAAGCGCGGACGTGATGGAAAACACCCCTTTACGTTCCAAAAAACTTACATTATTCCTATCATTACCAAAAAAAACAAAACAAGCTGACTTTTAAAATAAAACACTCACTCACTTTTATACTTGACTCCTATTAATTATACATTGAACAAGTTATTTTGAAAAAATACGTTGTGCTTATAGACGCACTTCATAACAAAAGTAAAATGAGACAGTGATTATAGACTCACTTCTAATTTTTTCTAACTTCCTCACATACCATAAGCAAATTGAATGATTAATTCTTTTCGAGAATATTGGGTAGCCCTGAAAAGGGCTGTTTTTTGTGTTGGTGTGTACGAGGAAGGATGACAATCTTTTATCGTCTAAGATTGCGTCCTCGTTTGGCTACACGATAGGGTCTGCTTCTTCGGAAAGAGAAAGAGAACTCTTTCGTGTCCAAACGACAGTCGACAAAACTTCTGTCTGGTTCCTGCTGCTGTTGCTGCTGCTGCTGATGCTGTTCTCTCTGTTCTCTCTGCTGCTTTTGAAGTCGATACTTCTCAGTCCATTCTTCTTTCTCTTTTTGAATTTCCTCTCTGAAGAGTTCTTCTATGAGGTCTTCCGTTACTTGTAGCATTCTTACATTCTCAATCTCTTCAGGCTTTGGCATCAGATTGTGTCTGATACGATGCAGAGTGACATAAGCTTCGTTCAGCTTAGCTAGTCTTGAGCACATCTTCGTAGGAGGATGAGTCAAACAATGGATGGCCAGACTGGAGACTACCCCTGCTTTATATGGTTCAAGCGCGGACGTGATGGAAAACACCCCTCGACTGTTTAGGGTTTTGAAACGTTTAGATAGTTTGATGTGAGGGATAGAAAGAAAAGTCAAAGAGCATTTATATGAATACAAATGTAAAATAAACGACAGACACATTGGTTTTCAAAACACAACATTTTTATTCAAATAACAAACATTATTTCAAAGAACAAACATTATTTCAAAGAAAAAACATTTTTCTTCCATAACACCAATACATTATCTTTGACATGGTTGACAACGTTGTGAATTAAATTGAGATTTCCACTGTTGGAAATCATTGGGCGATTGATGTACACTACGTTTCCTAGCTAAAGACAACAGATAACCATAATGGTCACAAAACCATCGATCTACTTTGTCATCGTTTCGAGACGAATGACGATCAAAATAAGTCACTAAATGTTCTAAAGAATATCCAAGACTGCGATGATGCAGATAATAGATACAATATTGTTCACACACCATAGAATCTGTGCTTTGTAATTTCACATTATTGAATCGTGTCGTCTGAGCATTTCTTCTCATAAAGTCAATGATATCATCTTCGAAAGGAGGCAATCCATACGAATCAAAATACTCCGCACAACCCTCTTGAGGAAAGTAGACAGCTACCCAGTGAGTTCCTGGAAGATGACTGTCATCTGTGTTGATGACATAAGCTTGATTCTCTTGAGGTTTGCGATGAGGTAGTTCATCTTTAGCACACACGACAGGATTCCAAGAAGCAGTGTACGAACTACGGTTCAAAAGATAATAAAGTTCCCAGGTATCCATTTTTTGTTGTGTAGCCTTGTGTTTTTATCTCCTTTCTTCACAGGTGATGATAAGTCATCAATTCAATCCAGACTTTTTGTTTGAAACGGTCTGACAAGTAACTGATGGTTTGCTTCGTCTCTTTACTTTTGGCCAAGAGAGCTTCGATGCGATCGATTTCTCGAGCAAACAATGGAGGAGAGGAGTGATCACGTAAGCCTTTATACCACTGAAGTAACACGTCTTCTTCGGAGATGAGACTCCAAGCTTCGTTCAGATAATTATCCAATTTTTCTTCTTGACTCATCATCATACATTTATCGTGTTGAATTTGACTGGGATGATCGATTTGACATTCATAACAATCTTTTTTAATCAGGTCCCTCATTTTATCTTCCAAGTGTTGTGCAAAACAAGCCACTAACTGTTGTTCCTGTTCTGGCCATCTGGATTGCATGATCACTACCTCTTCTTTTTGGTCTTGGGGTTCTGCTTTTTCTGTAACCTCCCATTCCATGGATTCTCCACTATTCAAAGAAGGACAAGGGTCTTCCATAATGTCTAATAGTCTAGAATGACTTCTCTCAAACTGTTGATTTCTATGGCATTATCGAATTCAGCATACAGAATGATATTCACCGTTTCGGGAAGAGGTGCTGCAAACTGAAGTTCCACACGCAGTTGCCCAGATTTTATAGGGTGGAAATGTCCCTCGTCGCTGCCTTGGTCTGGAGTGAAATCAAAAGCCCACAACGTGTAACCTCTTGCATAGTCGTCGTAGGAAATACCGTGACTGGTGTTGGTTCCTAACTGTCCTGTGGCTTCGTACAGTGACAAGTACGACCTCAAGTAATTTTTCTGTTCGCCAAAGTCGGGTTCGAAGGGTCTGGTACACAAAGTTTTGCCATCGCGACTGACTTCAATTTTGGATACTCTGCAGTGCTTAAACTGGAAAGGATTTTCATCGTGGGCACCATTGAGGGCTGCATTGCTGACGATACCAATGAATAAACGTTTGGGTAACTGTCCTTGGAACAGATGATCTTCGATCTTAGATCGGAGTCCAGTGGCAATGGTGAAAGTTTTGACTTCCACGCGTCGTATCGGATACTTGGCTGTCGTTCTGCTCAAAGTGTGACTGATATCATTTCCCACTTTAGGTAACACTTCCACGCGACGTACGTATAACCTGGCTTCTTGGATAATGGTTTTGTATTCGTTGGCATGAGCCATCAAATGGAAAGCAGTACTACTTCGATTCAGTCTCAAGCGAATATCTACTCCGTTCAGCAAATACTTCTCTTGAAACCACATGTCCAAATGCAAACGATCGAACAGTTCTAAACTACGTCCTTGCAAAATTTTCTTTCGACGCTCGTTAAAACCTTCATTGTGAGGATCGGCAGGAGCGCTGCCATCAGCAGCTGCTGCTACGGGCAAGGCTGTGTCGTTAAACTTATCTGCAGTGTCAGGTTTCCATACCACGCAAGCATCTAGATGAGTGTTCTTGGCTTCTTTTCCGTACGTCAAGAGATTTTCGAGGTACGCTCGGTAAGGGTAAGTATCCATGCTACTGCTGATCAGTTTGTTATTCATGTACAAATCCACATCGCTGAACAAGGAATGCATGAAATTGTTGACAGGAGCTACTCTATCATTGGCTCCTGGATTGGTGTTGTCCGTTTTGCTTACTTTCACTTTCAAATACAAGTAACTGTTGTTGAGATCGATGTAATCTTCGGGTTGTCCTTTGATTTCAAACTCGATGGGAGCTGAATCCGTCAAAGAGGAGACGGGATGAAATTCGACCCATTGAGCTTCTTGCATGGTCATCATCGTGGGTGGCATGGCAAAGAGATCCAGTTCCGACTTGGAACAGGCACAAGATTCTTGGTGCATCATTTTTTCTTTAGGTTTTTTTCTTCACTTTTAATAATCAAAAATGTCTAAGTCTCGAGCGGTTCTTTTTTTCTTTGTCTTTCGAACTTTAGAGGTACGGAGACTTTTGAAAGGGTGTCTTCGTCGACGCTTTCTACCTTGTCCTTGCTGTGTCGTCAGGGAAGTAGGAATGTTAGACTCGGTACCGTTCAGAGCATTTATAGGACTTTCTCGTCGACCCAAAATTTCTTTACCCGTTTGAAGCAAGGCATTTTTGCCTGCTCTCAAAAAAGCTTCTTTAGGGTTTTGTTTGTCAATGAGAACATTGTAAAGAAAATCTTTGCCGTGAGTCAATGCGGCATCTTTTAAGGTGTGCAATCCTCGTGTCACCATTGGTTTTAAAACAGGGACCACGGAACGAAAGGCTGATTTAGACATATCTCCTAAACCATGTCCTCGTTGTCGAGTGACTCCTTGGTACACAGGATACATCACTTTTTCAGTTGTTGGAGAATCGTTTTTGAAAATGGAGTTTCACTGTGACTTTCCCTTTGGTAAATGGAATATTTTGACCTAGTTCTCCTTTTATAGTAATGTTGACACTGTCGAAATACGACTTACTGACGGGTAAATAATGAGGATGCACAAATTCGCGGTGAACGTGATAGGTATTTCCACCTTCCTCGTCAGCGGTAGTAGTATCTACTTTGAAAGGAATGACACGCAGTAACGGTACAGAGGTGTGACCTACCACATTGTACTCCACCACATCGGAGTACACAAACATCAAATTGAGTCCTTGGTTCATTTCTACAGGGGATCGAAAATATTTGGTAAAATCCAAGTTACTGGATATGCCTGGTATTTCTTTTTTTTTCGGGAGCATCTTGAGGTCTCCACCTAAGATATCAAACAATTCAGGACAAAAGGTAATGGCTATTATTTTCTTCTCTGAAAATTTGATCATGAAGCGGCGAGCCACTTTAATGTACTCAAAGGTAACACTTTCTCTGATTTTGTCCAGGGGTTTACCAAACACAACATTGAACCTGCTTGCAATCGTAGTCACTAAATGTTGACCGCTAAAATAGTAGCCTGCAGGAATGGTCAACACATGAGTGGACAGTTGTTTAGTTGTGGGTCCATCTGATTTCTTGTTGTCAATGCCAGTGATGCTTCGTTCATCTAAGGCTTGTTGCAATTGCTTGTCGTACACTTCAACTGTGAAAAAGTTTTGATTTTCGACGATGTTTTTGATTTGTGTCGGGTGTATTATTTCCACTAAAGCTGCTTCCCAGTGATCATCTTGATCCAAATGCATGGCTTGAGGTAATTTAGACGTGTAACAACACAATGTGTTGTTAGGAAACACCTCCATGGAACTGTCACTGGGTAACGTTAAGTAAAATTGGTTAATAGTGTTGTTCATATTTCCAATGTTCTTCTGTCCGAGGAGTCACTCGAGGTTAAAGGAGTATCTAAAAGAGGATTGTGATTGGAAGGGTGACTGTCAGGAGAAGGACTAACGTTGGCCGCCAGACTCCCAATATTGTTACTGTTGTTCCCGTTATAAGAGTATTTCAGGGAAGGATTGGGAAGAAGATACCCGATGCAACTGCTGAGTAAAATGGTCCACAATTGTTTGTCTCCTTGTTGCAAACTCAGATTAGCAATGGCTGCACCAATGACACAATATACCACAAAGATTTGACAGAAAAAAACGATTTGCGTTTTAGGGACACGTTCTCCACACCACACCCACAAGGATTGCTTTTGTAAATCTTGCAGAGATGACGTGGGTGAAGGAGTAGTCACTGTGGTTGCTGAAGCTGTATTGAAGGGCATGATGGTCACTTCTTTTTATAGTCGATGACTTGGGCAGCGTCAATCCAAGAATCAAAACTAGGAGGATATCCTTTCCAACGTACTTTGACTTCTTTGACACGACGTTTTCCTACTTTACGGGTTCTTCGTTCGAGAATGCTTTCAATGTCGTACACGTCGTCTTCTTTTTTGGTAACACGTTGTAACTCAGGCAAGTAAAATGTTCCTTTTAATACTTCTCCGTTCATGTCTTCCAATTTATAGACAGTAGGATGACGATCGCGCACTCGTCCAGTCACACGAAACAATTCGGTGGTCCAGTTGGGTAAGTAACCTTTGTCGAAAGTGCGTTTGGTTTTGCCAATGCGTACCCAATCTCCCGGGGTTAACACTTCTCTACCTTTCTTGGGGACAGCCCTCGTCCGGGACGTACCAAACAGACGCTCAAAAACAGTGACTTCGTTGTCAGGTGTCACCTCTTGTGGGGTACGTCCAATGCTTCTATGGTAAGATTGATTGTAGGCTTGGACTAAGTGTGGTAAGACGTCGATGTACTTGAGAGTGTGTTGATGCGTAAAATATTTCCACATGCGTTCTTTCAAGGTACGTTGAAAACGTTCCACGATACTGGCTTTGGTTTCAGGATTTTCGGTGGTGAAAAAATGAATGTCACGTTTTTTTAATTCTCGTTGGAAAGCTTGGTTCAGAAATTCGGTGCCTTTGTCGGTTTGCCATCGAAGAGGGTGACGACCACTTTGTTTCAACACCAGTTGCAAAGCTCGTACTAACTCTCCGCTCGATTTGGATGTCAATGGTACGACCCAGGCAAATTTAGAAAAGACGTCGATGACACAAAACAAATATTTGTAGCCACGATTGTAGGTGGCTAAATGAGAGACATCAGCTAAATCGGCTTGCCATTGATGATCGATGCCTTCCACTTGAGTGCGACTTCTGTGAAATTTTCGTCGGATGGGCTTGTGTAAAGTGTACGTCGCTTGTTCTTGTAACCATCGTTGTACTGCTGGTAAACGGAGCTTTTTCAGGCGAGTTTTGGCAGCACGATACAATTTCTGAATGCCTCCGTAACCTGCAGGGTGAGCTGGATCGTAGTAAATGCTGGCTAAGACCTTCTCAATGGTTTTTGTTAATAAGGGACCCACTCTTCGAGGATATTGCTTTGGGTGGGACGAAATGCGGGTTGTTTGGAAACGGTTTTACGTGTCCGATGTGCCACAGGAGTTGACGTCGAGGGTAATGGTGGTGGTGGAGGTAATGGGATAGCTTCTTTGGCCTTCTTTTCTTTTCTCACTTCTGGTTTCCTTTCTTTCTTTTTCACATCTGTCGAAGAAGGAGTAGCCATCATCTTTTTAACCCAAGTTTTGAGTTCTTCTCGTGGGGGAGTGGGGGAAGGGGTTAACAAGGAAGTGGCAATCTTACTCGGAATGGGAGTAGCAGTAGGTGTTTGAAAGAGATCATGGGGTTCTTCTTCCTTGGGTAATGGTGGGGTAACGTCTGTTTTAACTGCTGTAGAGGGTGAGGGTGAGGGTGCCGGGTTATTCATTAGAGCCTTAAAATCGGACAAAGTGGGTTGAGCTGTTTGTTCCACAGCTTTCTGATGAAAGAGTTGTAGCCGTTTCAAGAGTTGACCGTACTTTTGTGATTTTTCGGTTTCGGATAAATCGTGGCGATGGATCAAGGATTGCAATTCGTGTTGTAATTGCGACATCTCAGCCAAATTGGGATTGGGTGGTAAATGGGGGGATCGTTGTTCTTGCCAATGATGGTATTCCATCCATCGTTTGTAAGGAACCAAAGTTAGTTTTCGTCCTTCCATGGGCTTTCAAAGGTTATGTCTGAGATTGTGGTGCTCCATAGTGTCCTTTTATCTTCTACCCATCCCTTGGTTAAACCCTTGGGATATCCCTTGGGTCACCCCTTGTAGCAAACCTGGTATTATGCCTGTCAACAAAGGAGCAAGAAAGGGTAAAAATCCTCCGCGTTGCACCAACATCTTTTTCTTTTGACGGACGGATATTTTCTTTTGAACCATTTGACGAAGAACGTGTCGATGTTTGGCGAAGCATTTTTTCTTGTGTGGAGACAAAGGTATCGTGCCTTTCAAAACATTCAAACAACATTCACACACGGTATCGATGACATCTTTGGAGGCTGTTTTAATGATTTGTTTTCGCATGGGCGGAGAGGCTTTGGACAGGACGGACAACACGTCTCCGTGTTTGGCTAAACGAGGAGGTAGTCCTTTCCTTTTCTTTCCTTTGTGGGGTGAATAAGAATGTTTTTTGCGAGGTGACATCTTTGCTTGTTCGTTCCAGAAATACACTGATGTCAAAGACTTGGTACACACCCTCTTTTATCTTCTTTTTTCTATTGGCTTCTCCAAAAAGTAGCGGCATGCTTCGCTAAATCCTCAAAAGCAGGGCTAAAGATACCAGTTCGGTTATTAGCTGCTTTGTCTAGTTTCTGCATACCTTTAATAAGACCAATAAATATGCCTCCCCTTTGATGACTTCTCTTTTTCTTTGGATGACTGTGTCTTTTTACGGGAGGACGTCGTTGTTTGGTTTTTGAGCGTTTGGTAGGATGACGAGATTGTCTTTTTCCTTTTCCTTTTTGGACGGTAGAACGTCGAGGGTGATGGTGTGCACGTTTTTGAGGAGGCATCCTTGAGTGTTCATCAGTGGTACAGAAAAAATACTGATTGACGTCGTGGTTTTCAAGTCATATTTTTATACTGGAATGCGTCGCCACTGATTATCTTTGCGTCGTATCAACTTCATGGCAGGTAACACACGTCGTGAAGGAGTTCGCAATGGACTCAATCGGGACAGTTCTTGTTTGGACAAATCTAGTAAACTCTTTAACATGCCAGATCTTTCTTGGACTTTGACTTTGGGGGCAGGTACTTTATGAGTAGCTGCTACTGACGCTAAGGTGGACGAGGGTGTCTCCGGTGGAGGAGACGTTTTGGGAGACACAGATTTCCAATGTTTCATCAAATTAGGAAAAACGGGTGACAAATTGGGTTTGGCTGGCATCACCCGCAACGGAGAAGTGTCAGCCCCTGAGGCTACTGGCAACGTAGTCCCTGCCAAACGTCCTTGTAGATCTTTTCTTACAGGTCGTGGTTGACGAAGGTAAGGTTGTGTCCTGGCCGAAGTGCCTCTTTTGCGGGTGACCGCTTTTTTCTGTGGACTTTTCTTTTTCTGTGCTTTGGTCTTGGTACCCTTGTTCTTTTTCTTAGGGGCTTGTTTGGCTTTTTTTGTTTTCTTCTTGGGGTGAACTTTGGGAGTATTGGGATCCCATTTTAAAAGGGAACGAATGATGACACCTCCTAGAGAACCACTACCTCCAGGTTTCAATATGATTTGCTTTTTGGTGTGAGTGTCAATGCGAGGATTGGCCAGTTGCGTCAAGGCTACTTTGTTTCTGTCAAAAAAGCGTTTGGTTTGATGTGGAATGTGAATGATGCCTTGCAGTATTTGACGTGCTGTCACCGTAAACCATCGTAAGACTTCTTTGAGACTGGCTTCTAAGACGTGAGCACGTCTTTGTGGATTTTTTTCGCGACTGATGCCGTACAAGGCACGAATCAATTTGATCGGAAGATGAGACTGAAGGGACGTCATGTTGACGATGTATGAGACCAGGTCAAAGTAACCCAAGGTTTTTATAGATTTTTTAGTGCTTCATAGTGTTATGTCAACGAGGAGGACGTGTACACGACAGGTCCTCCGTCTTGACACCAGTCGTGAAACAAATCGGTACGAAATCGCAAATAATCAGGGGTAGTGGGTTTTAAATCCACGAGTAAATAGGCGTGTGGCGTTTGAGTGGCATCATCGTACGCATGAGTTAGCCAAGGTGTTCCTAACTGTTTGGCTAAAACTTGCACTTGTGATTTATCTCGAGGACTTTTAAACAAGACCACGTAATGAGCATTGAGACTAATGGTACGATGGGCTTTACTTTGTTGAAATAAATTTTGTGTAATGTAAATGACACTGGCATTACGATGATGCCCTTTACGTGTAAACCACAGTTTAATTTCTTCTTCGTCTTCTCCTAACATG
Organism: Unio delphinus; assembly: GCA_029339505.1. NCBI lineage: Eukaryota > Metazoa > Mollusca > Bivalvia > Unionida > Unionidae > Unio > Unio delphinus. Next base: position 8,371,886 of record JAQISU010000433.1, on the reverse strand, counting down.
TCGTCAAAAATAACCCAATGAGTTTGACTAGGGTCAGACACGATCCCCTCGTCTTCTTTAGGAATGCCTGCTACAAACACAATGGAATCACCTTGACTTTCTTGCAAGAGGCTGTATGCCGATTGCCACTCTTTGTAACACCACACGATGCGTTGAGGTGGACGATCGATCAAATGATGTTTATGTTCGATCAAACGTTTGACAAATTCGGTTTTGCCTGAACCGCTCGGTCCAGCAATTAACATGTTAAAAGGATGACGAAGATACAAGGCTTTCCAACTAGCCTGATCTAAGTGTTCGTCAATGACTTTGAATGTGGAGGAGGAAGGAGTAGTAGAAAGAGTAGAGTGAGCCATAGTCGTGTAGTGGTATGTCAGTATTGACACAAAAACAGACAAGACAAGAGGTTTTTATACTTTTTTCAAGACACGTTTATTTGAATGCATGTTTAAATTTGAACAACACGAAAACATAAAAGCCAAATGGATAAATACAGGAATAAAATACCTAGGCAAACGATCAAAGTGGAATATAAACAAGTCACTGTACAACGTGGTTTGGGTAACGAAGGTGTCCTAGAGGTAGTATGTAATGTTCTTATAGTCTCCTCTACAGGGGGTACAGTCACATAGGTGTCTTCTCGAAAGGGTCTTTGTGGGGGAATGTCCATGACAGTTCTGTCTTGAACAGAAGGATTGTCTTGGGTGATAGATTCTTTTTCTTTTTCTTCTTCTGGTACTGTTACTAACACAGGATTAAAAGTGACTTTTTTCACACGACGATACATTTTAGGAACACAACGCTTGGGCATAATGGGATACTTCGTTTGTCCAAGCCTCAAAATCCCAACTTTTCCAGTCACGTACATCTGTCCAATGAGGGTGTAAATCACAAGCTACACACACATCTTCGTACATTGCTTCCGTACGTAAAAGTTGACGAATCTTTTTTTCTTGGAAAGGTCGAGACGTATCCAGATGAAAACGTAAGGCTTTGAACAGAATAAGTCTCTCGTGGACATTTAAAGGAGTCACCATACTGTCTTATTTTTTGATAGGTAGTGTTCGTAAAGTGTCCACAAGGAATCGGCAGGTAAACGAAATCCCAGAAAGCAAGTCACTAAAACACACACGACACGTCGACCCAAATTCATAGGGTATAGTTCTTGTAATAAGTGTTCGTAATCTTTCACCGTGTGAATCTTCTCATTGATATCCTTCCACGGAATCTGTTGGATCACCAATGATAAAGGTTGTGGCATGGTCGTTCTCTTTTATACTTCTTTAGGTCGAAGATCATCAGTGTAGATTCAACCCAGAATTAAACACAGAATTAAATTTGCTCAAAAAGCGAAAGTGATTAATATAACGTGTAATTTCGTCCCACTGCCATTCAGGGTAACGGTTAAGAAGGATCAAAGTATCTTCAGAGGTAAACGTAGTAAATTGGTAACGGAGCAAAAAAATACCCTTGATCCAGAGAAATCTAACACGTTGGTTAATTTTTGTCACTTTCCTCTTGTGAATTTCACGACACAAAAGTTCTACAGTCACCCATTGAGATTTTTCTTTAGCAAGGCCTTGCCAAACGTCCTTGTAGATCTTCTCTTGCAATTCGTAGGGTAATCCTTGAATATTATGTTTTATATTATATACTGGTCTAGGCGTGTTACACGACATGGAGTAGTAGTGTCACTTCCAATCACTAGGTCCCACTAAAGGTAGGTATTGACAATTCGGAGACCATCGAGCATGTTCCAGGTAAGCGGAATCTTTCTGTTCCCACTCGTAAATGGATACACCACAACTGAAACACTTGACTTTATCCCCTTCGCCCAAGTAGAAAAATCAAGCTCTGGCTAATTCTTCAGGAGTTGGTCCAGGCAGATATTTTGACCATTTATCTTTGAAGGTTTGGAATCGACTTTTAAAGTGACAGTATTCAGACAAACTCGTCGGGAACGAATATTCGACTCTCCTCACTTCTGTTCGATGCAGGTACGGTGAAATTACCAGGAGGTTACTTTGGATTGAATGACATCCGTAGTATAGTAGCCGTATGGTCTCACGCGGAGATGGCATTGCTTTTGCATCAAGAGTGATTGAGAAGGTACTGTGAAGTTAGGACACGTACGTACTCCAGAAATACGCTTCTCGACTACTATGTCTCATTCTCTCTGTCACTTTTACTTTATTGCTGACCACGATGTCTACCAACAACTGTATTTCTTTTTTGATATTTAAAAAATATAAAATACTAGATCCATTTTTTAAAATAATCTACTCTTATTTGACAGCAGCGACAACGACTTCTACTCTTACCACAATTGCTACACCTACAAAGGGGATCCTTCCAATGTGTGGATGATAGATGGTGTGATATTGGATAGTAAATGATATGTTTTGTTTGGCTGCTTCCCCGTGTGTGTGGTTAGTATAGGGTGTGATTTTGGATAGTATATAGTAGGGTTTGTTTTGGCTGCTTCCCCGTGTGTGTGGATAGTATAGGGTGTGATTTTGGATAGTATATAGTAGGGTTTGTTTTGGCTGCTTCCCCGTGTGTGTGTGTGTGTGTGTGTGTGTGTGTGTGTGTGGATAGCAAATGGTATGTTTTGTTTTGGCTGCTTCCCCGTGTGTGTGGATAGTATAGGGTGTGATTTTGGATAGTATATAGTAGGGTTTGTTTTGGCTGCTTCCCCGTGTGTGTGGTTAGTATAGGGTGTGATTTTGGATAGTATATAGTAGGGTGTGTTTTGGCTGCTTCCCCGTGTGTGTGGATAGTATAGGGTGTGATTTTGGATAGTATATAGTAGGGTTTGTTTTGGCTGCTTCCCCGTGTGTGTGGTTAGTATAGGGTGTGATTTTGGATAGTATATAGTAGGGTGTGTTTTGGCTGCTTCCCCGTGTGTGTGGATAGTATAGGGTGTGATTTTGGATAGTATATAGTAGGGTTTGTTTTGGCTGCTTCCCCGTGTGTGTGGTTAGTATAGGGTGTGATTTTGGATAGTATATAGTAGGGTGTGTTTTGGCTGCTTCCCCGTGTGTGTGGATAGTATAGGGTGTGATTTTGGATAGTATATAGTAGGGTTTGTTTTGGCTGCTTCCCCGTGTGTGTGGATAGTATAGGGTGTGATTTTGGATAGTATATAGTAGGGTTTGTTTTGGCTGCTTCCCCGTGTGTGTGGTTAGTATAGGGTGTGACTTTGGATAGTATATAGTAGGGTTTGTTTTGGCTGCTTCCCCGTGTGTGTGTGTGTGTGTGTGTGTGTGTGTGTGTGTGTGTGGATAGCAAATGGTATGTTTTGTTTTGATGTGTATTTTCCTTGAATAGTGTTTAGGTGTGTTCCCCAAAAAATAAGCAGAAGGAACAAATCTGAAAAAGTCAGTTTGAATTGAGGTTTCTTTTTGCGTATACCTTTTTTCAAACTGTTAATACATGGCAGATTAAATCCGCATACAATATCAAAGTGAAAGGCCTATATACCAATGTCATTGCCTTTCTTTAATTCGGTTTTATTGCTCAGCCATCGTTAATCTTTAATTATTTTTTTAAACGCATTTCTTTTTAATAGACGATTTCGGGCTTTCTATTGTTGTAACGGTATTTATGTTGTTTAGTTTGTTGCTGAAATTATCTATACTATAGTCTATAGCAAAGCGCTTAAGTTTCTTCAGTATTTTAATTTCACGCTCACAAAAGGATACCAAGTTTGTCTTACAAGAGGATTGAAACTCTAAGTTACGCGGACGTGAAGAAACGCATTTCTTTGTTACTACAGTTAGGTGTTGTTGTTTTCATTCTAATCATGCTTGCCGTATATCTTTGTGTTTTGCAGGTCATATTGTTTTTTTATGTAAATATTCACATCAATAGACAGACAGACTGGGTTATCATCCTTGAGGTTCACTGTACTTTAGTTTCCTTGAGGTTCACTGTACTTTAGTTTATTTACTTTATACAAACCCCAAATTCACTAGTTTGACAAAAGTTACCACTCACTACTATATTATTTCTCTCTACCTAGACGAATGTGTTTATGTCAAAGTGTCAAAGTGAGAAAGTATATTTTTGGTCAGTTTTAAAACTCGAACAATAATTGCAGTTAAGTAGTTGATGTGTCATGAAGAAATGGTACAATGTGCAACAAAAGGATTGTAAGTTCACACTTCAGTCTGCCTGCGCTGCAATTGAATCAATGCATGAGCCTAGGCAAAACAATGCGCCAGTCGTTAGAAGCAATTTATTGGTTACACTTTTTTTCTACCCCCCTTAGCTTCAAATTGCCCTCACTCGTTCTTAGTACAGTGACAAGATAAGACGTGTTTTTTCTGCGCCTGACCACTACACTACCTATCTTGAATTTCGAACCAAACAATGCGTCACTCATTGTAAGTGATTTCATTGGCAAACCGATATTTTCTACCGCCTTCGCTTCAAATCGGCTTCAGTTGTTATTCTCACAGCGAGAAGATAAGGCGTGTATTTCTGTACCTGTCCACTAGTCACTTTCCAAACAATAAAACTTATGCACAAATAATCGCACCATCGTAGAAATGTCAGTCTTATTGCGAAATACACTGAAACATGTTTGGATGTACTATTTTGTGAGAACATTTTAGTCGTATTTGTCATCGGTTCACTCTGGAGATATTTTAAAATCGTGGACCTTTCCTATGGAATTGATTTTCTAAGTGGGATGTGTGTTTCTTTGAATTTTTCTAAGGGAAAATATACCTCAAAAACAAGCGTAAGTGTCCTGATTCTTTTCAAAAGTAGGTATAACGTAGTCTCTCTCTCTCTCTCTCTCTCTCTCTCTCTCTCTCTCTCTCTCTCTCTCTCTCCGTCGTAATACGTTTGATTGAAATCCTAATGGTAGATGTTCCCGTTTGAAGATACCTCTCCAAATTTTTAATCAGTAGGCACCATAATTTTCTTTTGTCATGTAATTTGTTTTTCAAACGCTACGCTCTTACATATAGTCAGTCAGTAAATCGTTGGATGAAATAAAATCTTGAGTTGACAAACTTGTACAATTCAGTTATCAGAGCTTTATCTTTATAATTGGCACTGCAATGTGTCACGGAAATTTTTTTAAGCATGAGATCTACCGTTTTATAGAAATGAAACAAATACAAAACTATTTCAAGAATGACGCGAGTGATCTTGCCCTGTATAACCCTGCTTATGGCTAAGTTTGACATAAAAAACCCAGAACCAAAACACACGTTCGGAAGAATTTTAACAATGTAACAATGATTGACGCGAGTGACATTGCACTTTATGACCCTGCCTATGGTTAACTTTGAATTTCAAATCAAAACACACATCTTAGACTGTCGATAGAACAAAGCATATTTTGCTGCTGCTTCTTTTTCCCCTTCGACTTAGATTTGTTACAACTTGGCAACATTGTTTGTAGTGTGTGCTGAGAAACACAGGACATCCCTTATATTTGATATATGTTAAGAAGTCAGTCGACAATAAATACAACCCTACCATTTTACTAAATCGATGAATGAATGAAAATGAACATATTTCACATCGAATGTATGGTATTCTTTATTATCCTTGTTTTGTTTTCCTTTCCTTCTGTGTGTATAGGAGATTGTACCATTTTATTTTCCTTCCCTTCTGTTTTGATAGGAGATTGTGTGGCTTGTTTTCAGGGCCACTCATAAGTCTCGAAAAGATAGTAGCTTTCATTGCCACCCTTTTTTTCCCTTGTCCCTAGACAGTTTCCCTATACCCATACAAATCATATTCCCCATGTTCCATGTCCCTTGAGGCTAAATAGGCCCAAATAGTTCCCATGTTCAATTCCCCTTGACGCTAGATAGTCCCACCATGTTCAATTTCCCTTGTCGCTAGATAGTCCCACCATGTTCAATTTCCCTTGTCGCTAGATAGTCCCACCATGTTCCATTTCCCTTGTCGCTAGATAGTCCCACCATGTTCCATTTCCCTTGTCGCTAGATAGTCCCACCATGTTCCATTTCCCTTGTCGCTAGATAGTCCCAAATAGTTCCCACGTTAAATTCCCCTTGTCGCTAGATAGTCCCAAGCCCTTTTTGACTGGATTTTCCCTTGTCGCTATAAATCTTGACGCCATAGTATCCCAAGCCCTTTTTGACTGGATTTTCCATTGTCGCCACGGTATCCCATATTACTACTATTGTAATATGCTAAACTGCAGTATATTGGAAATATTGTAATATACTAAACTGCAGTATATTGGGAATATTGTAATATGCTAAACTGCAATGTAGTGGGAATATTGTAATATGCTAAACTGCAGCATATTGGGAAAAGTGTATTGTACTGAACTGCAGTATGTCCACACTAGTGTAATATATTAAACTGCAGTATATTGGAAAAAACGTAATACACTGAACTTCAATGTAGTGGGAAGTATTAAAATTTTGCTAAATAATGGTAATTTTGAAAGAAAATATAGATATAACACTATGCTTTACCATGTCTTCTTACAAACCATATTGTTATACACTTGTATGATTTAGGTCATGTGGTCCATAGTGGTACTGTGTTATATCCATAATCATGTTATAACAATGTGCATTAAAATGAGGAAGAGTGTATTGGATGAATGGAACACACATCCTTACATTTTGAAGGTTATTGAGAACAAGCTGAAGCTCATAGGACAATTGTTTATAGTTTAGATTGGTGGCCTATAATTAATTTTTGGAAAAATCTGGTAACATATACTTTTGTCATGGATTATCAGTAAATGTTATTAAAAGAGAGTAGCCATGGGATGTTATGTATATTAGAAGATTTGGAGGTTAAGTGTGACAGTGCTATATATATTAGAAGATTTGGAGGTTAAGTGTGATAGTGTTATATATATTAGAAGATTTGGAGGTTAAGTGTGACAGTGCTATATATATTAGAAGATTTGGAGGTTAAGTGTGACAGTGTTATATATATTAGAAGATTTGGAGGTTAAGTGTGATAGTGTTATATATATTAGAAGATTTGGAGGTTAAGTGTGACAGTGTTATATATATTAGAAGATTTGGAGGTTAAGTGTGACAGTGTTATATATATTAGAAGATTTGGAGGTTAAGTGTGATAGTGTTATATATATTAGAAGATTTGGAGGCTAAGTGTGACAGTGTTATATATATTAGAAGATTTGGAGGTTAAGTGTGACAGTAATCAGTTGTTACAAGTTTTACTTAAAAACAGCAACAAAAGAAACTTAGATCATATTATGTATATGAATTATCATCAGACTTTGAACTAGATTCACCATATGCATGGAACATCCTTGGGATTCAAGGTCAAAGAAAGATACTTTAATAGAAGAGATAAATCACCCCTAGTTATTGGTGTACTCAAATGTTAAAGGTCAAAACCAAATGGGTTGTTTGTAAATGTTTTATTAAAGTCAAAATGAATTCATGGAAAGAAATTGAATATATGTATATTAGATTCTTTGTTTGGTCCTACTTATAATATTGCAAAAAAAAATAAAGCATGACACACATATTTTAGTTCATATTTAATCTTGTTTTTTATTTTCCATTCAGTTAAACCATCACCAGTTGATTTCATTTCATTCCAAAATCTAAGTGATACCTGTGTGACTGTGGTATGGAGCCATTCCAGGCCACTCAACCAGATTGTGTTCACAGTGCACTATACTTCCAGGTGTTCCGCTGAACAACAGGTATTGTTTTCTTGAGTGCAAGATTGTATTTAGAATTTACGCAAGCGTACAAGTTTACAGAATAGAGGATCCACTGGGAAAAAAAGAAAGGGTTACACATCGACAGAGAGAAGAGGGCATAGTTTGTTAAATGGCTAAATACTCGTTTTATAATTGTTATGGAATAATTGTCAATATATATTTTTTTCTAGTGTTGTTGTTTTTCACTTTTCTAATTAATTTAAACAACTTTATTTTTAAAATAATCAAGATTTGAAAGAGAATTAAAAAATTTACGCCAAGAGGTTTCAATGTACATAATGTGTTTCTGTGAAAACATTATCTATTATGTCACTGCTTTTGCATTTTTTTCTTCAAGAAATAACAGAATGAAAAAAGCTATTTTTATTTGCTCCACAAGTAAAATGTTGATGCTGAGATTCCATTGTAAGTAATCATGCTGTTTCTGCTTACCCTTGAGAAATTTTTTGAGAGCCATTTCAGAAATTTATAGTTCTCTACAAACTTTTAGATCTTGCTACCTAATTAGGAACCCTAACAATGAAACAATGCTTTGCATGTACTGAGTATGTCATTAGATTTTCTTTGATAAGGAAAATTTACTCTTATATTGATACTAATAATTACAGACCTGGATTGCGTAGAGTGTTTTCATTAGTTAAGTGATAAATTTCTTACCCAATTTGTTACCACGTTTAAAAGAAATATATCATTAAAAAATATAATTTCATTTTATATTTTGTGCCATACATTAAATATTATTTGTAAGATTTATCAAAATTAAACTACATGTATATTGATATATTTTAAATGTTTGCATCAGTGTACAACAAACTTCACTAAAAATACTAAAGAACTTTTGAGAAAATGGGTTCTACAAATAAATGCCTTTTTTTAAAAATCTGGATGTAAAGTGTAGATTTCTTGAGAGCAAAAAAATAAATATACCATCTGTCTTAAGAAACCACAAATTTCAATCTGTATTAAATACTTCAGATATTAAGAAACCTCTATTATATAATGCACAAATGATCTTGTATGTATGTATGTATGTATGTATGTATGTATGTATGTATGTATGTATGTATGTATGTATGTATGTATGTATGTATGTATGTATGTATGTATGTATGTATGTATGTATGTATGCATGCATTGTATGTATGTATATATGTGTGTGTGTGTGTGTGTGTGCATGCATGCATGTGCATATGTATGTATGTGCATACATAACAGAAAAGAGTGAACAAGCTTTGTAAAATTTAACAAATAGTTTATTTCTCTAGAAAAAAAGGTAAAAATGAAGAAAAAAAAAACAACCTTGCAGATTATGAATCAAATACAAAACTAATCCAAAAGTTAAAAAAAAGCCTTAGTAATACAAAGCCTTAAATGAAAATGAGTTTGAATCCCGATGAAATCCTAATGGAAGATGATGTTTGTTGTAATATGTGATATAGTGTCTTTTGTTAAATCACAGAAAATATTAATCCAGTTGTTGAATTCTGTAAAATGTTTGATAAATATCCTTGTCCAAGAATTAATTGAGAGCACTAGTATTTCCAGGGAAAAGAGTCACATGCCTTTAAAATAAAATTTGAAGAACATAAAATAATTTTAAAAAAACTGAATACAACATAAAACATCTAGACGTCTCAAGTTTTAAGACACTAATGACTATCCTTTCTCAAGACATCAGTAATAAGTCTAACTACAATGCAAAACATCAGTAATAAGTCTAACTACAATGCAAGACATCAGCAATAAGTCTAACTACAATGCAAAACATCAGTAATAAGTCTAACTACAATGCAAAACATCAGTAATAAGTCTAACTACAATGCAAAACATCAGTAATAAGTCTAACTACAATGCAAGACATCAGTAATAAGTCTAACTACAATGCAAAACAGATTCCCCAAATGGAGGTCACTAGTTCATCATTCTGTGAAAACCAAAGGTTTGTAACAATAAACACATATTGTTTGTCAAGTAATCCAGTATGGCCCTAACTGTAATGTCTTTACTCTGGGAAAGAATGTAATTTTTTTTTTAAAAAGTTGTTTACTACAACTGTCACTGATTTCTGCTGAATCAAAGTCAGGAACTATGTCAGCATTAGATATAAATGTCTCTATAAAGTTGTTACATCAAATGTAAAAAACCCAGTCAGAACTGAACAAAATAAAAATCCAGTAAATAAAGTTACAGTACAATAGCTTGTAATGGGAAAAAAGTTTAAAATTAACAAAAAATATACATGACACTATAAGTGACTGTATATAGCAGTATGATGCCAGCTAAATTGCAGAGCTGAAAAACATGTAAAAATGAATTCCATACAATCAGTAGGAAGTTGAACCTTGTCAAGTTAATATTAACATGAAATACAAGAAGATAAGATAAAAAACATACAAATGTATAGACAGTATAAAGTAAATAATGCAAATTCCTTACAAAATATTACCAAAGTTTGGTATATAACCTGCCTTTCAGTTGCTATTATGCCTCAGTTTGTTGGATGTTCAATGATATGATGCCCAATCTGTTTACATGTCACTTGATTTGATGCCCAATCTGTTTACATGTCCCTAGATATGATGCCCAATCTGTTTACATGTCACTTGATTTGATGCCCAATCTGTTTACATGTCCCTAGATATGATGCCCAATCTGTTTACATGTCACTTGATATGATGCCCAATCTGTTTACATGTCCCTAGATATGATGCCCAATCTGTTTACATGTCACTTGATTTGATGCCCAATCTGTTTACATGTCCCTAGATATGATGCCCAATCTGTTTACATGTCACTTGATATGATGCCCAATCTGTTTACATTTCCCTAGATATGATGCCCAATCTGTTTACATGTCACTTGATATGATGTCCAATTATATGATGCCCCATCTGTTTACATGTCCCTAGATATGATGCCCAATCTGTTTACATGTCACTAAATATAATGTCCTATCTATTAATGTCACTCGATATGATGTCTCATATGTTTACATGTCACTAGATATGATACCCAATGATTTGATGCCCAATCTGTTTACATGTCACTAGATATGATGCCCAATCTGTTTACATGTCCATAGATATGATGCCCAATCTGTTTGCATATCACTAGATATGATGCCAATATGTTTATATGTCACTAGATATGATGTTCTATCTGATTACATGTCACTAGATATGATGTTTCATCTGTTTATATGTCACTAGATATGATTCCTCATCTGTTTACATGTCGCTAGATATGATGTCCAATCTGTTTACATGTCACAAGATATGATTTTTCATCTTACATATCACTAGATATGATGTCCAATCTGTTTACATGTCACTAGATATGATGTTTAATTTGTTTACATGTCACTAGATATCTAGCTGGCTGTCATTAGATATGATGCTTCATCTGGCTGGCTGTAACTAGATATGATGCCCAGTCTGTTTACATGTCACTTGATATGATACCTCCTCTGTTTACAAGTCACTAGATATGATATTTCATCTGTTTACATGTCACTAGATATGATATTTCATCTATTAACATGTCCCTAGACATGATGCCATATCAGTTTTGAGGTCACTAGGTGTGATGTTTCATCTATTCACATGTCACTATATATGATGTTTCATCAATGAACATGTCCCTAGATATGATGTCCCATCAGCTTACATGTCACTAGATATGATATTACACTGTGAAAATGTCACTAGATATGATGTTTCTTCTTGGGTAGTGGGATGTCATTAGTTACAATGGCTTGGGTAAATTCATTAATTGGGAGATTATTCTAGAAAAATCTCTATGACCATACTTTATCTGTAAACATGTTTTTGACCTTGACTTGTTAACCTCATTTCTGGCCTTGCTTCAGAGTGATAAACAGGCCTTAGAAACGATTGGCTAAATCCAAGGACATCTTTTTATTTTTAGTTCTTGGGGGTGAGAAATGGTTGATTTTCATTCCATGTGTACGTGTTTTTATGATCGTACGTTCTTTCTGTGACCTTCTGGAAAATCATGTGATCCCTTGTTTACATAAAAACAGGTATATAAATGATTGTTTGGGAGAGAACAATTCAGTAGAATTTCTGGGCTTTAAAGTAATAAGTTGTGTTTTGAGTTATATTGGAATTTGTGTCAATTCGTTGGAGCAAGAATAATTATTTTATTTATCTGGAAAAGAACATGTGCTCATAGATTTTTATTTAGATTATTATAAAAACAAGAACTGCATCACGTGACATCGTCAGCCATTTTGGATTACATCGTCAAGATTCGAACCTGGAACTATTAGAACATTTATTTATCAGGACTCTTGCAATTCCATTAGTGGATTATTTTTGTGAATTCTATATTGGATTAATGTTGGATTTGATTCTCTAAAACCGTAAGTTTAAATATTTTCTTTTATGAAAATAATTGTACTTAATAAATTTGTTTGTTTTCACTCTTTCTGTGTTGCTGCTTATTCGAGCCTAAGCACATAACAGTATGATGTATAATGGCTTGGGTAGTGGGATATCACTAGGTATGATGGCTTGGGTAGTGGGATGTCACTAGGTATGATGGCTTGGGTAGCAGGATGTCACTAGGTATGATGGCTTGGGTAGTGGCATGTCACTAGGTATGATGGCTTGGGTAGTGGGATGTCACATGGTATGATGGCTTGGGTAATGGGATGTCGCTAGGTATGATGACTTGGGTAGTCAGATGTCACTAGGTATGATGACTTGGGTAGTTGGATGTCACTAGGTATGATGACTTGGGTAGTGGGATGTCACTAGGTATGATGGCTTGAGTAGTGCTATGTCACTAGATGTGATGGCTTGGGTAGTTTGATGTCACTAGGTATGATGGCTTGGGTAGTGGAATGTCACTAGGTATGTTGACTTGGGTAGTGCTATGTCACTAGGTATGATGGCTTGGGTAGTGCTATGTCACTAGGTATGATGGCTTGGGTAGTTGGATGTCACTAGGTATGATGGCTTGGGTAGTTGGATGTCACTAGGTATGATGGATTGGGTTGCTGGATGTCACTAGGTATGATGGCTTGGGTAGTTGGATGTCACTAGGTATGATGGATTGGGTTGCTGGATGTCACTAGGTATGATGGATTGGGTAGTTGGATTTCACTAGGTATGATGGATTGGGTTGCTGGATGTCACTAGGTATGATGGATTGGGTAGTTGGATTTCACTAGGTATGATGGATTGGGTATTGGAATGTCAATAGATATTATGGCTTCGGTACTGGAATGTCACTTGGTTTGATGGCTTGGGTATAGGAATGTCACTAGGTATGATGGCTTGGGTAGTTGGATGTCATTAGCTATGATGGCTTGGGTAGTTTGATGTCACTAGGTATGATTGCTTGGGTTGTGGGATCTCATTAGCTGTGATGGCTTGGCTATTGGGATGTCACTAGGTATTGGTATTATGCCTCAGGTAGAGTTACAAGTACATGACTGCTTGATACCAATACATTTAAACATAGGAATATTATGTGATAATTTAAAAGTAATTAAAGCAGTCAACAGATATTATTTTATAGTGAAAAGAATACAAGTAATAACTGATTAATGATAACCATCTGTGCTATAATTTGCCTCTTTTATTTCTCTTTTAGATTACAACACAAGAATTGAAAGTAACTGTTTGTGATCTCAACCCTTACACAAATTATACATTTTCTGTCGATAGCAGACCTGTGGATCCGAATGGAAAATTAAATTCATTGGATACAATTGGATTTACAAGTGATCCTAATGACAATTCAGTTATCACCAAATCAGCGGGTATGATCCATAAGCTTGATCAAAATACAATCTCTCATAAAATAAATTTAAACTGAATACAACATGAACATGTTTTTTGCTACTATTAGTTTTGGGAAACCCAGGGATTTCAGGCTGAAAATGGTGCTGATTGCACAGAGTCACAGTGGGCATTAGAAAACCCCCCACTTGTTTTCACAGCTTTTCAACATTCACTGCATTTACATAATTGTTGTCAGTTTTGATTGAGACTAGTATTCTCCTTGAGGCAAAATAAGTTGTAGACTGGGGATAGATGGCCTAAAAGTGAAACTTAGACAGTGGGAGCATGTGATCACTCTTTGGTATGCCATCCCTTTGGTGAGCTATAACTCTTGGGATTATTATAGCTCTGGGTGGGCTGTAATTATTGGGATAATTATGGCTTTGTGTGGGCCATAACCCTTGGGATAATTATGGTTCTGTGTGGGCAATAACCTTTGGGATAATTATGGCTTTGTGTGGGCCATAACTCTTGAAATAATTATGGTTCTGTGTATGCTATCAATAGTTGGAATTGTGTCATGTTTGTATTTTTGCCACCTTAATAAATGATACTACATACACATATAGAATAATATACTGGAAATATACTTAGTCTGTTGAAATCTGTTGTAATGCTCTCTCATTTAGACAACAGTACCCCTGTCAAATTCCTATCTTTATACCCATCATAATAGTGATAGATTTTAGCAATCATGATGCAATGTATGGAAGGAACTGTTAGGACTGCAAACTGACCAGTTCTTTAGAGTTATTGCTAACTGTTAATGTACTCCTTGGAGGGTAGTACTTTCTCTCAGTAAAAGTAGATCCTAGTGATTAGAACCAATGTTATTTGTACAGTTAGGACTGAAACAAAGACTGAGTTTTCTTAATCAAATATTAATTCAGTCATTTTTTTAAAATAAAGCTGGAGATGCTGATGTGCACCTATTTCTAAGCCTACTTTGTTATTAAAACCTCTTAACTTCCTCTTTCCAACTGTACTGGAAGCTTTGTGAACTCGGCTAAATCTGGTTTCAGAAAAAACAAGTTTTGTAGTGATGCATTGAGGGATCCAGACAGTAAATCAGATGCATATTTTTTTCCCCTCTCCTGTTTATCTTCAAACTCCATAAAAGCAAATATAATCTTTTAGCACTCAAGGCAGATTAAGGTAAAGAAGTGCAGAAACTCTTAATTACTTATCAGTTATAATTCATGTAAATGTGGAGATTGTTTCAATTTTGTCTTCTTCTCAGAAGTCATTTGTTCACATTGAAAATCACACTAACGTGTTCAATTTAAGGTACCATGTGTACTTACTTATAAGTTCAGTCCAACTGCAAACTGCACTGACCCAGATCTGTTGATGCATTATGTGAAGGCTGACCAGGGTGTGTGCAGTTTCTTAGGAGTAATCAGTTGAATAACCATCATAGACCCTGATTAGCAGGTGCAGTATGCCATGGCATATCTGGATCTTTATTATTTGCAGTTGGGCTTGTCTAATAAGTGTATATAGATGGTTGTTAAATTTTGAACATGTTGATTGATACATAAAGGCTTTCATTAGCTTTGATATAACCCCTGTTCATTACCATGTTCATTGGTACATAAAGGCTTTCATTAGCTTTGATATAACCCCTGTTCAGTACCATGTTATTTAGCATCTTGCCATATCACATATTATCTTTACATGAGCATCTGAATGATGATTAAAAAGAATAACAACGTCGTGATCAATTTGACTATTCCTAATTTTAATTTTGTAATTATCTTGTGATCTTCCATATTTGAAGTTGTTCCCTTCTCAGCTAACTCTGCATTGAAAACATCACTTTATGACTGACTTCAGGATTACATTTCTGCATCTTTTTTTCTCATACCTTTTTCTTTACTTTAAAACATTGACACTCACTTTCACATAATATTTAAGAGCATCTTCCACTATAAACAGAAATCCTTTTATAATGTCCTGCACATTCTTCTGACCTTTAGTTTATAATGACACAAATATGCCTGGTGTTTTTTTAAAAATATTTAAAATTCTAATGTCAGTAGTCAATTCTGAATATTTTCTATGTGTCATTCCTATAGATCAGCATCTTCAGACTGATTTTAACCACATACACAGTTACCTCCCATGCAATATCACCTGTGTCCTGATTGGATGTGCTTTAAATTGCAGCTAATGTGCATTCTACTGGAGACAAGTTGCAGTGAATCCCTTTGATACTTTGTATTGATAATTTCCAAATGCGTGTAAAACAGGATATTGTTTGAAGTTAACTAATGCTTGGTGCTGGAAGAAAACAACCAAATGTCTTTTAGATGGCTAAGAGCAATTTTATGGTTTTACTACAATTAATAACAAAGTGGTCTTTCAGGTCACTTTTGTACATTAAGGGATGCAACTCAATAGTTGTAGATAGTAGTTATCTCCCATGGATTCTGTTCCCCTGTTAGTAGAAGTTCAAACCGTTGTTATTACAACAATAACTCCCCAGCTGATGTTTCAGCTTTTAATATAAATTCTCAAGTGACAAATAAAGTAGATAAATTATATACAAATGTATGTTTATGAGGGTGAAAAGGTCACGAATAGCAGCATGCTACCTGGAGTCATGTTCTTTGATTGACCATATGAAACTATTATCACTTGAGTCTTACAAGCAATCAAGTTTTAGATTTCCAGGTCAAGTTCAAGCTCAAGTTTCTTAATTTTGATCCTGAACTTGACCTGGATGTTTAAAACTGTTTGTGCTTCAGTTTGATATTGTAAACCAATCAAATGTAATGTTAGAAAATTGAAGTTACTTTCCTGGACATGCATTTATGTGTGTATTTGTGTAAATAATGTAAAGAGATAGCATGGATCTGTGTTGTGTGTTTTTGTCAACATCATGCAAAAATTACATGTGTGTGTTTGTGTTAAAAGTGTAAAGAGATTACATTGGGTCTTTGTGTGTTTGAATCAGTAATGTACATAGATTACAAGGATATGTGTTTGTGTCAAAAGTATTTAGGGATTACAAGGATCTTTGTGTGCATTAGTGTCAACAACATACAGGTAGTATGTGTGTTTGTGCCAACATTGTCCAGAGATTACAGGAATTACACTTAAGATCTATACCACAGTCTATTCTTTCTCAAAATCATAAATATTCATATCCACAGAAATAAACAATGTGAAATGTCGTATTTTTTGGCAAAACTTTTGTTTTTGTGTTTTGTTTTGTTGTCACAAATCCCAGATTAGCAGTGAGCATATATGCTATGAATAGTAATTTCAGAACAATAGTGTAACTGCTAAATTTAAATTTTCCAAAGTTGGATAGTTGTCCAGTATTTTCTGATTTAATATAATTGAACAGGTGTGCTCTTAGATCAGTTGAAAGTCAACATTGTCCCAGATGGCAAGTTGATTTTTTAAGCTATGGAGGAAATCAATATCACGCCCTCTTCAGACATAGAATAGTATAGTCTTATAATTTACTTTAATTTTAATTTAATCTTTACTTTTAATTTACTTAAAAATATATGCCTGGAATTTAACAACATGGGTAGTGAAAAATGAGGCTTGTGTTTAGACACACTGAAATCATTTTACATATGAAGAACAAGCATTTTTTATTTTATTTTGATGTTAATTTTTTATTATTCACAGTGCCAGCAGCTAATCCTAAATTATTGTCCTACACTGATGTACCCTGCCATGAGAAACAGTGTCGCCAGGTACTAGTGTATTGGGAGGTGAGAAATAAATTTAATATCCTTTCCCATTTGAATTTGTTATATCCTAAATCATTTCTAATCATTGTATCTCTTACATGCATGAGATGTATGTATCTATGATGTACAAGTTTTCAATAGGGACACATTTGTAGTAAATGAGACTTGTATTTGTGGTTTATGTGTTTAAATAGAGACCCATTTGTAGTAAATGAGACTTGCATTTGTGGTTTATGTGTTTAAATAGAGACACATTTGTAGTAAATGAGACTTGTATCTATGGTTTATGTGTTTTCAGTAGGGACACATTTGTAGTAAATGAGACATGCATTTGTGGTTTATGTGTTTAAATAGAGACACATTTGTAGTAAATGAGACTTGTATTTATGGTTTATGTGTTTAAATAGAGACACATTTGTAGTAAATGAGACTTGTATTTATGGTTTATGTGTTTAAATAGAGACCCATTTGTAGTAAATGAGACTTGTATTTATGGTTTATGTGTTTAAATAGAGACACATTTGTAGTAAATGAGACTTGTATTTATGGTTTATGTGTTTAAATAGAGACCCATTTGTAGTAAATGAGACTTGCATTTGTCGTTTATGTGTTTAAATAGAGACACATTTGTAGTAAATGAGACTTGTATTTATGGTTTATGTGTTTTCAGTAGGGACACATATGTAGTAAATGAGACTTGTATTTGTGGTTTATGTGTTTAAATAGAGACACATTTGTAGTAAATGAGACTTGTATTTATGGTTTATGTGTTTTCAGTAGGGACACATTTGTAGTAAATGAGACTTGTATTTATGGTTTATGTGTTTAAATAGAGACCCATTTGTAGTAAATGAGACTTGCATTTGTCGGTTATGTGTTCTAAATAGAGACACATTTGTAGTAAATGAGACTTGTATTTATGGTTTATGTGTCTTCAGTAGAGACACATATGTAGTAAATGAGACTTGTATTTGTGGTTTATGTGATTAAAAAGAGACACATTTGTAGTAAATGAGACTTGTATTTATGGTTTATGTGTTTTCAGTAGGGACACATATGTAGTAAATGAGACTTGTATTTGTGGTTTATGTGTTTAAATAGAGACTCATTTGTAGTAAATGAGACTTGCATTTGTCGTTTATGTGTTTAAATAGAGACACATTTGTAGTAAATGAGACATGCATTTGTGGTTTATGTGTTTAAATAGAGACCCATTTGTAGTAAATGAGACTTGTATTTATGGTTATTGTGTTTTCAGTAGGGACACATTTGTAGTAAATGAGACTTGTATTTGTGGTTTATGTGTTTAAATAGAGACCCATTTGTAGTAAATGAGACTTGCATTTGTGGTTTATGTGTTTAAATAGAGACCCATTTGTAGTAAATGAGACTTGTATTTGTGGTTTATGTGTTTAAATAGAGACCCATTTGTAGTAAATGAGACTTGTATTTATGGTTTATGTGTTTAAATAGAGACCCATTTGTAGTAAATGAGACTTGTATTTATGGTTTATGTGTTTTCAGTAGGGACACATTTGTAGTAAATGAGACTTGTATGTATGGTTTATGTGTTTAAATAGAGACACATTTGTAGTAAATGAGACTTGTATTTATGGTTTATGTGTTTAAATAGAGATACATTTATAGTAAATGAGACTTGTATTTATGGTTTATGTGTTTTCAGTAGGGACACATTTGTAGTAAATGAGACTTGCATTTGTGGTTTATGTGTTTAAATAGAGACCCATTTGTAGTAAATGAGACTTGTATTTATGGTTTATGTGTTTAAATAGAGACACATTTGTAGTAAATGAGACTTGTATTTATGGGTTATGTGTTTTCAGTAGGGACACCTTTGTAGTAAATGAGACTTGTATTTGTGGTTTATGTGTTTAAATAGAGACACATATGTAGTAAATGAGACTTGTATTTGTGGTTTATGTGTTTAAATAGAGACACATTTGTAGTAAATGAGACTTGTATTTATGGTTTATGTCTTTTAAATAGAGACACATTTGTAGTAAATGAGACTTGTATTTGTGGTTTATGTGTTCTAAATAGAGACACATTTGTAGTAAATGAGACTTGTATTTATGGTTTATGTGTTTTAAATAGAGACACATTTGTAGTAAATGAGACTTGTATTTTATGGTTTATGTGTTTTAAATAGAGACACATTTGTAGTAAATGAGACTTGTATTTGTGGTTTATGTGTTTTCAGTAGGGACACATTTGTAGTAAATGAGACTTGTATCTATGGTTTATGTGTTTAAATAGAGACACATTTGTAGTAAATGATACCTGCATTTATGGGTTATGTGTTTTCAGTAGGGACACATTTGTAGTAAATGAGACTTGTATTTATGGTTTATGTGTTTAAATAGAGACACATTTGTAGTAAATGAGACTTGTATTTATGGGTTATGTGTTTTCAGTAGGGACACCTTTGTAGTAAATGAGACTTGTATTTGCGGTTTATGTGTTTAAATAGAGACACATATGTAGTAAATGAGACTTGTATTTGTGGTTTATGTGTTTAAATAGAGACACATTTGTAGTAAATGAGACTTGTATTTATGGTTTATGTGTTTAAATAGAGACACATTTGTAGTAAATGAGATTTGTATTTGTGGTTTATGTGTTCTAAATAGAGACACATTTGTAGTAAATGAGACTTGTATTTATGGTTTATGTGTTTTAAATAGAGACACATTTGTAGTAAATGAGACTTGTATTTTATGGTTTATGTGTTTTGAATAGAGACACATTTGTAGTAAATGAGACTTGTATTTGTGGTTTATGTGTTTTCAGTAGGGACACATTTGTAGTAAATGAGACTTGTATCTATGGTTTATGTGTTTAAATAGAGACACATTTGTAGTAAATGAGACCTGCATTTATGGGTTATGTGTTTTCAGTAGGGACACATTTGTAGTAAATGAGACTTGTATTTGTGGTTTATGTGTTTAAATAGAGACACATTTGTAGTAAATGAGACTTGTATTTGTGGTTTATGTGTTTTAAATAGAGACACATTTGTAGTAAATGAGACTTGTATTTGTGGTTTATGTGTTTAAATAGAGACACATTTGTAGTAAATGAGACTTTTATTTGTGGTTTATGTGTTTTCAGTAGGGACACATTTTTAGCAAATGAGACTTGTATTTATGGTTTATGTGTTTTAAATAGAGACACATTTGTAGTAAATGAGACTTGTATTTAGGGGTTATGTGGTTTCAGTACGGACACATTTGTAGTAAATGAGACTTGTATTTGTGGTTTATGTGTTTAAATAGAGACACATTTGTAATAAATGAGACTTGTATTTTTGGTTTATGTGTTTAAATAGTGACAAATTTGTAGTAAATGAGTGAGACATGTATTTTTGTTTTTTTGTGTTTTCATCAGGGACACTAGACATATTTGGAGGTTATATCGGTGATTTAAATAATGTAAATGTGTTCTGTTTAATATACCACTATTACACATAACCTAATCTGCTGTTTTGATTTTGTTTCCATTATCAGATCAATGAGACTAGACAGTAGAAATGAGTAATTTTAGTTTTTCTCTCCAGCCCTTGCCTCCCTGTGATCTCCATGACAGTCCATCAGACCAGTGGTATGAAATAATCACTAAGGAGAGAGGGTCAGAGAAGACATGGAACTCTGTTGTGAATGATTTAAAAGCCATATCACAACTCCCAGATGAAGGAAAGGTCTATGATGTCAAGCTTAGAGTGATTACAGGCAGTGGAAAGAAGCGGGAAGATTTCAGTCAGTTGATTATATGGCCCAGAAGTCAAAGTAAGCTTTTAGCTTTTCCTTGTGGAGATAACATGTCAGCATCATATGTATTTACTTCATCAAAACATTGACCTCTATTTTAACTAATTTCTGTAAATAGCATATGTGCTGCTAAATGAATTCCTGTCATTATTCAGTGTAAGCCACAGCAGTTATTGTGTTAGTTGTTGTAGTGTTTAACACCATTTTTCAGCACATGATAGGCTATATGTGGTGGTGCAGGAAGAACCTAGGAACCCCCCCCCCCCCGGTAAGAACCACCGACCAATGAGAAGATATTGCCACAATTTCTCAAATACCCACATTGGCTGAATCTGAGACTCGAACCCACACAGACAGGTGAGATGGCAGTTAATTGTAATGGAGAGCGCTTTAGACACTCAGCCACTCGGGGCCCCTGCCACAGCAGTAAAGATGGATATAATTAGTTTATGTTAAAGACTATGCATTTTGGCAGTCTCATGAAATGTGAAGATGATGTTCAGAAAATGAATGAAGTTGATTTCTTGGATACTGTCTTCCCAAATCAATTACGAAATTACCAAAACCTAAATTGATAGAAGCAGAGTCCTAATTAAATCTACTATCACAGTGGAAACATCCCGTCATTGATTGACTACTTTGTGGATGAAGTTATCCACAACAACCAGTGGAAGAATTCAAGGGATTTGTAAGATTTGACTAATTAATTTGGTGTTGCACAGCATTCTTTTGAAAATCCATTTGCAGGATATATTTAGAATATATTTTCTCAGAATCACTGTTTGTAAATTATTTGCAAATGCTTTGCACAAGTGAGGTGCAAACAGCTTTTAAACAGTGTGTTATACAGCATATAGATAGCAAATAGTTATATACCAACAAAATGATTTGCAAATACAATCTTCAGCTCAATTTTCTTTTATAAAGTGTTTGCCAGCCGGTATTTTGAAATATAATTTCCATTTTCAATTAGACTTAGCTACTTATAATAGAATTTCCTATTAGAAATAGGACTGTTCTAGTAAAACATGCAAATACTTTGTAAGAGGTATTAAATAATAATAATAATAATAATAATAATAATAATAATAATAATAATAATAAAGACTTTATTTAGAGAAGGTAACTCAATTAGTTACAGAACTAATCTACCTTGAGGCCTTCTATCTGTTATGTACTTAGAAATATAATTTCATTTGTCAGTTAGACATAGGTACTGTACATTAGCAGATGGTTTGCAAACAAGGGCTGATACAATTTGTGTATGCAGTTTGTACTTGCGAACTCTTCACAGAATATACCAAGACATGATTCATGTTTGATAAAGCCATGATTTTGCCTGGAAATCTGGATCTATCACATTACTTATGATTGAAATGTATATTTATTGAACTTTCACTTTTAAAAAGTGGAGGTGTGTTAAGTTAGCATGCTTTTAAAATTTTAAAAATATTTTTATGACAGGTCCGATTGCACCCAGCATGGTTGTGGAGTATGATACAATGAAGAATGGTACAAACTTTTACATTACATTAAGTCTAACTGAGGCACAGTCACAGACATCCCAGATCCTTTATTGGTGTCGTGGTCTACGACGAACTGGATGCCAGGTAGGTTCAATCAAGACATTTTTTCCCCACATCGTAATATTTTTTTGTATTGACGGTATGTTGATTTAGTCATGTATCCATTCATCCATTTCTCCATCCATCCCAAGAAATCAATGAGCTTGCTTAATCAGAAACCACTCAGCATAGAATAAACAAAAAGACAGGCATATTTGTATGTATGTCAAAACAGCATGATTATATATACTGTATATATTACCAGGTCAATACAGCAATTTTTCAATTTGTTTTGCACATTTGTGAATATTTTTATGAAATAGCACAATTATTCTTTGACAAGATGGGGTAGGCAAATTAAACTGAATGACTATCCTTATATGGAGACGTGTAAGATTAACCATACCATAATATGTTCCTGACGTGCTATGCCATTATATGTAGAAAAACAAATTACAATAGGAAGATAACAGGAAGATATTGTTTTGCAAAAGTTGAATCATACTGGACATTGAATATTCACACATTTTAATTGTTAACTCAGAATATCTTAAGTATTAAAAAGAAAAGAGAAATATATGATCATATCAGCCACTCACCAACCCTCCAATAAAAAACTCAGATTATCTTATGAATTAAAAAGAAAAGAGAAATATATGAACATATCAGCCCACCCACCAACCCCCAATAAAAAAAACTCAGATTATCATGTGAATTCAAAACACAATCCCCTATCAACCCCCTATAAAAAAAAAACTCAGACCATCTGGTGAATTCAAAATAATGAACATATTAGCCTTCACCCCATCTCCCAAAAAGTGACACTATCTTGTGAATTGAAATAAAGAGAGAAACTTATGAGCATATCAGCCCCCGCCCAACCCAACCCCCCACAAAACTGAGACTATCTTATGAACTGAAAAAAAGAGAAATATATCAACTTGTCAGCATAAAAAGGTTCATACTGGCATACAACTGTAATGATTGACTAGGAAATTTTCTAAAGGCTATGACATCAGTTACATTGTTGTAGACTGACTAGGGGCCTATCTAATGGCTAGGATATCAGTTATATTGTTATAGACTGACTAAGGGCTTATCTAAGGGCTAGGATATCAGTTACATTGTTATAGACTGACTAGGGGCCTATCTAAAGGCTAGGATATCAGTTACATTGTTATAGACTGACTAGGGGCCTATCTAAGGGCTAGGACATCAGTTACATTCTTACAGACTAACTAGGGGCCTATCTAAGGGCTAGGATATCAGTTACATTGTTATAGACTGACTAGGGGCCTATCTAAAGGCTAGGATATCAGTTACATTGTTATAGACTGACTAGGGGCCTATCTAAGGGCTAGGACATCAGTTACATTCTTACAGACTAACTAGGGGCCTATCTAAGGGCTAGGATATCAGTTACATTGTTATAGACTGACTAGGGGTCTATCTAAATGCCAGGACATCAGTTACATTGTTATAGACTGACTAGGGGCCTATCTAAGGGCTAGGACATCATTTACATTTTTATAGACTAACTAGGGGCCTATCTAAGGGCTAGGATATCAGTTATATTGTTAAATCAAAACAAGAAGAGAAACATTTGCAATAACTCTATTTATTCAGTGGTCAAGATGGCTCTTTTTTGACAACTAGTTTTTTGACACAATGCATGCTATTTAGCAGATAATTGTCTCCAGCTAAATACATGAAGTTTTTTGTTTTATATTTATTTGTTCTCTGTTCTTGAAAGGGAGGTAACTCCAACATAACTGATCCACAGTACTGCATTTGAATTTGATACTAAAAATAAATATATAATAAATTTATTGACCATTTATAATATTTTAAATTTTATGCTCCAGCATCTATTTATATTAAAATGTACTATATGAATATTTGTATAGGGCAATTAAAATTATAATAATTCTGATGCAATGAAAGTTGCAGACACACCCTTATCCCAAATGTAAAAATTTGAGTCTCACTTATTTAAAATGTGGATCTAAAATTTGCTTGCTGTTGTCCAAAGGTCCATTGCATCTAACATTTACTTGCTATGACCTGTTACTTGCTGTGGCCTGAAGGCCCCTTGCATCTAAAATGTACTAGCTGTGGTCTGAAGACACCCTGCAACAAAATTTTACTTGCTATGATCTGAAGGCCCCTTGCATCAAACATTTACTTGCTCTGGTCTGTTACTTGCTGTGGTTTGAAGACCCCAAGCTTGCATCTAAAATTTGCTTGTTGTTGTCTGAAGACCCCTTG
Organism: Unio delphinus; assembly: GCA_029339505.1. NCBI lineage: Eukaryota > Metazoa > Mollusca > Bivalvia > Unionida > Unionidae > Unio > Unio delphinus. The sequence continues at coordinate 8,347,025 of JAQISU010000433.1, read as the reverse complement.
CAACTAAAATTTACTTGCTAATTCTTCGGGTGTGAAGGTCAAATGCATTTAAAATTTATTTGCTATGATCTGAAGGCTTCTTGCGTCAACAATTTACTAGCTCTGGCCTGTTACTTGTAGTGGTTTGAAGAACCCTTGCATCTAGAATTTGCAGACCACAGCAAGTTAAGTTTAGATGTCAATGGACTTCAGACCACAGCAAGTTAAGTTTAGATGTCAGTGGACTTCAGACCACAGCAAGTTAAGTTTAGATGTCAGTGGACTTCAGACCACAGCAAGTTAAGTTTAGATGTCAGTGGACTTCAGATCACAGCAAGTTAAGTTTAGATGTCAGTGGACTTCAGATCACAGCAAGTAAATTTAACAAGCAATGGGCCTTCAGACAACAGCAAATACATTTAACAAGCAATGGGCCTTCAGATCACAGTAACAGACCAGTGGAAGTAAATTTTAGATGCAAAGAGTCTTCAGACCATAGCAAGCAAAGTTTAGATCCACAGGGTCTGCAGAGCATAACAGTTAACAAACCATAGCTAGTCAATTTTTGATGCAATGGAGTACCTTCAGACCATAGCAAGTAAAGTTTAGCTGCATACTTGACTGATGCATACATCCTGAATGATGAACTATAACTAGGGTGCATACTATGCCAGTGTCCAATGACAGCTCAATCATCTTGCATTGATTTGTGAGACAGAAGTTTTTGCAGTGACCTCAATTTACAAACATTTAGATGATGCATTACTAGAGCAAATCTTGGAATGTTTGAGACAATATAACACTAAATCTTGACCCTCATATTTCAAAGAAGTTTATACTTTGTAACTTTATTTTGTTTTATAAATTTTCTATTATCTTTTAGTACCTGATATTTGCCTTTATATGGAAGGATTTTATTCCTAAAGTATAAATGTCACCTAACCGTAAACCCAGTGTGTTAATTGTATACCCATAGTTATTTGTCTGTCATACACTGCAGATAGTCAGTTAGCAATGCATGCTATTTCCAACTTTTTAAAAGAAAGCCCCCACCCCTCCCCCAACCAATTTCAACCAATTTTGCACACAGCATCCTGCCATAAGAGCCTTTCAGATGTGTACAAATGAAGTAGGAGAGTCATCATATATAACTGCATTTTAAAATTTGGGAAGAAACGTAAAAAGCAATATTTCTAGAAGCACTGAACAGAGTTCGATCTGTATGAAGACCTTTCAAGGTTATACTAATGATTCTGATCTGCTATCAAATATGGCCTCTGTTACCAAAAATAGAAAAACCAGTTTGTTGTCCATTACCTATTTCTATTTTCTACCTCTTCTAACTATACTGCTGACAGAATTATACACAAACTTGACACAGAGGTTCCTAAGGTAAAGACCTATAAAGTTTTTAAATAATTATTAAGATCTGTCATAAATATTATTAACACATTAACCTCTGGTGCCGCTTTTACCGGGCAACAGGTAGTAGCCTACTGCCATCACAGTCATGTATGATACATTAAAGTGGGTGGTATGATAGAAAGGTAGACAGATTTAGCTCTACAATGATGGCAAATAATCTGGATGTTTAAGTTGCACAACAAAATACAGAGGGAAAAACCTAATTTTTCGGACTTGTGTTTTTTCCCCCACCCAAAATTTGCCTGTGGTCAGAATCTGACTTTGTGTCAGATTATGGACTTTGTAGCCTCAGATCTAAGGTAGACTGGTCTAAACTGCACACAGACAGGTGAACACACACAGATAGGTGAACCTGTGCAAGAAGTAGGATGACATGGGCATTTTTAATAAAGTGTGGTCTCCATGCAAAAACGATGGGTCTGTTAAGCACAAAAAAAGAGGGAAAAAAAACCCCTTTAACTTTTCATTATATGCTCATGCATGGGCAAAATAACCAATCGAAAACATTGTTTTAACACACCTAGGCATAATACCAATGTCGATGTATTAAGATGTCTTCAGAAATAGTCCACAAAATGGATTTCCTACTTGCATTTCATGCAAACACAGCAAAAAACTACAGGGGTTAATGTATTAACAACAGAAAAACCATTAAATGATTCTTTTCCACAACCATTGAAAGCTAATTGAAGTAAATGACATAAACACATTGGCTTTAAGTTCTGTCAAATTCCTAAAATAAATGCCAATCTGTCTATGAGCATTTCTAAAAAAAGATAAACCTTTAAATGGGTTTTTCTCCCAAAACACTTAATTAAAATTGATTAAAAAGCATAATTGTATCAAGATCTTTTAAATTTACACAACTGATTTTGATATCCCATTATAATGGCTACCATTACTACAAAAAGAAAACCTTCCAATGACTTCTAAAAAAACTCATGGACAGAACTTGATTAAATGTAACGGAAAGAATCCTGACATTAAGAGCTTTCAGATGTAGCGAAAATCCCAAGCTGCTGTAAATATTGCTACATTTACTATAAATAGCGAAACCTTTTTAAAATGTTCTTTCCATAAACAATGAATTAATTAAACTAGATTAGATAGAAAGCATCATTGAGAGTTTCATGTTCACACAAATAATGCTACTCTTTTAGTATTATTATTATTAATATTATTAATGTTTATTATTGGTATTATTATTAATGTTTATCATTATGATTATTATTAATGTTTTTTTAATTATTATTAATGTTTATCATCCATATTAATACTGTTCATTATTATTATTATTATTATTATTATTATTATTATTATTATTATTATTAATAATAATAATGTTTATTATCAGTACTAATGTTTATTATTATTAATGTTTATTATTTTTAATAATAATTATTATTATTAACATTTATTATTATTATTATTATTATTATTATTATTATTATTATTATTAAAGTTTATTATTATTATCAATGCTTATTATTATTATTATTATTATTAATGTTTTTTTACTATTATTATTATTATTAGTATTATTATTATTATTAATGTTTAATATTAATATTAAAAATGTTTATTATTATTATTAATGTTTATTATTATTATTAAAGTTTATTATTATTATTAATGTTATTATTATTAATGTTTATTATTATCATTAATGTTATTATTATTATTATTATTATTATTATTATTATTATTATTATTATTATTATTAATACTTATTATTATTAATGTTATTAGTACTATTATTAATGTTTATTATATTTATTAATGTTTATTAATGTATGCTAATGACACCCAAATATACAAATCTAACCACTCAGTTGAAGTTGATGCTACCATCCAAGGAATAGATAGGTGTATTTCTGATCTGAAATCATGAATGACATGTAACAAGCTGCAGATGAATGGTGATAAAACTCAGGCCATTCTGATCACAACGCAAAGACTTTCTCATTTACATCTTTTACCTCAAACAATAAATATCAGCAGCACCAACATTATATTCACACAGTTAGTACAAAACTTAGGTGTTACTCTCGACTGTTACTCTTGACATTACTCTTAAATTGCACCAACATGTAATGAACATATGCCAGGCTGCATATTTTGAGCTGAGATGCTACAGTTCCATTCACAAATATCTTTTAGTTGATGTCACTAAAACACTTGTGTGTTCATTAGTACTTTCAAGACTGGACTATTGTAACTCAATACAGTCAGGTTCATCTCAATATCTACTCCGGAAACTTCGAAAAATTCAAAACACAACTGTTTGGATCATTCTTAACCACGATCAGAGCACACTTTCCCGCTATTCTGTACCCTACACTGGCTGTCCATTTGATCCAGAATCAAACACAAAATTTGTTCTCTGTACTACATTTTACTGATGGACTCCAGTACAACATATCTATCTGGCCATACCCATCTGTACACACCAGCATGATACTTATGCTCCTCTTCTGACAATCATATACTCATTATTCCCACTATGAAAATGAAGTCATATGGACAACGTTCTTTTGCATACCAGGGCCCAGCAATGTGGAATGAACTGCCTATTGAATATAGACACAAAGACACAGTGATCCTGTTCAAAAGTGCTTTTAAAACTCACCTTTTTTTACTTCAAGAACAAACTTAAAGACCTATTACTGTTTCCTACCTTAAATATTTTCAGAATGTTGTAATGTTTTCTAATTTCATCAGGTTTGTTTTGTTTTTTGTTTTTTGTAGTCATATCATTATAGAGGTTGTGAAGCACTTAGAGCTTCTAACGATTAGGTGCTATACAAAGTCCTCATAATTATTATTATTATTTTAACATCAATCACATTTGGTAGACCTGGCTGTGAAATAAAGAGGAGCAAAGAAAGGATGAGCATAATCCTGTATTGTTAAAACTTTCTTGCAATGTTTTAAAGTAGAAAACTTTAAAATATGGCTTAATTGGTATCAACTATTAGCTGTAATGTGTGTTTGGATGATTCAAGAGTTCTCTGATGTAAATTGTACATTTATATGCTTAATTCTGCATCTCAAATACCAAACCTAACCCATCAAGATCAATCTTTCATTAAATTATATTTATTTATATTTTTCAGTTATCATTTTTATTTTAACAGGAAGCAATGTCCTTTTTGAAAATTAATGGCAGTTCTGCTGAGATATTCATTGAGAATTATGTGTTGGATTTGAACTTCCTAATAGGTGTGGAATCACAACAGCTTCAATCAGGGGAGATTACTCAAAGTGGAATACAAATAGTTGGCTGCATTTATCGCAAAGATCAAAGTGAGTAATGCTTATTAATTAAGTTCGTCTGGTTAAATGACTGTAAGACCATGTGCTTATAGTATGTCCCTGTGTGCTATCAGCGGTCTGTTTGATGTTATCTGGCTCAATGGATGTAATATGGTCTGCATCCATTTTGTGTTATAAGTGGTCCATTTGATGTTATCTGGCTCAATGGCTTTAATATGGTCTGCATCCATTTTGTGTTATCAGCGGTCTGTTTGATGTTATCTGGTTTAATGGCTGTAATATGGTCTGCATCCATTTTGTGCTACCAGTGGTCTGTATAATGTTCATCTGGATAAATGGTTCTAAGACCAGGTGTTCATTGTATGGTCTTGCATCCATTGTGCATTATTATTATTTGTTTGTCATCTGTTAAGAAATACTATTTTCAACTTATTTTTAAAATCATTTGGTCAAATTTCAACCAGACTTGGCAGATAGCATCTGGGAATAAAGGCTTTATAATTTTATGCAAATGATGCCATCCACTTCTCAGATATGGCTGCCATTACTACAGCAGAAAAACATGACATCTTGAATTCAGCTGAACAGAATTTGACCAAAATTGATAGAATGCATACTGGCATAAATGCCCTTATAGCTTGCACTGTTGATGTCATTAAATATGGCCACCATTACTAAAATAGACTTTAAACTTATGTTTTCCAACAACAGCCGGACAAAATTTGGCCATTCTGCTATGAGTAAATGTTGCTTATTCATCATTAAATAAGACTATATGGAGTAAAATTCAACTTCAAAGACGAATTGCTGCTGATGACAAACTTGCCAATAATTTTTACTACCAGCAATGATGGCTTCAGTATTCTTATTCAAAGCCATCATGTGTAACAGTGTTTATTCTTCAACACATATTTCTATGTTGCTCATCCTTTGAGTTTAAAGATGACCATACTATTTTTACTAAGTGGTTTGGCTTCTGTGGGTGAGTGAATGGCTGATCAACCTAATTTGTTCTCTGAACCATCTGTGGCTGCATGGTTTGGCTGGATCAATAGAGGATGTGTTACAGTTTTGAGATTTCTGTTTCTGCATCACTTCTGAAATTCTTCTCCAGTCAAAGTATAGCTCCAGTATGATTGTTGAAACTCCACAGTGATCCTATGAACAATCTTACCAAGACTCAGGATAAATGTTGAATTGATTTGAAGGAAATTTTGAAGCATTTCTTCTGACTGTCTCGAGGTTACTTTACTTCCTTTAGTTTGCCTCAGAAATAGTTCTTAGGTAGTTGCTCTTCTGACTTTCTGGTGACATGGCATTTTGTCAGCAAAGTGTGGATGCTTGGAATGCCTGCATGTTTGATAACCATTGTCTTGAACCCTGCCCTGCCATCTTATCCTCATTAGTTTTCTATGACAGCCTATGTAGAAATGATTCATTTTATTTTTATGGTGTCTGTACGTTTTTCAGGTTTCACAAAAGTATACAACAGGGTTGGCAACATATTGGCTTTGTAGACCTTAAGTTTTCTTTGTATGTTGATACTTCTGTTGTCCCACACATTTGCAAATAGTCTGCCAAAGGTCTCACTTGCTTTAGGATTTCTGGTTTTGGTTTCATCATTGATTTGGACTGCATTTGAAAGTATGCTGCCAAGGTGAATGAGTCCACTGCCACAAGATGTTTGCCATTTACTGTGATGATATGCTCTTTGTAAGGCTTTTCTAGTGCAGTTTGCTGTATCACATTTGTCTTCTTTTGATACTGATTGTGACACTGAAAATGTCATAAACTTGCAAACATCTTGTCTGTGGCTCTTGATACTTTTCTGAAACCACCCTGACTCTGTGAGTAATCCTTGATCTGGGAATAACACTGTACCATACTCTGTTGCATGTCAGACTTAGATTTAGCATTCAATCAGTGAATGAAAGATCACAAAAAGTAAGGTCCTGTAACTTTGCCTTCACCTGTCTGTAGTCTCCTCAGATTGAAGACATTGCCAACAGTCCTCCATTTAATGTTGATCCCAGTGTCTTGGTCATGATAGCATCAGTAGGCATTTTAAAGAACATGAAAATGAAGAGAATTTCGGCCAACACATATTCTTGTTTGACATCAAAATGAAGAGAATGCCAACACACAGCCTTGTTTGACATCAAATATATAGAGTATTGGGGACAACACATAGCCTTGTAGGACATCAAAATGAAGAGGATTGGGGACAACACATAGCCTTGTTTGACATCAAAATTAAAAGAATTGGGTACAACAAAAAATAGCCTTGTTTGACTTCATTGTTGACTAAGAATGGTTCAGAGGACTGTCCATCATCCATGACATGAGCAAGAATGCCATCTGGAACTGCCAAACCATAATGACGAAGTTCTCTGGGCATCCAAGTTTGCCCTGACCTTCTAAAGGCCTCCTTAGCTGACTGTGGCAAAGGTTTTTGTCTGGTCGATGAATGTCACATACAAGTTGGAGTTTTATTCCTGGCATTTCTCCTCTAGCTGCAAATATTTTGTCTGTGGTCCCTGGTACTGTTCTGCCACCACCTTGACTGTCTGTCAGTAGTCCTTGACCAAATATAGCATCAGGTGATACAGCAGAATTCTGACAAGTATTTTGCAAGCTTTTTCGACAGCAAGGATATGTTCTGGATAGTTTTTACTGCCTTAACTGTTGCCTCCTTGCTGATATATAGATGCTGCCCATCTTTGAAATATTCTTTCTTCGTCAGTGAGCAGCATGGTGCTGGCAACACTAATTAATGGAGATGTTCTTTACTACTAAAGATACTGATGTAATATTTGCACTGCACATGTATACATATGTTCTTGCATCCATACTGGGTCATTTTATGCTTATGTTGTAGCATTTTACTAATCACAATTTAGTTTCCATGTATCTGATATCAAATGTCAATACATTTTCACATAATTGTCACCAAATCACACTGATGGTGCCTTTCCAAGAATGGCATTCCAGGCTTCTTACAGTATTTTGTAAATTTATCTTGGGTTAACCCCTGCCACATATCAAAATGGATTGCTGTGACCTACTTTCTTTACACTAATAATGATATCAACCCCTGCCACAGAGTATCTCTAGAGTTGCCTGTCACTAATAACTTTAGCTTTATTTGTTATGTCATCTAATACTCTGTGTTTTCTATTATATTTAAGCAATGTTTAAGTATCCAAACCATTATTGGTTCTTGGAAGACCTGTTTTCCATTTCAAGCAACATTAGATTCCTTTACCTATACACATCCAAGCACTTATATTGATTTGTAAAACAAAGTAAATGGCATATCATGTTGACAAATATTATTTGCAAATGATTTAAAGCTTCTCCAATAAAGAAGTAGTTTTAAAAGTTTGTTATATGTTTTCCAGAGCCAGTTATTCCTCTCAAAAATTTCCACATTGCCAAAGGGATTGCTGAGATAGAAGGTGAACTGTCCCTACAGTGGGATCCCTATGAATGCAACAGTTCTTACCTTGAGTCTGGTTATGTGCTAAGCTACACCCTCTACTACTGCCAGGTCATTGATGAATCATCTTGCAATGGTAAGCATATCTGTAATTGTTTGTGATAAAATTGATATATAATATTGGGGATTAAGTGATATCCATGATACCAATGTTTGTATGTGTAACAGAATTGTTACCAAGTGGATGGTGGATTAAATGAACAACACAAACACAATATGTGAAAGATAATGTAAATTTATGAAATAAATTATTAATGAAAAATAATGATGTATCAACACAATAACTCATGCGTTCAACCCACGATTAAACTTCACAACCATTCACAATACATGAATAAATTAAATATTAATACACAATAAACACAGAACCAAGGAATCTCCTGGACTATACACAGATCCAAGGGAACCTTTACAAAAGTTATATTAACGCAAGTATAAATTGCGATAACATATACAAACATCAAACTATACTATCGCACGTATGGATTGCGACAACTAGCACAAACATATATATGTATTTAATCAAGTTGCTAACTTTTATTGAGATTCATGTAATCCCTTGAAATACTACTGTGATTCGAAGTAACTATGTAAATATAACAATGTATTCATTTGTACTACAATTGCAACACACACGTGTCTCGACCCTGTACAACCGTACGATTAACCAACTATTGAATCGCCGCCCAGTTTCTCCGAATACCTAGGGTTGACTCAATGCTTTTATCAGTCACTTGCCCTTCATGGATCCACCACAGTTATACGTACAGACAGCATACAGCATCTACTAGAACCAACGGTCCCCAAATACTTAGACGCTACCCTGGACGTTTACACCTCTAGACAGCTCCGACACTCGGACATTTAGACTTCTAGATTTCTGGATATTTACACATCTCGACAAATGTAGACGGACAGACAATCTGACAGACAGACAGTCAGATACCTCAATTTGATCGCACAATTAAACAGCATAATCACGGCACAATCAATCACATTCAGCCCTTTTGCTGGAGCAATCAATCACATTCAGCTACAATTTAGTCACATTCAGCTACATTTCAGTCACATTCAGCTACAATTCAGAGACATTCAGAGACGTTCAGCTACAATCAGAGGCATTCCGCTACAAATCAGAGACGTTCCGCTACAAATCGAGCAACAATTCAGAGATGTTCCGCTACAAATCAGCAACAATTTCAACTACAATAAAGAAACCAAACTAATAATAGTTGTTTCTAAAACAATCTAAAACTTAGATTACGCTATTGCATTTAAAGTCTAATAGTGACTAGTAATTCCAAATATTCCACGTTTTAAATATGCATTGTAATAAAGGCATCATTACATGAAATGATAAACTGAATAGAATTCACAATAAAATGAAATATAAATTTAACACCCCTTTGGCTGGAGAAAGAATGACGAGATATCTCTCCTGTGATAAGATACTTTTGGACTCGTAATATTATCAGAAATATTCTGCTTTATATATCCTCAAATAGGTGAGCAGAATTCATGGCAAAATTCCCATGCATCCCGTGATTCTAATGTTCCTGACTTCAAGTGATTCGTAGTCAGGCACATGCAAATCGTTACACGTCACTTACCTTGAAAAACACTTATTCACCCCAGGTAACGCATGTACGACGAAACAAAAAAATGGTGAAATTAGTTTGTGATTCAAGAAGAAATAAATTCAATTTTCGCCTAATTCTGTGACAGTATGGTTACTTAAAACTAGTCACATGCATTAAATACCTGGCATAACAATGACATGGATCCTCCTTCTGTCTGCCACTAATTTATCACTTTACTATTTAAAATAAACTCTGCTACATCAGAATCCAGCCCTGTTTGAGAATGAAAAAGTGTATTTTAATATTTTTATTACAGATGAAAGAAGTAACAATTATGGATTAACTCCCCTTGCTCACACTATATGCCCACTCATTTCCAACATGTTTATTAGTTTGAATATTTGCTTAAATGTTTGCCATGCCTTTGAAAATCCATTGCAATTTATCTTAAGTTTAAACCATTTTTAGTGGTTTAGTCAGAAGGTTGATTTACCTGATATATACAATATATTTCACATTCCAGTGAATTTATTTGCATTTATTCATATATATTTTACTGACAGTCAATATTGAGCATGTGATATTACACATTGGTAACATTCACATTTCACACAGCTGAAATAATTGAAGAAATGTGCATTAAAATTATATAAACATGAAGTGTTAAGTATCCACCTAGGTTCAGAATCATTGATGAGTTTATGGGGGATGTTGAGATGTTGCCCCCAACCCTGCAAATATGTCTAAAATGGCATCTGCAATGACAAGTACTTCCAATCCCATTGAAGCTACAGCAGATGATTCCAACAAAGCTTTACAGGAATCTATCTTTAATGCTGACACCAGGTGATTGGAGGAAACTAGGATTGTTCTTAATCCAGTTTGGCATGCCATTGATACCAAGTCTGTGGGATTACATTCTGATTTGGATAGCCAGCAGCTGACCAATAAATTCAGCCATCTGGTCAAGGATTGTAATGTTGCCAGATGCTTACCACTCTGATGTGCCAAGTGAAGATAAAGACATCACTAACTGTAATATGTCTGCACCTTCTATAAGGTAGACAGTCAAGTGGTTCATTTGAGAAACATGATGTTGACTACCTCCATGCTTGTCTTGACATCTCTTGCAGTCTTTTGTCTAGCTGAGAAGGCAGAGCAGTGACAATCCATGGGAATCAGGCAAGGTAGTCAGTAGTGCAGCTTACCATATAGTGGTGTTGTAGTTGTTGTTGTTGTAGGGTTTAATGCCATTTTGCAGCACACAATAGGCTATACATGGTGGCCAGTATTAATGGTGGAGCAAGTACCCAGGAAATCTCCCAGAAAGAACCACTGACCCATGACTACTGGCAAGCTTTCTCACATACCCACGTTGGATGAATGGAAGACTTGAACCCACACAGAGGAGGAGATATGGCAGTGATCTATAATGGAGAGTGCTTTAGACCACTCAGTCACTCAGGGTCCTGCCATATGATGCCTTAAGAGAGGTGCACTCTTGCGATCTTTTTATAAACTTCACCATGAAGAAAACTTGAGCTCTCCTTTTTGCCTCCCCCCCTTGTGTTTAGTCACATTTTATCTGGGCGTCTCATACTGCTAGTAGATCTTGGGAGAGACCAGATGTAATATTAGGTGGTTGTGACTTTTTGTCTCATTAAATAGTATATAAAAAAATAGAAATGCTTACACAAAATTAATGGCAATTACAGCCATGCTGATACTATAGTGCAGTTACAGTTCTGCATACACAATTGTAATTATTGTAATTATAGTTACAGCTCTGCATACACAATTGTAATTATTGTAATTATAGTTACTGATCTGCATACACAATTGTAATTATTGTAATTATAGTTTATGTAAGGAAAATAAATGTCAATGACAAGTGTTTTTAAAATGATCTGAAACTACTAGTGATTTAAAACCCAACATAAAATGGCAGTACAGGTCTTCACTGGTGGAAAACTGATGTAATTTCATTGATGCCAGAACACAAAAGGTTTCTGATCTAGAGCTTTCTTCTGAGTGTATCTCCTTGTTGCCTGGGCTTAAAGTGGAAGCCATGCTTGCATCTGACAAAACGATGATCAGTGTGGCAATCTGCACTGGGCATCACTCTGTTATGAATGACATCTTTTAAGTCCCTCTAGCATACTATTATCTAATCTATTAGGTGCCAGTGTTTTAGTCTAGGATGCATCCAGGTCATTTTTATACTGTCTTTCAGCTAGAATACGGTATTTGTGATGGTGAGCTTTAATTCTACACAAACTTCAAGAAACAGGCGCCCATTGTCATTTCAGCAACCCACCCGATGTTTTCCAAGAATGGCATTCCAGGCTTCTAAATCTTAGCTTAGTCTAGCATCAAAATCTCTGATGATGATTATTGTGTCGCTTTCTGTGACTCTTGAGAAGTCTGCACAGGTCAGCGTAAAATTTATCCTTTTCAGAAGGATATGCCTGGAGTAATGGAACATATACACTGAAGAGTATGGTGTGTTGTTGGTTCAATAATGGGAGATGCATGGACATGATGTGGTCGGTGTGACTAGTGAGAAGGTTTGTTAACTAGGTGGCGATTGACTCAATCTATGAACCTACTCCTGAAAGTTGTTTTTCAGCCATTGGTTTTCCTGACCAGTACAGGGTGTGTCCAGTGCCAAGCTCTCTCAAACTTCCCTCCTCTGAAAGGAAGACTTTGCTAAGTGCAGCAATGTCAATACCATGGTGAGAGAGTTCATGTGTGATTAATGCAGAGCGTCGTTCTGGTCTGTTGCCACCGGTTGTGTCTAGCATTGTTCTGATGGTCCAACAAGCCAATTTTAGTCTTTTCTCATGATGTGAGGCAGGTGGGGCTTGCCTTGTTTCTTCTATTATGTTTCTACCACATTGGAAGATGCCCATTGGCTACAGCAGATCAACTAGGGTGTGTGTTAAGGAGACGAGCTTTGGTTAGACCACCTTGTTTAGGCCCCTCCATATGGAGCATGTAGTGCTGTCCTTAGATAAGACTACAAGGTCACTCAGGGTGCTGCTGGGTGATGGTGTTGTATCTAGATCAACACCATACGGCCAAGTGTCTGAGTCACCTGCATGTAGAGTTGGTACTGCGGTTTCCATTGACATCTTTAACCTGCCATTTCCTCTCCTCCTTTTCAGCTGCTGCAGGGCTTGATAGAGTCAAACATAAACAGTAGACTGTTCCTTTGTGTCTGCATACTGGAACTTTTAGGTGGAGTGCAGTCTTCACAAACTGGTCCCACCCTTTAAACCTGGTGTTCATCTGACATGGCTCAGTGAGCCAGGACAGTGACATTGAGGTCCACAGGTCATATGTTTTATATCAGTTTTCCTTTCCTAGGCAGATGACCAGCCATGACTAAAGGGATCTTCCTTCCTTGCTAATTCAAACCATAACTGGTTGGCCACAGCCGCAATCCACCAGTACATATGGTGCGTCCTGGTCCCGACCACTTGGCTGTTGATCTGTAGAGATCTTCTACCCTAGCCTGTGACTTCCCTGTAGAAGTTCATGCTCCTAGTGATGCAGTGTCACCAACCATTACACCCTTTATACAAATGTCACCAACCATCATACCCTTTATACAAATGTCACCAACCATCATACCCTTTATACAAATGTCACCAACCATCATACCCTTTATACAAATGTCACCAACCATCATACCCTTTATACAAATGTCACCAACCATCATACCCTTTATACAAATGTCACCAACCATCATACCCTTTATACAAATGTCACCAACCATCATACCCTTTATACAAATGTCACCAACCATCATACCCTTTATACAAATGTCACCAACCATCATACCCTTTATACAAATGTCACCTGCCGTGATTCCCCTTTTACAAATGTCACCAACCATTACACCCTTTATACAAATGTCACCAACCATCATACCCTTTATACAAATGTCACCAACCATCATACCCTTTATACAAATGTCACCAACCATCATACCCTTTATACAAATGTCACCAACCATCATACCCTTTATACAAATGTCACCTGCCGTGATTCCCCTTTATACAAATGTCACCAACCATCATACCCTTTATACAAATGTCACCAACCATCATACCCTTTATACAAATGTCACCAACCATCATACCCTTTATACAAATGTCACCAACCATCATACCCTTTATACAAATGTCACCAACCATCATACCCTTTATACAAATGTCACCAACCATCATACCCTTTATACAAATGTCACCAACCATCATACCCTTTATACAAATGTCACCAACCATCATACCCTTTATACAAATGTCACCAACCATCATACCCTTTATACAAATGTCACCTGCCGTGATTCCCCTTTTACAAATGTCACCAACCATCATACCCTTTATACAAATGTCACCAACCATCATACCCTTTATACAAATGTCACCAACCATCATACCCTTTATACAAATGTCACCTGCCGTGATTCCCCTTTTACAAATGTCACCAACCATTACACCCTTTTTACAAATGTCACCTGCCGTGATTCCCCTTTTACAAATGTCACCAACCATTACACCCTTTTTACAAATGTCACCAACCAACATAACTATTTAACTAATGTCACCAACCACCGTACTTCTTTAAAATGTCACCAACCATTATACCCATTGAAAAATGTTAAATAACCATACCATTTTTACAATGTTACCACCCATTATACCCTTTGTACAAGTCACTAACCATCATGTCCTTGTTACAAATGTCACCATCCATCATGCCCTTGTTACAAATGTCACCAACCATCATTTCCTTGTTACAAATGTCACCAAACATTATGCCATTGTTACAAATTTCACCAACCATGATGCCATTGTTACAAATTTCACCAAACCATCAGACCCTTTTGAAAATGTCACTAACCATCATACCCATTAAATTATTTCACATACCATGATATTGTTTTTAAAAACTGTCACTAAGTTTCATATCATTTTGCAAATGTCACCAACTGTCATCCGCTATCAAAAATGTCACTATCATACCCTTTTGAAAATGTCACTAACCATCATACCCTTTAAAAAAATGTCACTAACCATCAAACTCTTCAAAAAATTGTCACTAACCATCATACTCTTTTAAAAAATGTCACTAACCATCATACTCTGTTAAAAAATGTCACTAACCATCATACTCTTTTAAAAATGTCACTAACCATCATACTCTGTTAAAAATATCATTAACCATCATACTCTTTTAAAAATGTCACTAACCATCATACTCTGTTAAAAATATCATTAACCATCATACTCTGTTAAAAAATGTCACTATCATACTCTTTTAAAAATGTCAGTAACCATCATACTCTTTTAAAAATGTCAGTAACCATCATACTCTTTTAAAAAATGTCACTAACCATCATACTCTTTTAAAAAATGTCAGTAACCATCATACTCTTTTAAAAAATGTCACTAACCATGATACTTTTAAAAAAATGTCATTAACCATCATACTTTTTAAAAAATGTCAGTAACCATAATACCCTTTTAAAATGTCACTATCATACCCTTAAGAAAACTATCAGTAACCATTTTACCCCATTAAATGTCACTGTCATACCCTTTTAGAAATGTCACTATCATACCCTTTAAAAAAATGTCAGTAACCATTTTACCCCATTCAATGTCACTGTCATACCCTTTTAGAAATGTCACTATCATACCCTTAAAAAAAATATCAGTAACCATCATCTGTGTGATCTCTGCATTTTCATTTTTTTTTATAGTGAATCACAGCATGCTTGATTTAAATCCAATGTCAATAAAGCAAGATATCCACAATTATACAGTTAGAAAACTTAAACCAGGAGGACGCTACAAAGTTTGGCTTACAGCAAGAACATCAGCAGGTGAAGGACCACCCACAGATGCAGTTGACACATATATTTACTTACAAGGTATTCAAACAATGCTGGTATCTTTTAATTTATATACAAAGTATTCACACAGTTCTGGAATTTTTATATTTACATGCAAAGTATTCACTCAGTACGGTATTTTGTATTGAAGTATAATCACTAAATATAGGTATTTTAGAATTACTTACAAGGTATTCACTCAGAATGGGTAATTTTAGAATTTCCATTCAAGGTTTTCACTCAGTACTGGCATTTTTGTATTTACATACAAGGTATTCACTCAGCATGGGTAATTTTAGAATTTCCATTCAAGGTATCCACTCAATACTGGTACTTTTCTATTTAAATATAAAGTATTCTCTTAATATGGGTATTTTGTATTAACATACACAGTATTCACTCAGTGCTACTATTGTATTTACATACAATGTATTCACTGAAGATGGATATGTTTATATTTACATACAAGGTATTCACTCAGTATGGGTATTTTTTTAATTTATGTACATGGTATTCACTCAGTATACTTATTTCGTATATCCATACAAAGCATTTACTTAAGACTTTTATTTTTGTATTTGTATACAAAGATATTTTTGCTCAATACTATTAGTTTTTATTTACCATTTACATACAAGGTATTCACTCACAATGGGTATTTTGTATTTACATACAAGGTATTCACTCACAATGGGTATTTTGTATTTACAGACAACGTATTCACTCAGTACCCTAATTTTTACATTCCCAGAAAGATATTCACTCAATTCTGTTAATTTTTATTTCCATACAAAGTATTCACTCAACACAATTATTTTTGTATTTCAATGCACAGTGGTAATTCAATACTCATGTTTTGTATTTGCATTAAGGGTATTCACTCAGTACTGTTATTTTTGTAAATACACACAAGGTTTTCACTTAATACTGGTATTTTCATATTCACTCTCTTCTGGTATTTTGTATTTACATGCAAGGTATTCATTTAGTATGGGAATTTATATATCTACCATATTTATCAAATAAGTTCGTGCTTGACAATAAGCTACTTGATAATTTTGAACAAGATGTTGGCAACCAATTTTACTAAAGGTATGATTATAATTTTCTTGAAGGTCTTACAGGTATGACTGCTATTACAATTCTTCTTTTTGAGAAACATTTACTTGTTACTTGTTATTGGGAGTGAACAGGTAAAAGTACAACAGTTTACCAATATTAACTGCAGCTACTTGCAGAAATGGCTGATTTGTATGGGAATTTCTGCATCCATCATCTCCTGCAATAGTTTGTTCAGATGGTATTATTAAATGTATCTGTAGTATTCATGTAAGCAGTCTGAAAAATGGATACAGAAATTTGTTTTTACATGTTCTTCAAGAATTCCGTATTGTTCTTCATTTGTTAATTTATTAAATACTAATCTTCATAAAGTTAAAATTGCCATCATTTTGTCCCATGGTTTCTCCATGCAGGGATGTGCAAGCTGCACAGGTTTTAGTTATTACCAGTCTGTTACTATTTCAGCAGTTTGTTTGAACATTTTATTCAGTTTCATAAGTTATTCCATTACAAAATGACATTTATTTATTACTTTAGGAACAACCTCATGATTGCATATTAGGATGTCAGTGACTATACCTCTGAACACTGATATTTTCTCTTTCATGTTCATCTTGGCTAAAGTTCATTTATATAAAGAATCCTCTGATCATTTGATTAAGAGCGAATATAGTGATGGGTTAATATAACATTAATGAATGGGTTGATGGGTTAATATAACATTAATGAATGGGTTGATGGGTTAATATAACATTAATGAATGGGTTGATGGGTTAATATAACATTAACGAATGGGTTGATGGGTTAATATAACATTAATGAATGGGTTGATGGGTTAATATAACACTAATGAATGGGTTGATGGTTTAATATAACATTAATGAATGGGTTGATGGGTTAATATAACACTAACAAATGGGTTGATGGGTTAATATAACATTAATGAATGGGTTGATGGGTTAATATAACATTAATGAATGGGTTGATTGGTTAATATAACATTAACAAATGGGTTGATGGGTTAATATAACACTAATGAATGGGTTGATGGGTTAATATAACATTAATGAATGGGTTGATTGGTTAATATAACATTAATGAATATGTTGATGGGTTAACATACACCATTTACATCTCCCGTTGATTGGGAAGCTTCATATTTTACTGTTACCAACATCTTACCATTTTTTTTTTAACTATTTGGTTTTTTATATCGCTGGTCGATATTAAACCTTTCATATTTTTAACCATGTATAAATACATCCTATTGTATGGTGCTAAATAGCCTGAAAGTGCTGGTACACCGTTAAAAATCAATTAATCAATCAATCAATCGATGGGTTAATATAAAATTAAAGAATGGGTTGATATACTGTTAATGTACTTAGAACTAAAATTAAGATATAAGGCGCATAAACTAACATTATCACAAAATAAATTGAGCTATAATATTAATGTATTTAAAGCAAGAAACAAAACAATTTTAAATTTTAACCTGTTTATGACAATATGTTTTAAAAAATGTTATCTCCTTTACTTGGCACATCTGCTGGTAGTTGGCTTTTTGCATTTTATATAGGATTCTTGTACAAGATCTACCTTTACTAGTCACTGTGTTAATTCACTTTTATTTGTCCATATCCTAGCTTTTATGGATTTTATATAGATCCTTACACAAGCTCTACCGTTATCAGTGTCAAATTCCATTTTATTAGCATGGTATGAACGTTTAAGGTTTTCATACAGTTTTCTTACAAAAGACCCACCTTTAGTCATGTGAATTCCATTTTATTAGAAGATCTACCTTTGTAAGTAGGAATTCAATCATACTTATAGGGTACCTGTTTTTAAAAATTTCATACTGAATTCTTACATTCATAAAGTGATCTTACATTCATACAGGGTTAATACATTTATACTTGGTTCATTCACAAGATCTACTTCACTGTATTATGTATTTTTATCATGTTCATTAGTACTATCAATTATATAGTTGCAAAACGTTCTTATGAGAGTGAAAAATAATGATAACAATATTAATTCAAGTTTTATCTTTTTTTCTTCAGATTTCCCATTGTGGGGCAAGGTTATGATTGGAATAGCCTCCCTTATTGCTTCTCTTGTTATACTCACTTGTTTTGTGTAAGTAATTTGCAAATATTAATGCCTTTAGTTATTCTTATTTATTTTGTGTAAGTAATTTGCAGTATTAATGTTCTATACTAGTTATTTAGTTGTCATAGAGAAGACAGACTTACAGGATGACCTGTTGTCCATTATCTGCTGTCTGTCTGTTAACAGAGGTTTGTTATTGCTACTCACAAAATACTTAGAGGATTGTCATTGAGCTTTGCATGGTCCTTCTACTGAATAAAAAGTCAATAGATGGAGTTTTCACTAAAAGGCTTCTATGATATGAACAGTGTACTAGTGATATCAACAACCAATCTAATGATATGAACAGTGTACTAGTGATATTAACAACCAATCTAATGTCCAATATGAACAGTGTACTAGTGATAACAACAAATCTAATAATATAAACAGTGTACTAGTGATATCAACAAACAATCTAATGATATGAACAATGTACTAGTGAAAACAACAACCAATCTAATGATATAAACAGTGTACTAGTGATATCAACAACCAATCTAATGTCCAATATGAACAGTGTACTAGTGATATCAACAACAAATCTAATGATATAAACAGTGTACTAGTGATATCAACAAACAATCTAATGATATGAACAATGTACTAGTGATATCAACAACAAAATCTAATGATATGAACAGTGTACTAGTGATATCAACAACAAATCTAATGTCCAATATGAACAGTGTACTAGTGATAACAACAACCAATCTAATGATATGAACAATGTATTAGTGATATCAACAACCAATCTAATGATATAAACAGTGTACTAGTGATATCAACAACAAATCTAATGTCCAATATGAACAGTGTACTAGTAATATCAACGACCAATCTAATGTCCAATATGAACAGTGTACTAGTGATATCAACAACCAATCTAATATCCAATATGAACAGTGTACTAGTGATATCAACAACCAATCTAATGTCCAGTATAACCACTATCACAGCCATCTTGAAAGTCCTGTTATTGCTACACCTTTTGAGTACAAGGTCATCTCAACATGAAGTTTTCACCAGAAGGCTTTTTACAAAGTCTAGTTAGTATTAAGTGAAATTGGTTCTTCTCAGACATGACCTTCACAGCATTCATCTTAAAATCTTCTTGTTGCTAAGCCTTCTATAATAATGGCATAGCAATATTGCATTTTCACTAGAAGACTTTTATGAAGTCTATTTGGTCTTATATAAAAATTGTGCTAATCCAATGTGTCTACTTCATCATAATCAGTTTTATATTTTAGATATAAAATTAGTTCACTGTAATACTGTATATCTTAAGCAAACTTTTAAAACAAAATATGTACAGTAGTAATGACTATAGAAAGAAGCTAATTTGGTCAGCTGACAAATCTTCCATGAGGCTTTCAACAGTTACAATTTTGCAATATAATGCAAACTTTTACAAGATGAGGTGTCTTTAGACAACAAATGCTATTAAAATCTAGATAACTGATATATTTCTACAATTGAATATCAACAAGGTTTTAAGGATGAGTAAATACATATGAAGAGTAGTATTGAATAGACATAACAAAAGTTAGACATATTGAGTTACAAAAACTCATACAAATGATTATTTATGTAGATATTGACAAGGAGCTTTTAGCATGTGTCAGCTAACTTTATGTAAGGTGGCATGGAAGTCCATAGTTTGGCTCCAGGAAAGCAAAACTCTTTTAACACAACTCTGAATTTAGTTTAGGTAAATATAACTAGTTCTTTGAGATGGATCTTAGTTCATACATACATAATTTTTCAACAAATTAATGTTTAATTTAAGATAATCAGGACCAATCCATATAAGGATTTATGTACTTGTATACCCTTTTGAAAGTGAATTCTCTTTTTTAAAATGGAAGACACATTAGGGTTTTAGAAAGATTTCTTGATAGAGTATCTAAAATTGCATAAAAATAAATCCAGCTGGTTTTTAGTGAAATTCCAGAAAGGAAATTTCCCATTAAGTAACTGACAGAGTATTTCCAGAAAATGATAACCTAAGTCAAGTACAGGGGTATGTAATCTTGCTAACATTAGAATGACTCATTCTTGCCTTTCCATCTAGAACAGAATCACTCTTATTGTTGCATTCAGTTTAGTTGGATGTATTTATTCCAAATATAATTCACTGGATTTACAAAGTGCCCAATTATATTCATGCACTAAAACATTATTTGGAATTATAGTGAATTCAGTCAAGGACATTGTGGATTATATTATCAATTACATCAAAATAATGCTAATACATCACCACATTCCAGGCCATTGGCACATTATTACATTCAACGCTATAAGCACATCAACACATTTAATTTATTGGAATTTATTAGGAATACCATTGGAATTCAAATGAAGTTTGATATATTTGGACATGTGTGTTGTAAGTTCTTTTTAAATGTTCACTTTGTATTTTCCGGAAATAAATTATTTGTCAGATCTTACAAAACTTGCTCATTTTCACTCTTTTCTGTTACTTAGTTTAAGACCGTATAGTTATAAAGCAATATGGGTTGAAAACAAATGCAGCATGATGTATAATACTGTATCTTTGTTTCCTTTTTTAAAATATTACTATTGGACAAAATTATATACACAAAAGCCATAAGATGACACAATATATTTAACATAAACTTAATCTCATTACTCTATGTTAGATTGGTGTTTTATTCCTTTGTGCGTCCAGTAAGTGAAAAAAGTAAAATTTCTACCCTACTTCACATACATAGGCAATAGCCAATTGAAAGCAATTTGATCCTTATACTGGCAAAGCTAAAATCTCTATGAAATAAATGTATTTGAAAGCAATCACAAGTAGAAAAGTATGTTTCCTACCCCCATTTCAGTTAAAAAATGAGTTCATATTGCCAATAGATGTATAGCAAGTGTCTGATTCAACTGTTCAACAGCCTTAATGTATGGATTTTAATTTAAGCTTTTTAGTATACATAAATAATTTCACTTTTTGATTTTTTCCAGTAAATTTCAACAATATCTGAAGGAGAGACGTAAAGCATTTAGCGTGATAGAGGTATGGCAGGTTTTGGTCCCTAATTGTCCCCTTCTGATGACACTGGGGTGGGTGGGGGTGGGGTATAAATCATAGCTTGTTCCTTTTGTATGTTGTTTGTATGTTTGTGAAGTGGCTCATGTTGATTACAGACTTAGAGTTAAAACATAGTTAAGTGGTTGTATCCCTTTTACATTTATGATTATGTTTAGATCTTAATCTGTTAAGGAGAAGTACAGTGAAATCTGTTTTTACAGACACTGATATTAAGGACACCTGTTTATAATGAACTTTTATCATCCCCTTGATGTCTAACATTCGCACACATTTGCAATCATTGTACATGGGACATCTATTTATAATGGATGTCAGTTATAAATTTTTTATCCAAGGAATCACACATCTTTTAAACTTATATATATGGGACAACTGTTTAATATAGCAAAATATTCATCTCTTTTCTGAATTTCACAAACTTTTGTAATTAATAGTAGACAAGATGAAGTTGTATGGTCCCTTGTTCATCCTTATTGGACAGGTGTCACAGCCGTTGATCATCCTTATGGACAGGTGTCACAGCCCTTGATCATCCTTATGGACAGGTGTCACAGCCCTTGCAAGCTTGTCAAAAATATAGCTTTTCTAATTTGAAAATAGTATGGATGAAACAAATTATTTAATTGTATAGAGTAGGATTAATAAAGATTTGTCAAAATTTACCCAGGGCATATTTTACACAGAAAACTGTATTTGACTTTTTATATGTTTCAGGAAGAGTTCAGTTCTGAAAACATTGTACTTAATATAAACCACTTGAAATAGAAATTTTTCCTTACAAGGTGTCATATATTAGCCAGTTTAAATAGAAATTTCTCACTTAAAGTTGACATTATAATCCAGTTGAAATGGAAATGTCTCCGTTAGAGTTAACATTTATAATCCAGTTGAAATGGAAATGTCTCCCTTAAAGTTGACATATATAAGTCAATGAAGTGGAAATGTCTCCCTTAAAGTTAACATATCTAATCCAATGAAGTGGAAATGTCTCCCTTAAAGTTGACATATATAATCCAGATGAAATGTAAATGTCCCCCTTAAAATTGAAATGGAAATGTCTCCCTTAAAGTTGACACTTCATGGCTTGAAGAGATTATTTTTGGCTTAAGTGTGATTAGATATACATTTTATATCATATGTATTTATGAACATTTTATGACAACTATAACTACCTTGAAGTAAGTTTTGTATTTAATAATTCAGATTTATTAATTTGTATAGTTATCATTACTTTCAAATTCTCTTTATTGACTTTATGTAACGCTATGAGGTTAATGTATAATTTTGTTAGCATTGGCTTTGTGTAACTCCATGAGGTTGTTGCTGAAATATATGTGCATTGACTTTGTGTTACTCTATGAAGTTAATGTATAATTCTGTTGGGCATTGACTTTGTGTAACTCATTAAGTTAATGTATAATTTTGTTTGCATTGACTTTTTGTAACTCCATGAGATTGTTGTTGAAATATATTTGCATTGACTTTATGTTATTCCATGAAGTTGATGTTTAATATGTTTGTGCTTGGCAATTTATATGAAATGCTCAATCACCCCTTTGGGGTCAAGGTCACAGTAAAAAAAAATTATATTTAGGCATTGATACCAGTTTTTATTTGCTGTTAGATGACTCAAATCATGGATTTCAATGGAGCCACAAATCTGAGTTTGATCTTTTTACTATCTTGTGCTAAGGCAATGTTACAACTTTGTTTCTGCTCTACATTTTTTTACATTGTGCATGGTTTGAATATTAATGAGAAGATAATTACTCAGGTCTCCCTCACAACAATAGGACCTCATTTCCAAGTTATGAATTGGAGTGATTACAGAATGTATGGTACATTTTCCTAAAAATCTCAAGATGCAAATCAATGCCCGTGAAAATAAATTTGTTTACAGTATGAATAAAGTGTGTCCCAGCCATCAGAGTTTGTAAATTCATGGTCTGGTTTATACATTATACAGCTGTTATTGGCTTAACAAAGGTGTAAGGTAAGGAAAGCAAACCAAACAGAAAACAAACCCACTAACATTGGATAGGTGTCCATGTACCCCTTATATTTGCTGCAGTAGGAGATCTAGATGGGTATTAAAGAGATACAAACCCTTTATCATGTTTGATTCAATAGAGATACTTTTAATAAGTGAAAATATTTGTCTGCATTTTCAGATCCCAGTACCTATTGGTCATATGCATCTAGGACATGGTCATGTGATAGTGAATGACCAATCAGACGAGCCTATTCCAGACATGGATGAGAGTGAAGAACCAGGCAATATAATTCCATTGATATAAAATGTGTATGCTCAAGTTAGCATGACCAGTGATTCCTCCAGCACCAATCTTTCATCAGATTTTTATTAGATTTATGTCAACACATGGAAACACTTTAAAGAGAAATGTCTCTACATGCAATGGCTTCATGCTAATATCAAGGGCTTTTCATTAATAGTTCTGTATAGTGAACTTTACACATCTATTGTCATTTATCAAATTTATAAAATTTGTAAAATTAATGGTAATAATTTTCATTGGTGCATTATTTACAGTTTACACCCTTTTCACTCCTAACTTAAAGAGTATAGGACTTTATGGTAGTAATAAGTACTCAACCAATTTAGTTTCTAAATAATTATCCAATTACAAAAGTTTTACAATATCAGGGTCCAGATAATAATGTGGCTATTCTTTATTAATGCAATAACATGATCATGACATGATAGTGCCTAATATAAGGAGGGAGGATAAGCCTCTTCCACAGACATGATAGTGCTTCTCTAAAAGAAGGCAGTTTTCTAGCACTGAAGGCAATCAGTATGCTTTGTCCATGTGCACCCTCCCCAACTATAATAATAATAATAATAATAATAATAATAATAATAATAATAATAATGATTTTATTTAAAGAGGGTAACACAATTAGCTTAGAATCATTCTACCTTGAGGCCCTCATACAAAAAGAATTTATTTAGTTTAGCTGCATCTCTGAAGCCGCTGAATATATTTGGTTTGGAAGAAGGAAATAGAGTGGGCATTTCTAAACTCATCTGGAATACTATTCCCGAGCAAAGTTCTGTATTCTATTCCAGAGCAAAGTTCTATTGTATTGGAAACTTTAAAAAAATAATTCCTTATTTGATTTGGGAATTTGATGTTTTTTGATTGACATGGATCACAGGTGCAGTGTATTGCCAGGTAGCCTATACTGGAATAGTGATTGTAAATAATCAGGAGCACTATTATTGAATATCCTGTACATTACTTTGGCTTTTCTTAACTGGATTTGATCTTGAATAGGTAATATTTTTAACTTACCAGCTAAATTTTCCTTGCTTTCTTTCTGGTTTGATATGAGCCCAAATGCTCTTTTTTGAAGGTGTTCTAGCTTTGCTATGTTTTTATCATTTGAATTACCCCATGCTGTATTACAGTAGTCTAACTAGAGTTGTATGTAACTGTTATAAAATAGTTTTCTGTGCCTTTCAGAGAGAAAATGTCTTATCCTACTGAGAAGCCATAAACTTTAATTGACCTTTTTACTGATATGTTTGATATAATCAGTCCATGATAGGTTAGAATCTACCAAAACACCAAGTAGTCTATCATGACAGACCATTTACCAATTTGTATTCTTCCATGTCAGATATAGTTCATCATTATCAAGATTTGTCCTTTTTTGCCATGTTGAGATAAGTAATATTTTAGTTTTACCAATATTTACCACCATGTCATTGCATGTGCACCAGTTGACCAATTTGTTTAGGGCATTCTGTATAGAAATTTCAAGTTCATGTATTGTGTTTTGGATGTCTGACAATATTGTGTCATCTGCATAGAGATCTGAAGATGATATTGAGTCCCTTAGTAATAGGTCATTAATAAATAGCCATTTAATGACCTAGAATTGAGCCTTGTGGTACTCCATCTCTAATTGTTCCAAGTTAAGACAGAACAGTATTGATATAAACATGTTGTTTTCTCCCATTTAAGTATGAAGTAAACCATCTAACTGCTTTCATCACATTGGTAGATTTCAGTTTCTTCAAAAGAATTTCATGATTTGCCATGATTAAAGCTTTCCTGAAATCTACAAATATAGATCCTATTATTTTACCTTGGTCAAGTGCTTGAAGACATTTATCAGTTAAGAGATCAAGGCAGTCTCACATGAATGTTTCTGTCTAAAGCCTGATTGATTAGGGTGTAACAGCAAGTGTTTGGTTAAATATGACATGAACGAGTCATGGACATGTTTTTCAATCAATTTTGACAAGTTAGGTAGTATTGAGATTGGCCGTAGTTATCAGCATCATCCTTAGAACCAGATTTGTGATTATGAGTTACTTTTGCAGTTTTCCATATTTTGGAGATGTATGAGGTTGCCATACTTAAACTGATTATGAATTTTATGCTATCAGATATAGCTGAGGAAGAAATTGTAATGAGTCATGGACCAGTCTGATCAAGCTTTCTTGATATTAAGTTCACTGAGACATTTTAAACAAAGTTTTTGATACTGGTGGGATAGAAAAATGATACCTTGTTAGTGATTTTTGCTGCTGCAGAATTTTTTCAGTTCATTAAAGTCGTTTTCTATCACTGGTTCTTTTAACTTTGTGGTAATGTTGGTGAAAAAGTCATTTGCAATATGTGTCATCAATGATTATGGTGTCATTTACCAGAAGTGAGTGAATTTTATTTGTCTGATCTTTGTGTGTTCCTCAAGTGAGCTCACTGAAGACTTTCCAAATGGAGTTTGTGTTGCATTTTTATTTGTAAGCACTAATTGATAATACAGATTTTTTAATGCTTTTTTAATCACAATTGTTATTTTATTTATCTATACTTTATATTGTGCATGGTTTTCCATAGTCTTGAATTGGTCTTGTGTTTTCATAGCATCTATGATTTCAGTAGTAAGCCAGTTAGTTTTCATTTTTTACTGGATGTACTTTCAGTGGTGCATGCATCATATCTGCTTACAGTTTCTGCTTACATCCATAAACAAGTCAGTCAACATCCTCAGAGCTCCATCTATGTCATCCACATTTTGAATCATATTCCATGGAACTGTAAATAGGACATTGAGAATTTGTTCTTCATTAAAAAAAACACTAAGCCCTAGGGTGGAGAATTTTTTCATCTTCTCTTCATGGGAGGGACATGATGTCGATAAATTATAAGGGTAGGCAAAGAGTTAATCATGCAACCTCAAGAGGTGTAGCCATGCTTTGAATGTGTCCAGTTCTGAGGGAACTTCTCCTAAATCTTGATTGTCATTGATAATAAGCGACAGGTCATTGATTGAGGACAACAAGTTTTGTAAAATGTATCAAATAATTTATTTCCCTAAAAGATAAAGTGAAAATGAGAAAAAGTTAAGGTATTGTAAATTAAATACAAAATAAAGATTTAAAGACACAAGTCCTAGTAATAAAAAGTCCTGAAATTCCAATGAGATCCAAAATTGAAGGTGATGATGTGTCTCTTATGGCCTGTAAAGTACTCATGTGTCAACAATAGTTTGTTGAATCAGAAATATTATTCCAGGTTTTAATTCAGTGTAAATTCCAATGAATGTCTTTATCCATGAATTTTGTCAGAGCACTTTTGCTTTTCCAGAGACAATAATCGCTTGCATTAAAAAAATTTGAAGAAAATAAAACTTAAACTGGTCACTACACAATACAAATTAAAGTGCTAGATGTTAAAGAACGGCTGGTAAAATAATCCTCACAGTTATAAGATAATATAGTTCTGCTTGACATCAGGTCACAATTATTATTTTCTAAAAAGAACTATTACCTAATGTACAAACACAATAGCATGACCCGGATCGACATTATTACTCCTTCTTTGACCGACCCGGTGGCCTAAAATGCCAAGTTTGTACATAACTTGCTGTAAAATTCCAGACATACAATTTGACTCTTGATCTGATTGGACAATTCGGAAAGGCCAAATTGAGTAAAAAGCTTTATCAAAGCATTTACTATTGTTTTAGATTTAATATTCCTGAAAAGAATTTCCTCTGCAAACCTTGTTGCTGCACACTTTATGGTTAACAATTGTTGGTTATCTGACTCGGTATATGGTATTGACCTATGCAATCTACCATTAGTCTGCTAAATAGTTTATCAAATGCAGGAATAGGTTGCAAATGAGCCTTATGTATCTTCAGATCGGGTTTTCCTACTATTTGATACGTATGTCAAGATCAGCAGTATTTACACACATCATTTTTATTTTTGGCTAATTAAAAGGATTCAAGATCTTGTGATAAGTCTTATTAATCTCTAATGACCAGCTGAAGGAGTTCCTTGGACCAGGCTAAAACGTTCCTGTCTGTATGACTTTGAAACTACAATTTGATTGTTCACTGACCACTCGGCACCAGCAGGTACCTCCAGAGGACTCCATTTTCTCATAAGAATTCCATTTTAATGAAATAACAGAGAGGTACTTGAGTGGCTTCAGTTTCACTGATGGCTCTTTGAAACACACATTAGACCTCAGGATCCTTTTCCTGTTCGACAAGCAATTGTCGTTTGTCACTTGTTGCAGTTAAGGTAGGGAGGCGGAAGACTGTGTTGGTGATCAGCAGTTCATCATTTGACGAAATTCTTGAGGAAAAGGAGACTGTTGGTATTACAGTGACTCACTCCATGCGTTGATAGCACTCTATCCCAGGCAACGTAACCACAGCCTACTCTTGCATTGAAATCGTCATGAATGACGAGCTTATCTGCACGACTGCAATGATGGAGTTAAGATCCTCATAGAACTTGATCTTCATTTCATCATGATTAGTTATGGTTGAAGCATAACAATTGATGATGGTAAGCTGTCATGAGCTTGTCATTAACACCTTTGGGTGATCCAGCCAATATGTCAGTCAGTGCTGTCTTCACTGCAAATCTGAGACCATCCTCGCGGCGCTCTTCACCTCCTCGGCCATTCCAAATAAAAGTGTATCCTGAGATTTTTTCACAGAGTTCACCTTCTCCTGCAAGCTGTGTCTCGCTCGAGGCAGCAAATGTCCACGTTGTATCTGGCGAGTTCCTTTCCTGTTAGGGTGGTTATCTTCTGGGGTCTTTCCACATTATCTCCGTCCATTAATGTGCATACATTCCGTGCGTCAAGTGTGAGATGTAGACACCTCATTTTGTTTTTGTATTTTGACCACTAAAGTAGGGCACCGCCATCCACAATATGCTGACAAATTAAATTTAGAGTAGGCAATGTTTAGGGCACCTTCCTCATGCCAGGAAGGTAAGCAGTGCATTCCTGAAGAGGGGTGCTCAGTCGCTCACTGGGCTACCGCACTCCACTGCTGCTTCATGTCAGTGGTGAACGATCCTGATGGCCTGAGCCACCTGTGTGCAGGTTTGCGGCTACCGCTGTCAGTATACCCACACCAGCCGCTTTGTCACTTGCCTGTCACCAAATGACTTTAGTCGGTGATGAAATGGGACGGGTGGATGACAGGAATGATTTGTGCAGTGAATGTGTTTAAAGTGAGGAAGAATTGCGCAGTTTGTCGACCTCACACTCTCGGCCAAAACCATCTGGGTACGTCAGCACGAAAACGTCGAGACGGCCGGAGACAGAGTTGAGTGCAGTGGATGACCAGGACTTCATAAGTGTATACGTGTCTCATCCTGCTCTTGGTGCTCCACATCACTTTGCTGAGAATCACCTATCTGCCCGTTGACCAGCTGGTGGTTCCTCCGCGCATGCTACCGAAGCCAGTCTTGACATGCTAGGTAGACAAAACGCAACTGAAATAGGGTTTAAGACCCGTCGGCGACCCTCATTCTGATTTAGCCGGCCAGTCGAGGCCGTTTTCTGGGATGTGTCCGCTGTGCATGCCACAGCTTTTTGGAACCACAGGTGAGAGTTGATTGGCAAATCAGAACCATTGGTGGACGAGCTACCCCCAAATGAGTATGACTGTTTAGCCAGTCATAAGTGTAACCGCATCACAGGACACCTCATAATAACAGAATATACAGAGTACAGACAAAAACAATTGTTTTCAAATTTCAGAAAGAGCTATCATTTGCTATGAGAGAAGTTATTGACGATGATTTAGAGTTAATCAGTTTGAAAAACAAGAAAACAAACAAACAAAACCATTTTAATGTGGATTTACAGTTGCTTTTATGGATGAAGTGCAAATTCTGTTAAAAGTTTTAAAAAATTGAGATGATACGTATGACAGATATTCATCATTTGGTCATTGATAAAGAAAACCTTAAGAAAGATATTAAGGATTACACCACGTTTCACTAGCGAATGTAAAAAAGACTGCATATTTGGTTCATCACAAATAAAAAGTGTCCTTGACATTTTGAAAATGATTTCATACGTGTTTCAGTTATAGAGTTTTCTGGAAAGATTAAAACTTTATTAAGTCGGAGCGAAGATAAAAATTTATGATCGTAAAAAAACACAAAATGTTTCATAAAAAAGTGAAATTTCCATGCACAGGGAAAATATACATTGTAAATCTATTTTTGTTTTACAGAGGTGGCCAATATGACTAGGAAGGTAACAGAGGGGGCCATTTAAGAAAATTTCGACAGTATATCCAATTTGTAACGTCGCACTTTTTACGAGTAAGGGCTTGGTGCATCATCGCGAGCCGCAAGCAATGATCCGCTATTCTCCTTTATGACCCATCGCTACACGAGCTGACGTTTCCTCGTTTCTGATGAATATGTATAGACTTGGTTAAGCAATCGGTCGAACTTTAATAAATTTGTACCGCTATTGCGACTCAACCTTACCTTCGTTATGTTTCAATAAGCCAATCAAAGTGTCTCTTCCATGCACAGTCAATTCATGAGTACTTTTGTTGATGTGCTGGATATTGTTACGTTGTGTTCTGTTGACGTATACTTGCTGATGCGTGCTTATGAAAATATATGCAATCTTAGAATCGGAAGCCACGAATGATAAAGTAGCCGAGCAAATTATTGATTGTGGCATTCAATAATGAAGCTTGGAGTCGATAAACGCGTAATTCCTGTAACGTGATTGATTCCGAAAATTTCATTGCAAAACAGAAGTTTAGAAAACTGCAAATTCATGCAAGAAAGATATGAATTTCAATTTATATTTTTCCTACTATGTAGAACTGCACAACACATGAGTTCATTCATATAAGAATAGTGATATAATTAACGATAAAGAGTCTGTAATTAAAATCGTATAATTTCTTGTGTACATACTACTTTTGTGGAATAAGGCAACTTCCTACCGGTCAATTTGTGATGCATCGTAGTAATTTCTTGCATATGGACGGACCTGTTCCATTCATTCTATATTGTTAGCCGCTCTCAAGTGTCATATATCATCATCCAGTGTATGACCCATTGTACGCTGATGACAGCCAAATATACAAATCAAGCCACGCTACTAAAGTTGGTGCTATCACCCAAGGAGTAGCAAGGTGCATTTTCGATGTGAACTCATGGATGACATGTAGCAAGCTGAAGATGAATGATGATAAAACTGAGGCCATTTTGATCACAACACAAAGACTTTCTCATTCACATCCTTTACCTTAAACAACAAATATCAGCAACACCAACATTAAATTCACAGTCAGTACAAAACCTTGGTGTTACTCTGGACAGTACTCTCACATTGCATCACATCTAACATCTATCATGAACAAATACACGTCTGCATATCTTGAGCTGAGACTTATCAGCTCCATTTGCAAATATCTTTCAGTTGATGAAACAAAAAACGCTTGTGTGTTTATTAGTACTTTCAAGACTGGACTATTGTAACTCAGCTATGTCTGGTTCATCTCAATATCTACTACATAAACTTCAAAACGTTCAAAACAAAGATGCTTGGATCATCCTCAGAGTAGCACGATCAGAACGAACTTCCCCACTGCTCTGTACTGGCTATCCATCCGATCCAGAATGAAATACAAAATTTGTTCTCTGTGCTACGTTTCACTGACGGATTCCAGTCCAACCTACATATTTGGCCTCACCTATGTGTAAAAACCACAAGATAATTACGTAGCTCTTCTGATAATCGTGTGCACATTATTCCCACTATGTAAACGAAGTCATATGGACAACGTTCTTTTGCATATCGGGGCTCAGCAACGTGGAACGAATTGCCCATTAAAATTGACACAAAGACACAGTGATCCCTTTCAAGAGTGCGTTTAAAACTTACCTTTATTGACTGCAAGAACAAACTTAAAAACATAATAATGTTTCCTACTTTAAATATTTTCAGCATGTTTTTATGTTTTCTAATTTCATGGCTTTTTAGGTAGTCGTATCATTATATATGTTGTAAAGTGCTTAGAGCTTCTAAAGATTAGGCGCTATACAAAGTCATTATTATTATTATTATTATTATTATTATTATTATTATTATTATTATTAATTCATGTCTTTTGAGCGATTGTTTGACGGTACATTTTCATATATTTATCTGTCCATGTCTTTTTAATATGTAAACTTTAAACCGATTGTTTTACGGTATTATATTTTCATTGACTTATATATTCACATGTTTATGAACACACCAAAACAAAAGTGCATATAAAATATTCATCGCTACATGACATCGATATAGCATCTGTGTTGAAGGAAAGATCAAATTATTATTTGGTTCGTTAATATGATATTGTAATCCATATTTGTTACACGCGGAAGTCAATATGAATTTTTAACTATAAGACGTGTTACATAGGCTTTTACAAACTTCACTTATAGTGAACATTTGTGTGTCTAACTGAGAACTATAATATAGCTAGGTAATTAACATCATCTACTTTACCTAATGATATGACAACCAAATAAACCCACCACGAGCTTATTGCAAATGAAGCGCTAGATAGAAATATGTTTATTTTTTCTAAGGTTTCAAATAGTATATGTTAGAGTAAAAGGACTGCATTACCCCCCCCCCCCCCACACACACACACATTGCATTTTATTTTAGATTTCAAACACTCACCAACTTCCAGATTAGGTATGTACCCCTGTTGTTCTTTGGCGATTAAATCCTGACAATGTATCTTGTAGTTTGGCACATATACTGTGCAATGTTTACTATGAGTGGTTTTTGCGATGAGGCATCAGTTTTTATTCGCTACACCAAGTATCTGTTACACATGCTCATATAACTGTTCAAATCAACCCATTTCGTATACCATAGACTCATAGTCTTTTTGTGTGGATATCAAATCCCGGGGACAAAAGTTTGTTTGTATTGCGTATGATTTGTGCATGATTTATTAGGGTCATGTTTGCATGTATAAAACTACGTGAATGACGATACTACAACTGACGATAGTATAGGATTTTTAAATTTTGCAACACGGGTCTCGGTAGGCATTATGTCTATAGAAGTATACTACTGATTGGTATCATTTGTTATCTTTATCCTTTTTTAATGGCATGTTAATACGAGTGATGCACATCTTACTGCTTATTTGAAATGGTACCATTCTTGACAAATCCCTTGTTTGTTTCGAAGAAAAATAACGTGCACAGGAATTCATTTTCGTCATTCTGTTATTTTCTTGAGTATGTCAGCGTTTTTGCAAACATTCGCAAAGAGGATAACTTCATTTCCACTTCATAGATGTAAATATTATTGAGCATCTACGAAACTAGAGACTATTCCTGTCAGAATTAGATCTGCATTATCTTTATATCTTGACATCATGCTGGGTTTATAGATGGAATATATATTTTGGATGCTTTCAAGGTGAAGATTAACATTTTGTTCCTCAACCATTTGATGCATTTATGTATGAATTTCCTATTCCTTGCTACTATTTATCTACTATATCTATAATGTTTTTAAGCTTATTACACCTGAATACCAATTTTGAATCTTGACTTACTCCCTGACCAAAGTTTGTGGTTAATGTGTCTTATAACCTATACATTGAATTTAGTATCTAACTTCTGTTTATGGGATCGTTTCAGTTTCACATTTCAATTAAACCTCTATTGGAACCGTGAGTTGAATTGAAAGACCAGGAGATCCGGAAGCAATTCAAACTTTACTTATAATAAAAAAAACACTATAGGGTGGATTATGATATACCGTTAAGTTTGCATGACCTTTAACCTAACGTATTCTCAACTCATGTCCTGGCACCACTCTGATGGCATTGTAGCTAGTCACATATACGTTGCAACCGAATTGCAGTCCGACTTCAGTTCTTGAAAACAAATTAAGAAGTTTACATTTAAAATTTGCAAAATGATTGAACAGTTGATTTTTTATGTGAGATTAATTAATGATCTTGTAAAATTATTTAATTTGTAAATTTCTTTGCACGATTTAACTAAGCATAGAAACTGTAAAGACAATATGCTTTCATAATTGGTAATTTATTCTATTAGAAATGCATGAGTACTTGAAGAGGATATTACATATATAAAATGTTCTGGCATTTTTAAATAGAGTGAATGATATAAAATGGATCACCTTTGATATATGAGTCAAATGCAGATGCCCAACTCCTTATATACTAAAGAGATACAATAAAATCATTGTTTAAAGTTTCAATGTATTTAATTTATGTGTATATGACTAGCTTATTTTAAAATATCACTCAAAAACGATCTCAGAATTATGAGGACATTCATATAAAATACTTACATTTTTGATTCTCCATAACATTGTAAGATATATATCTAACACTGGTGAAAAACAGACAAATAAATAGCAGTTTATAAAACACACTGCAGTCTTAGTCTTAATATTGCAGAATCTAAAGAGGAATTAAAATCAATACACTTTAATAAATCCTTTTCAGTCAGCTTGCAAAAATTATATCGCACTCAGGGAAAACAGTTGGTGACGAAAGGCACGAATGAGAGAAAAGATGCACGTAACTTAGTCCTTTTATCGATTTATAATTTCAAACCTGATGATGCCCATGTCGATCCTAACACCGTTATCTTCTGCGCATTTCACTTAAAACGGAAGTTTTCAGTACAAAAGATGACCATATTCGCCAGTAATTTCCAGTTCCTGGACAAGTGTCCATTTTCAGCTAAGAGGTCTATACACAATTACAAATATAAGTGCGTTGAAGTAAAATACTGCGTTATCAAAACCGATATTCAAAAAGCCGAATCAAGCAGAAGATGAATGACGACTACAAATTGCCTTTCAAGTGGATGTAATTTTTTCTCTGTTCATGTGTGTGTGCAAAAAGATATAACTCTAAACTCTCAACATTATGGTAATTTACGGAAATATCCGGCAGTTACCGAATAGGATGAACTACGTCATGATGTCTCAGGAAAAGAGATTCATCAATATGTCGCCGTGTTAGTATGGAAAGTTCGTTAAGCATGAAAGGCGAAGAGGGATGCTAGCGTTAGGGCCACTTCTGTCACATTCAGGTTAAAAAATATAAGTCAGTGAACGAATTGAGTAAGTTATGTGCTTTTTTAAAAATAGTATTACAGTTTTCCATTATTGAAACAGGTAGGGGGTACCAACAAACGGGAAGTCAGACTATAAAATAGACATTTTGTATCTAACATTCGAAACATTGGCTTTTTTATAATAGATGAAGACTTTCTAACAGCTCGTCACAGGACCTGGAATCCATTACATGGCACCAGCAAACCTCTTAACAGTTAATACTTTTGGTTGCCAATTAAGTTTCAATGAAACAGAGTAATGCTGAAGCTTCCACATTGTAAACATGGAATGTCTTGTAAAGGGCACTCAAAATAATACAATCATGAATAGATATCATAATATGCGCAGCTTCCAACTCAAGCACCCCCCTAAAAAAAAAAAAACAACCAAAAAAACAACCCAACAAAAAAAAACAGCAACAAAACAAACAAACATTAAATATTTGATTTTCAGCATCTTCTTTTTATAATAGTCACTTCCAAAACAAAACACCAAAGAACTAATATCCGGATTCTGAAAACAAATACGGTAGCGTCTGTTTTAAAAGACTTCTTCGGTATTTCAGCAAACAGATTGAAATTCATTCCTTAAACCATTAAACTAATGAAGCATTCTATTGACAACATGCCATGTGTTATTGTAATGCTGTATTGCTTAGCTCTCATATTCCATTTTGTTTATGTCAGATCGGATATCTGCGTATGGCAATAGCAATGCGTATTTATCACTTGTTTTCATGGGGAGTATTTATTTATCCTTTCTCTTCATGGAGAGAAAACTTGTACAGTGGCCAATGGTATCTAAAAGGTTGGACAACACTGCATTAGACAAACGTTTAATGCTTGTAAACTGTATATGACAACTATTGTTTATTATATATTCGCGGTAGAATTACTGAATTTATTACTCGAGGAGGTCATACATTATCTAGTTATGTGAATAAAAATCAATTGCTTAATTGTCTGAAACCTTGTTCAAGATACAAATCAGTATATATATATATATATATATATATATATATATATATATATATATATATATATATATATATATATATATATATATATATATATATATATATAGGCAAGAATAGATAGATTTTACCTTGAATAAAGTGCGGAGGGCAATATCTACTAAATTTTCTGTCAACAAAATAATTTATAGATACTGAACTAACGAGAGCATGTATTAAACATACTGTCTGACCAATTTAGAAGAGTCAGTATTTATTTACAAAGCTTCTGAAGATTTTATGTTGTGTTTTTTAATGCCATTTCACAGCGCATGATAAGACATACATGGTAGTTACTAAAAGCAGTAGAGGGGGAAAAAAACTGGAAAACCCCGGTTAGAACTAATGACATACGGGAAACTACTGGCAAGCTTATCTCACATACCCACATTGGCCGAGCCTGAGACTCGAGTCCACACGGACAGAGGTTAGATGCCAGTGATCGGTAAAGCTTAATTCATTGAATCGCGTGATTGCTGTGTTATTTATTTTAATATGCAGAAAGAATATATTTTCTGCATTGATTACTGTGTTGGTGATTGCAATGCAAAGCAATGGACGTAACAATGACTGATCATTCAAATCATTAATTACACTATTGGCCGGTCTCTCCAATAAACTAACCAACTACTGTGTTATGAAAATGATACTAAATTTGTGCTATTCCAAAGTATACTTATGAGATTCGATGTAAAATGCCAAGCATTTGCTCGACAAGGTTAGCAAAGGATACAGATATTATTATTATTATTATTATTATTATTATTATTATTATTATTATTATTATTATTATTATAGACATCATTATACTTGTCGCATCGTATACGTATATTTACAGTGAAAATTCATATAAAGATTTCCTTTATACTCCAGCAGATTCGGAACTTGAGCAGGCATTTTAGGTATTGGTGCTTATCTGCCTACATCCCCATATTACCCATGCACTGTCAAGTCAGGATCATTATTTTGTGCAATATTTTCATATATTTAACCACATACTACAATATTCAAGCACTCACATAATTGCTTTAAAAAATTACATCCTGATTTTCTTCTGCGTCCCTTCGGAAAATACACACATTTATGATTCATCACAGAGATCAGTTTCTTCAATGTGGTCCAGTCTGACAGAATGAATAGAAAGAGAAACGTTTTGCTGTATTATGTATTTATTCATCTTTAATGCATGGCCTGTGAAACAATATTTCTTTCTGGATCTGTCTATTACTTAATAAATTTCAGATTTATTCAGAACTAATATTTAGTAGCTAAATTACATTGTTTTCGGCTGTTCTTCAACCAAAATACAAACCTTTATATGAAAATAAACCAAATGCCATACCTTCATTTGGCTTAAGAACATCATCCAGCCTTGACAATATCAAAATTTAATCTCTCTACAGTTCAGAAAACGTTTGTCTCGAAAATACCACCTTGGCTCCTAAAGCAATCCAAAGTGATTTTTACGTTACACGATGGGAATAAATCTGAGACAAACCCTGCCATCTTCCAGAACTCTCATCATGAACTCCTCAACGATTTTACAAATTACACTAAATTTTATACTGATGGATCAAAGGCTGATGAAAAGGCTTCTGCGGCCTTCGTTAGTGGCAAACACATAACAAAAGATCTTTGCGAAACGATGCGTCCATTTTTTTCAGCAGAAATCAGACCAATAGACCTTGCTCTGAAATTCATCAAACAAAAACGTATTTTTAATAGTATTATCTTCTGTGTCTCATTATCAGTGCTTCAGTCGCTACACAATAGAAAACTGGATAATCCATTATTAGTCAATCTCCTCGTCAAAAATACGGAGCTTAGTACCTCCTACAATATAGTATACTGTTGGTTACCTATACATATTTGTATTAGAGGTAATGAAGAAGCAGACCGTGCTGCTAAGATGCTCTATCCCAAGAACCATCGGATGTTAAATTACCGTTTACTGATTTTAAACCTTGTATCAAAAAGCACCTACGTCAGAAGTGTTACACGTCATGGGATGATGCAGTCAATAACAAACTTTAAGCCATCAAACCATCCTTGGGTGAATGGACTCCTTCTTACAGAACTATCCGTAGAGAGGAGACTGTCATTGCAAGAATCAGAATATGTCATTCATACATAACCCACTCTCACATACTAAAAGGTGAAGATCTACCAGAGTGCGTCTCTTGCAATGAACCATTCACTGTTAAGCACTTCATGACTGGGTGCTCCGACCTGCAACCTGCACGTGATAAGTACTATAATGTACATGACATGAAGGAGCTTTTTTATACTATATCTATCACTTGTATTTTAGATTTCTTGAAGGAAGTAAATCTTTATTTTAAACTTTAACTTGTTTGTCATCACCTAGCGCATTTTTATCTAATACAAATACCGCCTATTATTTTTCAACATCTTTTCATCAACATACACCATTTACATCTCCAGTTGATTGGGAAGCTTCATATTTTACTGTTACCAACAACTTATCATTTTATATTGAACTATTTGGTTTCTTTTATATCGCTCGTCGATATTAAACATTTAGTATTTTTAACCATGTATAAATACAACCTATTGTATGGCGCTAAATAGCCTAAAAGTGCTGATGCGCCGTTAAAATCAATCAATCAATCAATCAACATTGTTTTATCGTTCCCTTAATGCAATGTTTGTATCATGCAGCAAAAATCGATATTTATTCCCCATCTATCATTTCTGAGATATAATGTGAAAACGATTGACCATTTATCTTTTCATATAATTTTCATTTAACAAGCAATTTGTCTTGATCAGCCAACATATTCAGTTACTATATTTTACAATTAAAGCATTGATTGGCATTCGCCTGTACTTTCTGGATGATTTTCGTATTAATATTACCATCTTGTTAGGATTTTAAAGTAGTCGTTTGAAATTAGTAACAATGCGTGTTCACATTGTGATTAACATTCCCTAATTGTGATTGTCTGCCATCATCCCCTCCCCTAAACCCTTTTCTTCTTATTATCTTCTAATACTCTAATAACCCAACCATGTTCGACATGAAAATTACCTCATGTGATTTCACGAACATGGTTTGATGTTTTAAATTTCATGTAAATTGTATTCAGTGCCCTTATTTTCCTTCCGTTGACATCATTATATCAACATAAAATAAACTGAATTTGTGTATATAAAGATAAATGATAACAACATCTATATTGTTATAGATATAATACTTTTCAGATGGAGGCGATGTAAATATTTCATTAAGGCCTGAATATAATCTCAGTACCAAGAGATAACGTGTATTTGTTAACATTTTTGGACGGAATAAAACGTGTTGTTAAAGTTGGCTACGTTACGACAATAATGAAATAATATAAATGTTTGATTTGTTGATTTTAGTTCTAAAAATAGATACAATCCAACCGTTTGGAAATTATGAAAATTTATAGATCCAATTTATAAATGATGATGACATAGAGACAAACAAAAGAGACGGGTGCACGATAACTTAAACGAACAAGGAATGAATTAAGTTCATGATGCGAGAATAATCCCTAATATTTATACAACTAATTTTGCATAGTAAATGGAGGCGTATAAGCTTTAAAGGGACAACCTGAAGCGATTAAGATAAGAGATATAAAATTAATGTAAAACAAATTTTGAATAAAACCAGTATTGGATGGTCTAATATCTGAACTAGTTGTTTTGAAAGCATGCATAACAATGTTATCAGTTTAAAAAGGCAACTGTTTGAATGGACTAAATGAAATAACAGGTTGTTTTTGGCGATTGAGTTCAGATATCAATCATTTGTGGAAACAAATTAAATGGGCCAAGAATACCCTAAATCGAAATGATGATGAAGTGAAGAATCTATATACACTTTACACAAGCAAGAGAGACAAATATTTTCCGTGGAGCATGATCAATGCAGGTCATGTCATGGCCAATGGCAGGCATATCTTTTTGACATGCAAGCATAAGAAAAATAAATCTATGGATGTATATACATTCTGAAAGCGACA
This sequence comes from Unio delphinus, assembly GCA_029339505.1. Taxonomy (NCBI): domain Eukaryota; kingdom Metazoa; phylum Mollusca; class Bivalvia; order Unionida; family Unionidae; genus Unio; species Unio delphinus. The sequence continues at coordinate 8,306,599 of JAQISU010000433.1, read as the reverse complement.
GATGTGTTTTTTTCATCTTCAAAATATTCTCAATCTTGAAAGTAAAAACAGAAACAGAGACGAAATACACGACTCAATTGAAGAAATTTGCACAGCAAGAAAGACTGAATGGCACAGTGGGATAAAGAAACAACGTACCAAAAAGTTAAGAATTTGTTGGAAGAAGAACACATTTAACAGAAATCAATAGACAAAAGGAAGAACGATACAATAACTCATGGATCAAGCTATTCCGTTGTATAAAAGTTGGTGCAATGTAGAACTACTAAATTTTAAATCGGATAAACAGTCATAATTCTAAATATAAAACAATATTTGTACATGGCATTCGTCCTAATTTAACAGGAAAGTTTGAAACTTAGACATATAATATTAAACGATTGGCAGACCTAACGAGGATGGAGGTGTAGATACTAAGGCCGTTTTTTTAAGAACAAGCGTGTTCTTTATATAACAAGCAAGATGAAATATACAAAGTTGAAAACTGTTGAAAACCATAACAATGAAAAGTAAAAGTTCCAAGTTGTCCAATGAAAATGATATGATGCACAGTATAATATATATATAAAACAGCTTAAATCTTTATTATGCTGAAATAAATGATGTGACGCAATATTACAGAGTGTGAAATCTGAGTTTTTAAACATGAAGATTTTATAGAAACCACAAGAATTTAATGCAGAAGAAAGGGCAAATAAAGTATACACGTCATGAGAATGTGTACTGATCACAAAATCGGAAGATTGAAAACAAACTTAGAATCAGACACGTCACAGGTACACAGTAAAATAGTACACACAAATTCTGATAAGCGACTAGACCGTAGGTAATGTCATATCATTGTAACAAATAAATTCACAGAAAAAATGAAACGAGATAATTGTACATAATTTGAAGATAGCTCCGAATACATATAAAACAATTCTGAAAACGAAATACAGTGCTGAAGACTCAAAATGGTCAATAAAATGAAGGGTAATGATAACAAATATGTTGACACAATCACAAGGCTATTTAAATTTGTTTCTTTAGATTTCCTTCAAAGGACGTATTGCAGAGATTCATAAAAACATTCAATGAACTATGCATTCTTGATGAATTCAGTGATAACCATGAACAATGTAACTTGTTCGTAAGCTGTACAGCAATGACGTTGAACACAAAATCAACAAACAATAAGAGCTGGTAAAATAATAATGTTTACTTCCTCTGAATCATGTACTAATCTCTAGTACACCTCCCTTTATTCTTACCTGGCTGATCTGGCGTTCGATACAGATATGTGATTCCGTATTACACGCCTAAACGTTCTGTATCACACACACAACCTGAAACTACGTTCAAGACTTGATATATTGAATTATACTCGACATAAATATGGAAAATTTTTGTTGCTATACTTTTTCAGTTATTCAAAATGCAAACACACGTTTGTGATCTTAAGAAATGCAATCATTTTGGCTGAAAATGGCCACTTTTGCCAATGGGGACAAATGGGGTAGTACCGTAAATAGCGAAGGACAGTTTATGGGTTTTCGCGATATCTTCCGCCAAGAATTTAGAGTTAGTTGCGTTTGAAAACAATATTTCAGACAGAATGTTTTTTTTTCCAGATAAATGTATTTGTATTTGTGTGGTTGATTTACTTTTTAAATTAGCTTTAACAATTTTAGTCATAGCGCTACGATGTCTGCAGTGTATAGGGATGTCTATCAGTGGGGCATTATCCTAACACCAGGCCACCAGTCTTAACACTAATTTCTTACTAATGAGCAAGTGATGCAGCTGCTTGTATAATTTTATAAGTCTCAGGTATGACTCGGCCAAGATTCCGTATCCGAGGCGGACGCTCTGCGACGCGTGTAAAAACGTACACCAAACTTGAGATAAATTAAAGAACACTAATTAATGTTGAATAATTTGAATATCAAATGAGTTTACATTAGACCACAAAGTGCTGAATTACTGGCTCAACGGCCTTAATCAATAACCGAAGTACCAAACGGTTTGAAAAAAAACTTCTGGTATTTAATGATAAAATAAAATAGAAAGTTTGAATTTTGTAAGTGAATGAATTTAAGCTCCGTTCACAAAATTGTCAAAGAAATTCGTTTGGAGCAAGAGTGTGTTCAGTAACTATTGTGTTTAAGTTTAAATCTATTTGTATGTCCCATATGTTTGTATGCACATGTTCTTTGTTTTCCATGGGTTGCAGGCTCGTCATATTCCTACGTCGGTTCAACTCATTCTTCCCGCCGAATAAAAAAAAAATCCAAAACCCATATGTAGTTTTGTCTGTGTACAACTATCGTAGTGTGGTCATAAACTGGTTTTATATATCTTTAAAATTTAGAGAATTTTTTTTGTGATAATAATGAAAACTAGGTGTTGAAGGTAATAGTGCAAAGATATATTCAGAGTAGGTGTCTACTAAAGAATCACGTGAAGTTGTAAAATATTACAAATGCGACAGAGCAAAATTGATAGAGGAAATGGAAAAAACGAAATGCAAAATTAGCAGAGATATAATGTGTAATGTTTCCCTCGTAGTAAGAGGGGTAGCTAATTGGATTGAGATACGTTACCTAGGGAATAACCTCACTCGATATTATGACCCGGTGTGAGTGAAAAGATAAAATATCAAGAGAGAACTGGGCAAGATTTTTAGGAAAGGATAATACAATACGAGCCACCTTAGAATAGAAAAAAATGTTAATTACACAAATTAATAGCGGTAATCTCAATTAGACATAAATGATATCAGCAGAATCTAATAGCAGTGTCTAATGTGGATTTATTTCATCACCATAATGATTGGTGAAATGATCGCAATATCCACGACTGATTGGATCACCTTCCGCGCGACCGTGTTCCGATGTTTCCTATTTCCTTTGGTCTTCCCTTTCTGACTGCCCTATCCTTTTTGGAATTACTACATATTACTATGTAATCGTCACTTCCAACTATCGTACTTCACTAGTCACTTCTCCTCTTCCCGACTTAATGCGTCACTTCTCTGTATTGAACTTCGACTTCGAACTATCGAGTCCCGTCTCCCTCGGAAAACTATTTCCTTGAAAGACAAAATTATCCCTAAATTGATGTATGTACCACTTCTAGATGTATATAAAACTCCTTCATATACGTTACTCAGAACACAGTCCTGTTAAACACTGCGTAGAACCTACCTTCGGTAGTAACTTGCAATAAATTACAACTTTAACTCTCAATCGAAAATGTACCGCATGCAACTAGATTTCGATTACTAGTGCATACAATTCACATATCCTTACCTTCTTCCAGATTATTTAAACATTACAACAGTAAATATAATAGGTAGTTATCGTTAACACACGATAATCAGCATTGTTCTAGCAGACAAAGGAAATTATTTCATATTTATTTATATAACCTTGTTTATCTTGCACTTATGAACATTTTGATCCTATGCAATCAATCCTGCTAATGAACTAATATTTATAAAATTAAAAACAAAATTGCATATCGACTCTAACATTAACACATGTCCATGAAATTGAATAAGACAAATTGCATTAAAAGTTTAGCATCAACACAATTCCATGAAATTGAATAAATGATTCATTCTATTGATCCTTGTTATATTAACAAGCTGCATACAGCAAATAATAAAAACACGAACATTACGTGAAATTAAAATTGCGTGCCTTAATTCTGTTTACTTTAGAACTCGTGCATCCGCACTAGACCTTGTCTTTCTTATAAGACAGACACCTGGTCCTTTCCTTGTTTAACGAGGCAAGCACTATTCGTTTTTCGGCGCCAACCTTCTCTCTCTCAGAAAATGTCGGACTAAAGAATTGCGATCAAAGTTGTCACTTTAAATGCCCATTAGCTAAATTATAATTTTATAAGCTGATTAAAATAGAACTAATACCAATATCGTGTATAAAATATGATGTGCCTAATCAAAGGCTTAATACCGAAAATAATTGAAACCCCAATGCATAAGACTTACAATGTACAACATACTAACTTACAGTTTTAAACACATAATGTATGCTACAGTCATAAGAACTCAATTTATATTTAGGAAAAGCCATTTGAAGAATTTAAATAATTATCGACATCAGCTTAAAAGCTTAAATTTCTGTTTTTCTTTATATTGATTTTGAGTCTCTCAGCGTATCGTACTTACATATCTTCATTATGTGTAATAGAGATACAAAACATGCTTCGTCAGGATTTTGTATGTACGTGAATGCAATTAACACATTTTACAAAACAACAGTATATAGAAGACCTGATAACATTTGGGTATTTTAGAAGTGATTACGTACGATAGCCAGAATAGTGTACATCTAACTTTTAGAGCCAAAAATTGAAAACCTAAAGTATTCCCTGCATTATAATTGAATTAACACTTGTCATGCGACAACGATACTTTCACGTACCGGATCGCTTGACTAGAATGTACAGAAGTAATTTCATAAAGACTGCACCATGCATTATCAATGCGAAAAATCGTCCTTGTTCTTTCACACCCAGTCTGGGTATGAAAGCTATATATATTGGTCAATGAGCTTGTAAACATGATCCGTTTTTGAGGACAAAATACCGTATAACGATGAAAAATGCGCATTATCTGATGAGGATTCTGAATATGGCAAATTCGTGAAGTTGGAAAAGGCCTAATTGTAAAATGAACGTTTGGATTTATAGTTTACCTTCAATTTACATGTCAATATGTTTTTAGTTGGCAAATTTATAAAATGGCCAACACTTTGAATGGATGGTTTCCATAGAAATTACGTGTATATTTTACGTATACAATGATAGTTTGAGGTTACGTAGGTTAAACTTTGGTAACATTGAAAAATATATGCACAGAACACCACAAACGTGGTGCAGTTAGCACACGATGCAATGTTAAAAAACATAGTGTTAAACTTAGCATGATATTAAAATGATATGGAAAGTATGTCGTGAATGTTTGAGGAAAATAGTAATAATGGTGAGAATACCTAAATGGCATAATGATAATACATGTAAAATGGTACTAATGACAATAATGGTAACATGGTAATAATGACAGTAATGGTAAAATTGTAATAATGACAATAATGGTAAAATGGTTATAAAAACTGACAATAATAATTAAATGGTAATAATGACAATAATAATTAAATGGTAATAATGGTAATAATGACAATAATGGTTAAATGGTAATAATGACAATAATGGTAAAATGGTAATAATGACAATAATGGTTAAATGGTAATAATGACAATAATGGTTAAATGGTAATAATGACAATAATGGTAAAATAGTAATAATGACAATAATGGTTAAATGGTAATAATGACAATAATGGTTAAATGGTAATAATGACAATAATGGTTAAATGGTAATAATGACAATAATGGTTAAATGGGAATAATGACAATAATGGTTAAATGGTAATAATGACAATAATGGTTAAATGGTAATAATGACAATAATGGTAAAATGGTAATAATGACAATAATGATTAAATGGTAATAATGACAATAATGGTTAAATGGTAATAATGACAATAATGGTTAAATGGTAATAATGACAATAAGGGTTAAGTGGTTATAATGACAATAATGGTAAAATGGTAATAATGACAATAATGGTTAAATGGTAATAATGACAATAATGGTTAAGTGGTTATAATGAAAATAATGGTTAAATGGTAATAATGACAATAATGGTTAAGTGGTTATAATGAAAATAATGGTAAAATGGTAATAATGAAAATAATGATTAAATGGTAATAATGACAATAATGGTTAAGTGGTTATAATGACAATAATGGTTAAATGGTAATAATGACAATAATGGTTAAATGGTAATAATGACAATAATGGTTAAGTGGTTATAATGAAAATAATGGTTAAATGGTAATAATGACAATAATGGTTAAGTGGTTATAATGAAAATAATGCTAAAATGGTAATAATGACAATAATGGTTAAGTGGTTATAATGAAAATAATGGTTAAATGGTAATAATGACAATAATGGTTAAGTGGTTATAATGAAAATAATGGTAAAATGGTAATAATGACAATAATGGTTAAGTGGTTATAATGACAATAATGGTAAAATGGTAATAATGACAGTAATGGTTAAATGGTAATAATGACAATAATGGTTAAATGACAATAATGACAATAATGGTTAAGTGGTTATAATGAAAATAATGGTTAAATGGTAATAATGACAATAATGGTAAAATGGTAATAATGACAATAATGGTAAAATATAAATAATGACAATAATGGTTAAATGGTAATAATGACAATAATGGTTAAATGGTAATAATAACAATAATGGTTAAATGGTAATAATAACAATAATGGTAAAATGGTAATAATGACAATAATGGCTAAGTGGTTATAATGACAATAATGGCTAAGTGGTTATAATGACAATAATGGTTAAATGGTAATAATTACAGTAATGGTTAAATGGTAATAATAACAATAATGGTAAAATGGTAATAATGACAATAATGGCTAAGTGGTTATAATGACAATAATGGTTAAATGGTAATAATGACAGTAATGGTTAAGTGGTTATAATGACAATAATGGTAAAATGGTAATAATGACAATAATGGTTAAGTGGTTTTAATAGAAATAATGGTAAAATGGTAATAATTACAGTATTGGTAAAATTGTTATAATGGTTATAATGCGTACAACAGTAAACTGATAAAAGAGTAATACTGAATAATAATGGTAAAATGGTAAAAATTGTGCAATTGAAATAATTGTAAAATGGCAATATCAGTTGTGAAAAAGATAATCGTAATAATGGTAAAATAATAATAAAGAAGCTAATGATTAATTAGTAATAATGGTTAAATGACAAGGCTAATAATGAAAAAAAATGCAAATATGGTAATGAAGATAAAATGGTAATAATTGTAAAATTGCAAGATGTAAATAATTGTTGAATGTTAATGATGCAAATCGGTAATAATAGGTCAATAAATATACTAATAATAATACCCTATGTGAATTGGCAATGTTCCAACATTTACCTGAAAAAATAATCAGATGCTCAAATCCCAAGCAAATTAGATGGATTAAAGAAATTGTTTTCTTGACAACATTGGTAGTGATTGCATATTTTAAGTGATTTAGTTACCAAAATATACACGGCTATTTTAGGAATAGGAACTTGCTCGTTAGGCATTAATTCCAGATGTTAATAATTTATCTCCATTGGGAAAGACATTGATACATAATTGCAGAGGCATACAGCCAACTCTCTCCACATTCTGACTAAAAACAGAAAGAAAGCATGTTATGTTGTACAGAAACCTAACACTAGACATTTTTCTATTTGGTTTGAAATTATTGCAGTATACAGAGTTGTCTTGTTTGAACAACAAGATTCCCTTAAATCATACATAGATCTAAGTACGGGTTTAAGGCAAAAAGCAGCAAACATATATGAGAAAGACCCGAATGCATCTTGATAATATTTAAATCCAATGCTATATGTTTTGAAGCAAAAGATGGAAACTATTATAGTAGACAAGAAGTACCAAGAAGTGTCACAATTATATGAATAATTCGTTTTTGTTTCAGAAGATGAATTACATACATCAGCTTGATACATGTTTAGGGAAGTTCACTAAGCGACATCACCGAATTTGGCGTTGGCTATATTTTTACTGATTTAAATTTAAACGTTTGATTTTAATTTTGCATTTTAATATTTAAAATCAGTTTGATTTATGTTAATTCAATTATTTTACGAGGAAGATAGCATATAGTACAATTAAAAGTTGTTTAAAATATCAAGACTCCCGGCTTTTCAAAAAATTCTGCAATTGTTCCCTGGTTAAAAATTAAAAATCTGATGTGTTGAAGCAATTTTTCAATTTATTGAAAATATATATACAAATATTACAAATCCGAACGACGTTTATTTAAGAACGTGGGTCTATTAAGCGTCATACGAAAGTGGCTTGATCATAAACACATGGGTGACATGGGTAAGATAAATGATATGTTACCTTTTAATACAAAATTCGGAAATGTTCTGGAAATCTGAACCCGTATGTTTATAGACATTTACAATTTATTTTCAGAAATCTATATCCCCTGTGTTTAATTTTATAGGTAATTGGAAATCATAAACCAGGTTTGTTAAGAAAACTGGTCTCTTAATCGCCCTACCATTGTTTTTTTTTAATAAATTAAATAAGTGTTTTAATAAAAATAGATGTGACGATCATGCCGTTGAATACGGGAGCTACATCTCCTTTTCTTAGGCCCTCTCTTCAAGACCCCCCCCCCCCCCCCCCAGCAACAACAATAACTAAAGAAGGTCTGGTTTGGAGAAAGCTCTCTAAAATCGGAGTTGTATATTTCTGCAAATCCTTGTGGTGTATTGAAACACTACAGATATTGTAAATTTGCTCACAACAGGAGACAAATATCCTTAGATATGTTACTCAGCGGTGGTAATGGTCATCGTCCTCGTAGTTCTTCGCTGAACTATGCCAGCAGTGACAATAACAAATGGTATTTTCGCCAACTCTGTTCTATAAACTCCATTCTGGAACCAATATTTGTAAAATATTTTCTATTCACTACTATTGACATTTTGGAGCTCAGATCCACCGCATTATAGTCTATTTAATAATTCCCAGTGACAGTTCAATGGATGTGTTTCTCAATAACATATGTTATTTCATAGATAAATTGAATCAAACCATATAATTGGGACAGGAAACTCAATGGAAGTTGATATGGTAGGTAATTTATCTTACCCATGTCACGAATGTGTTTTGTGATCAAGCCACTTTCTTAAAAAAATAATGGGGCAAGAATGATCCTCTGTTATGAATAAAAAAAAAGCGATTCCCAAGTGAATATCTACTCCAAGATATTTCGTACAGTGTACTATGATCAGAACAACAGCCTCGTATAAGATGCAACGAATGGAATTAAGAGATAAAAAATGCTTCCAGAGACAACTATTCACAACGTTTGCTCATTGGCATCATTATTAATGGAGCCTCCAATCAACATCCTTTAAAGTTACAACACTTTACAGTGTCGAATATAGGAGTCCCTTGAGGTGTCCAAGCATTGAGCACCAGACCTTTTGCCCAGACAAAGAACTCGAGATCTTACTTGACACTGTTACAAGCAACGTGTCAGTTAGGTATCGACAACAGTCATGGTACAAATATTATAGTTTCGATTTCACTCCACAACAAGGCAGCGAAGAAGGCAATTTCCCTTTTTTTTAAAATTCAACTAACGTGTTGTCGAACTTCATTTTCAGGTAGTTCTGACCAGCACCATGTGAACGTCATATTGTAAGCAGAATTTGAAAATGCTATGGAGGTCAGCTGAGATACGTGATCCAAGACTATTAGAACAGATGAAACATGAAAAACCTCTGGAGACAGAAGAAACAGCAGAACGGGCGAATAGACCTAGAGAGAGAGAGAGAGAGAGAGAGAGAGAGAGAGAGAGAGAGAGAGAGAGACAGAGACAGAGAGACAGAGAGAGAAAGAGAAAGAGAAACATCCATTTGCCAATCTAAAGGTACAACATTATGCTCAATGTCGAAATAAAACCTTCACTGGCTATACCACCCTTGATGAGACACATCGCTTAGAACTAGCCCTTTCTGCTGCTTTCTAGGTTTGAGTAATTAAATTATTATTACATCAGACTAGCTGCGATTTCTAAACCTAAGTATTTATTAAGACCTACACGATATTGCTACCTAAGAGCATGTCAATTTATCGTTATATATCTGTGTGGGATAGATTGCGCACGTGAAAAGATGTTTTTAAATTTATTTATATCCATATCCCCTGAACATCATATCTTATGTATAGTTCTCAGATTATGTATATCAACTTCACTGAATACATCTAAAATATGGCAGTTACCTCTGACCACTTTAGGTATTGTATATATCCCTGAGTAACACAAATCACATCTGTATTTGTATGTCTGCCTCTAAAAAATATTCGAACTGGATTTGATTGTTTGTCTAGCATCTCATCATCGCAGACAACTAATTATTAATAAATCGATCGAGTTCATCTACTGACGGAGCTTCATAAATATCGGTGATGAAATTAATTTTCATTCAACAATTTTGTGTTTTCATTAAAATCTTTAAGCATATCGTAGCATCTCTGATCATTAACTGACGGAGCTACTAAATATAACCTATCTCACTTGAGCCTTCTCATTATCAAATAATGTAATAATTGTGTCTTACCAGACTCAGATGGACCAATGCTAATTGGTCTGATATAAGTTTGTATCGCTGGATGATTTTTGACTGGTTCCTGTTTTCGTGTTGCTGATAAATCAATGACATTCATATTGTACAAATTTAATAAATGATATGGATTTATATTCTGTTAGATGCAGAGCATACACTCCAACAAATGTATTGAGAACAATAATAAAAAAAAAAATGAAAGCGTGCACTTTCAGGCAAATTTGTGAAATGTAATATATTAAAATACAAATTGGTCCAAGAACTCCATGGGCTAAGTATTCAGGAGAAAAACGTCTTCCAAGATATAATTATTGTGGCCCTGGAACTTGACTTGATATCCATCCTGATGAGCGATATCAACCTAGACCTGGATAATATACAATAAATGCGATTGATCAAGCATCAAGCATCAAACAGTCATGCTGTAGCATACAAAACAGATTTGTAACAACGACATGATGCGAAGTTGATTAACTCGTTAAATTCCATAGAAAGTAAATCTTTCAGATAATCATTAGATAATTATTAGATAAGATCTGCGATGAAAGGTAAACTATTGCTAGGGGCTGGTAATTAATCAACTGATTATTATTATAATCAAATCGATTTATTATAGCCCAAGAGGATATTTGGGAGGTAAAGCAGCGATTAGTAAACTCGCTGATGCAGCACATGTTACATGTGTTGCTGTTGCAGATTGGTTAGCACGACAGGCAATACGACAAATTTATCTACCAATAGATACATTTTAGTACGCATAATTTGATGTCAGTGTTTTTAATGAAGTTCATCAGGCGGATATTTTGTTTTTACCTCATGATGCTATTAAAATTGGTAGACTTCAATACACATACAAATACGCGTTAACTGTCTTTGACGTTTCAAACAAATATGAAGATACAAATCCATTCTCATCTAAAATATATGTTAATGTTTCGTCTGCTTTTGAACAAATTTATCATCAATGACCTTTGCGAGGGGCTTAGCTGTTACAGGTCGGTCTTGGCAAAGAATTTGTTGGTGCTGTATCATCTCTGATCAGAAAATATAGCGCCAAAGTCCGAGGAGGATTTACCGCAATACATCGTGATCAGGCAACCATTGAACGATTTAATCGAAAACATGCAGCAGCAGAAGGGGCGAATCCGACAACTTTATAGAAGCGTCTATTTGGTAAACCAAGGCTTCCTCCAAAATCGTAGAAAGATTTTTACCTCCATAGCAGAGAAGGCGAATCGGAAAACTTGGTTGAGTGTCTATTTGGCAAACCAAGGCTTCTTCCAAAATCGAAAAAAAAGTTTCCTTTGGAGACGCAAAGTAGTTGTTGCGCTCCCTCTGCTGCTATGGGGTAAAAATCTTTTAACGATTTCACAAACAGACTAATTTGTAAAACCTCACCTCGTAAATCAATTAGATTATTGGATTGGTCGGTGAGTTTGAAATTAATTCTCGTTAACGTATCATTATGACATCGCATATAGATTGTATTAGTTGGATCCTCAATTATTAAAAATCCGGGTGGAGCTGTTGGTGCAAATGAATATAAAATATATCCCTGCTGGGCTTGATTTGATATTTCGAGATTTATTTGATAACTTCCTTCGATAACATCACATGCTAAATTTATTGCAATCACCGACGAAATATTTACGTTTTAAGGGGCGATATGCCTACCACCACCATCTGGGTCATTATTATGCTTGAAGATTGTTGTTGTTTGTTGTTGTGTTATTTTATTCCATGCGTCGTGAATCCTTTTAAAACCATCAGTCATTGAGAGATTTTTCCATCTCTGGGACGTTATATCCTGGTAATTTAAAATTTAATAGCTCTTCTTTTGTTAAATTCTATGCGGATAGAAATTTTTGTTTTTCTCCTTCTCGGTCGTCAATAGATTTATCAAAAGATTTTATAAAAAATTCATTTAATTTTTATAAATCTTTAATATATGTGTTCATATCTTTTATTATTTCTATGATTTTATCACGTGAACCCGTTACATCCAAAAGATATTTTTGAAAACTTTGATTTAGTCTCTCCCTCTATCAGACATATTAATATGTTCATCTAATAGAATCGTTTTTGTACGTTTTTCACCATCGTGTTCAAATTCAAAATGCAACCCAGAGAAACCCTTCCTATAGAATTCAAAATATATATATATTTTTTACTTTTGTTATATCTTCCCCTTCTAGAAGATAAAAAATCATATCGCTATTAATCGCATCTGTGGTAAAATCAGATTTTTTTCGGTTCAGGTAGTGGAGTTTTTTCAGGCCATCATAGCGCGATCTTTATAGAACTCTTATATATATCTACGACATACCCGGGTGAGTTTATCTCAATGGCAGATGATAGTGTTGGTTCATGAACTGTTATAGCGATTTTGGATTCTTTTCCAGTAATGGATTTTATTCTGCGCTGAAATTCATTATTGATTTGTTCAATTCGGTATGACCCAGATGGTAGCGAAACAACATTCCAGTCTGGAGTAACATCGGGTTTATTCTTACTCGCAAACACCAGGGAATAATTCGGTTGTTGAACACCAAATGATTTTGATCTAATGTTAGGCTAACTATGATACACTCGTAATTTTGCTAGTGCTATCTCCTTCACCGGAATCGCACAACGGAAATTCACACTAAATTCAGGATTCGTTGAGGTTATTGAAAGCATGCTGGTTTTCACCGGGGTTGTGTTTTCGGCTATTCGTTGAAGTAGTTCTTGCGATGCTGCCATTGATATTATACTCACGTTGCTTTTCTAATTTTGACATCGCGGAATCATAAACACGTACCAAAGCTGAAAACTCATTATCAGATATTAATGTGTCATCGAGGGACGACGATATCATCGAGTATAATTGGGAGTACGCGGTTAACACAACATGGAACCTAGCTACGTAATCTTGAAGTTTACGCTTGCTGCATGATATTGTTTTTGTTATTATTAAAATAATTCCTGCGATTATTGTCGTCGCTGATATATAAATTGGAACAGCTATCGGGGAAATCATTGTCACCGAGGAGAGTATTATACCAGCTCCGGTGATTACACTTGATACCGAGTACACGGTAACATCAACTGCGGTAATTCTTCGTCGGTATTGTTTTTATTTTTGTTTGATAATCCTCAGTGAGTGTTTTGAGTTTAGTTTGAAATTCTCTGACCTGAACATAGCGATATTGCTGTGACGTTGCCAATTATAACATTTTATTTATTACAACAGAATTCAATTCAGTTGTTTACTTAAATCAGCTACGAATTCCACATACCATGTTACTGAAACCCTAGCCAAATTATTATCAGTGGATGCTATTGTGAATCGTTCTATTGTTTCCTTGTCGATGATCGTTGATATCATATTGTTGACCCCAGATGAACTCGTTGATGAAATATTAAATTGAGTCGGCGACACCAGTGTTAATCGATAAATACCTTTGACGGCCGCGGTGATATTTAATATGTTAGTGGATGGTGTCCACGTAAATGATCCGCGTATGATCGCGTACACGTTCTTTACGATATTTGTTTGTTTGTGAGGGATTTTTTTTCCTTCAAGTTTTTCTATTATCCTAGGTAGATCATCCTTGATGACATCGTTGGTCGTTTTAATATCTTCGCGAATAACTTATTCGCCGATTAATCGCTGTTATTTCATCGAGTTTTGTGCTAATACCAGCGGGATCTATTTTAACATCATCGAGTTTCGAATTTTTTTAGCCAAAAAAAATTATCAATGGTGTCATCGGTCCTGTTAAAGGTTTTACGTAACGTAGTAAATTGAGATACATGAGCGTCATAATAGGATCTCAACTTTGACAAATTAACCATGGAGGTTTTTATCTCCGTGAGTTTCGGTTTCTTCCACGATGATTGATGGAACCATTACTGGGATCCACAATGATAGTTTTGATATAATGACTCTAAACTCAGCAGCATCATCACTACGCCAGATTGAATCATTATCACTACTCTTTCTCACGAGTGCTACTGTATGCTTCGCTCCATAGATAACGTTTCTAACATTTCTGCAAAATCCGAAAATATGATGCAGCGGAATCGCGCATGAAAAATGTCGATGCTGTCCTTGTAACGTTGCTACACGTGTTGAAAACCCCAAGTTGTGATTAGGATTAATAATTTTAATCATATTTTCGATATCAGCATAAGGAGCACCAACACGATCTTTTGGTTGTCTTATTTTATATGGAATGTGATCAGCGTGTTCAGTCAGATCCTTAGAGAACATCGTAGACGGACCTGCCGATCTTGTGAATGCATCAGAACATCTTGCCAACCCCACTGTTTTTGTAGTAACATCAACATCATGTTCTATAGACTCGATTTCTCTTCCATCAATCATATATCTAGCACTCTCAAATAGCGCCATGATACCATTATTGACAATGCCAACTCGGATATTTGGGTCATCTGCATATGGTGTATCAGCTGAAACATTTGTTACGAGTTCTCGTTCTGCTTCGATAAACGCTTCAGAGGGTAGAAAGTATTTGCTGGTATCCTGGACTTGAAGTTCGATTCTTGATCGAATATTTGGTTGTATTGCATTATAGGAATAAAACTGATAATCGCGTATAGAATCATTCTTGGGTACTGGGGCGTATATATCAAACGCTGTATCAGGAACCGATTTGAACATATTATTATATATTTCTTGATCTAAATCGTGATCTCGCTTGCGATTTCAAGCCACTTCCCGCTATTATATTTGCAGTAATATTTCTCTGAGTGTCATACCGTGATGCTATATTCTGCTCCACCGCGTTGTTTTTTTTTTTTGCTAATACTTGCAGGCATAATTTCCGTAGATGGTAATAATAATAATAATAATAATAATAATAATAATAATAATAATAATAATAATAATAAAAATGAGGACTTTGTATAGCGCCTAATCTTACGAAGCTCTAAGCGCTATACACCATCAATAATGATATGACTACAGAACAACAAATGACAAAAACAATGAAATTGGAAAACATATAAACATGCTGAAAACATATAAGATACAAAACATAAGATACAAAACATGATTAGGTCGCTAAGTTTGCCCCTGCAGCCGAAACAGGTGAGTCTTAAGAGCACTCTTAAAAGGGACCACTGTGTCTTTGTGTCTAATTTCAATGGGCAATTCGTTCCACGTCGCCGGGCCCTGGTATGCAAACGAACGTTGTCCATATGACTTTGTTTATGTGGAGACAATCCAACAAAAGGTGGTGGTTGACTATAATCACCACGCATTATCACAGCAGTATTTGTTTTTAACAACCAATCAAGAAATATTTTTAATATTTCTTTAGATACTGTGCATATTTCATCCCACAATAATTCGTGGGATATATTTTTCCCCGACTCGTTCCGAAGTCCATTTATCTCCTTTCCATCGAAAATATTTGTGATAAGTGCCTGATTTAACATTTCTTTCCTTCATTTCTCTGGCGAGTCTGTGTGTAGGGGTTATAACGATCATATCAAAATTTGGAAATAACTCAATCGCACGAGTTGTTTTACCAGAAAAGCCGGGACTATTAGGATAAACTATTTGATGTCAAGTCACATGGTCATACACTGACGGAGCAGATGATAATTTTGATATTTGATTATTGTTAGAAAAAATATCCTTGATTTCAACGTCCGCAAATTCAGAATAATTATGTAAGTTAATGTTTCATTCTCCATTCGCCCCTTGATACACCGTAAGCAGTGCTTATTTAAAATTGTTTCATCAATTCTGAATATTTTCTTTTAGGCAATTTGTTTGACACTGAGGATAAATTTTTCAAAAATTACACGATCATTGAAAATCTTAAATGAGTAACTACGGTGACGCGCCATCAATATACCAAACAATTGTACATAATTTAGTTTCGTTAGGCAAGTAAGCCTTTTCTCGATTTCTCTTCGTGACAACGTCGATTATAAAATCAAATTCAGCATTGTCCAAAATTAATCTTGTATAGTGTTGTTTATGATAATCTCGTCCTTTTGCATAAATTTACCAATTATGCTTCTGTCCAGATCTTTTGTTGTTTTGTTTTCAAAATCGGTTATATCAGGATTTTCGTCGTCGAAATATTTCTTTTCTTGTGGTAACCAAACGTTTTTTTCTATGGACGATATGATATAATTGCTTCACTCACTGTCAGAAGTATTTCTGCGTCGATCATGTATAGTAACAATACACACGGTACCCATTTCTTTTCTGAAAATTGTCTGCAAACCATACATAAAAAATCGGATGACGAAACTCAAGCGAATCCAGTCAGTTCTAAATTCGGTAAATATCCGTTTATTGCAACTCTGGTCAACGCGAGGGATGGATGTCCAAATCTTAAAAAATATTCATGACATTCGCCCATTCCATCTTAATAATCATATTTTGTGTATCACAATCCACCTTGTCCAAATTCGATGCAACTACAATACATGTCCTTAAGGAAGTCAAATCCTGTTGGTCCATGTATGTTGTTCTCTGACGGAATGTAAGACAATTATTTAGTAATTGTTAATTATTGTCAGTCTGCGATAAAAGTTTCTGTGCAAGATTTTTCATGTTTTCGTGGAGAGAATCTGGATGTTAAATATCTCCATTAGGTCGTACAAATTGATCATCAGAGTTTTCAATATCGGAACCTGATAACAACCACACGGATTTAGGCTCGCTTTTACTTATTTCGTCCATACATGCGCATTAAGATCAATAATATATATCGGAGCTCCTTTCGATTTATACTTTGATTTGTACAAAATCTCTCCTGTTATCGTTTTTATTATTGGAAAACAAAATTCTTTTTGAGCTGTACATCATCTCGAATAGTCGCCCCAGTGTCTTTAACTGTTTCTATCAAATCTGCTAGTATTTTACGTCTATTGTCTGTTAAACTATTTCCACATATCACATTTGGTAAAGTGTTTTTTTACTCGTTCGGCTACACAATTTATTTTTGAAAATCTCATCGCTTTTAGATCATGATATATATATGTTTTTTATATAAAATATATATGATTTTATTATATGGCTGCTGGTTTGTGTACAGTAAATTTAATGTCTCAGCTTTATTTAAAGATTTTTCTTTTTGATTCTGTTATATATAAGAATTTGTTATGATAATACATCTTTTAATGACGCTATGTCAATGACGCACATGGTTATACAGAAACAAGTTATCCGTTTCTTTCAAAATAATTCGTGCCTCAAGAAGCCTACAGTAAATCCGAAACTTGACGTGCAAATGTATCGTTGTTTTTTGTTGACGAAACAGTCTTATTCAACGACATTTATTATTTATTGTATATTATTAGCAAATATGTACATTCTATATAGCACTTAGGTTATGCGTTTTGGGGTTTTATTCTGATTTTTTCTGTGCAATCATCTTTTCTGACTTTATGCCCTTGAAAACGTAATCAGTTCATTCCTTATGCCCTGCGAAACTATTGCGCATTCATGAAATTAGACGAGTCCAGTTAGTTGAACATTGAAGAGATTTACAAATTAACCACAGAGGAAATAGTAGCATTACCGATTTAAAAGCAAAAGAAAGATGTCATCAGGTAAAAGATTGAACATTTACCATCTCTGTTTATGGATTTATCCATTTTGATTAGAATCAGACCTCCACTCTCCTTCGTGAAGGTCTGACAGCGATTAGAATCAGACCTCCACTCTCCTTCGTGAAGGTCTGACAGCGATTAGAATCAGACCTCCACTCTCTTTCGTGAAGGTCTGACAGCGATTAGAATCAGACCTCCACTCTCCTTCGTGAAGGTCTGACAGCGATTAGAATCAGACCTCCACTCTCCTTCGTGAAGGTCTGACAGCGATTAGAATCAGACCTCCACTCTCCTTCGTGAAGGTCTGACAGCGACTGCTTAGGAGTCCTGTTCTTGTGACTCATGCTACTAGCACAATCGCTAAAATTATTAGCCAGTCGGATAAGAGGTTAGTGGAGCCTCAGCAGTATGGGGTTGAAAAGCATCAACGTGTGCCGAACGATCTGATTCACTTTCAGGTTTCGCAAATATGCATTTCGATTAGCTTATTAAAACTTCATAAAACCATTACTAGTAAGCGGTCGCTGTCAGTCGTTTACGTAGAACAGTGGAGAGCTGACTTGAATCAGACTGTGGCTACAGGATTATTATTGCAATAATTATAAGAAATGTTGGAAAAGGTTTTAACATGGAACACGGAAGAAAGGTGCAGGTAGTGGTGACCAAAATGCAGTTATTTTCGTTGACAAATTAAAAGTGGCATGTAAAATATTGAAGTTGTTTGTTTGCATTTATATACCAACACCATTACCTGGTATTATTAGTGTACTAAGCTGGCATTTTGCAATATCTGTAAAAGTTATTTACATAATAGATGAAAATGCCTAAATTAAATTAGCTTGTTCTTTGCAATTGTAGATAAAAGTTTATATTTAGTACATAAAACAATAAAAGTAAAACGGTCTCCAAAAGAGTATGAAAAAGGAAAAGAAATACACAATTAAGCTATTCAACATGTAAAATACTTAAACACTGCAGCCAAGATCACGATTTAAAACACTTGCTTTTGGGATAAACGGCGTTAGAACCTAATAAATCAGAAAACGTATTTTGTGACCTGAGACTGAACTAATTTTGTTTATTTGGGTGTTGGTATTTTTTTAGAAAAAGTTAAATATTTGATTGACGCCTTGATGGCTATTATTTTTTGTCTTATGACAATACATGTAAGGTGTCAAGAAGTTTGCTGGGATTAATACCATCAATATCCTGAGGCAATATATCAAATAAGTGCTAGACAACAATGTAAAATCCGTAAATCGCTGAAATAGTTTATTTCTATTAGGATAATTACATAAATTACATATGTCAAAAAAGTACAAAAACGCATAGAAATGTACCGCCTGCTGTAATTTACTGATTATAAGTCAATTGCATAGATAACTTGATAGGTTTCATATAGGTCTCATATTAAAGAACCACCTCAGCTGGAGAGCACACTCAATCCCCAAGTTATGAAAATGAAACGAGTATAATGTAATTCAAAGAACTTTAGTCTGCGTATAATGCAATCTAAAGAACCGTTGTGTGAGTATAATGTAATCTAAAGAACCATAATCTGAAGATAATGTAATCCAAAGAACCATTGTCTGAATATAATGTAATCCAAATAACCTTAGTCTGAATATGATGTAGTCCGAAGAACCTTAGTCTGAGTAAAATGTAATCTAAAGAACCATAGTCTGAATAGAATGTAATCCAAATAACCGTATTCTGAATATAATGTAATCCAAAGAACCATAGTCTGAAGATAATGTAATCTAAAGAACCATAGTCTGAAGATAATGTAATCCAAAGAACCATTGTCTGAATATGATGTAATACAAAGAACCATAGTCTGAATATAATGTAATCAAATAACCTTAGTCTGAATATGATGTAGTCCAAATAACCTTAGTCTGAGTAAAATGTAATCTAAAGAACCATAGTCTGAATAGAATGTAATCCAAATAACCTTATCCTGAATATAATGTAATCCAAAGAACCATAGTCTGAATATAATGTAATCTAAAGAACCATAGTCTGAAGATAATGTAATCCAAATAACCTTAGTCTGAGTAAAATGTAATCCAAAGAACCTTTGAGTATAATGTAGTCCAAAGAACCTTTGTCTGGGTATAATGCAATCCAAAGAATCTTAGTTTAAGAAAGGAATCTAGTTGACGGGTTTCATGAACACGATGATAAAGCTGAATTATAGTGCTGTATCGACCACTTGGGGCATGTAGCACTGTTTTCATGAATACGAGGCTTGTCCCGTAGATCAAAAAACAAATCCCACACTTAAACCCAGGCTGCATTCAAGACACTGCCCTCTGATTGGTCAGTGGTTGGACGAGAGCCAATTAGACTTTAGGCCTTTTAAGTAAACCTAAGTTGAGTGTACGAAAGGTTGTGATCTTTCAGTCTTGGTGCCTTTACTATTTCTAATCAATATAGATAGAGTACTCATCATAGCTGATGTTATTTCTTTGCACCCGATAAATTCACATGGAGAGAAAATAGGAAATAACGTCAGCATTATAATGTATTCTTTTTCATTCTGTTAATGCAGCATCCACTTTCATAATATGACAACATACTAACATCACTTCTGTATACACTGTGTTAATATATACATTTATAACTACATGCTCAAAAGTGACCTTAAATGCTCTGGGTGATCATATACTGCAATCACACTTTCTTACTACTTTTCGCTAAGTTCGCAGAAGTACGTCATCCTTAAGTAACGAATACATATTTTAGGAATTAGATGGACAAACGGTGACAGATCTGTGGTATTAAATTGCTGCTAATTTTTTTTAGACCGCTAAATCACGAAATTTAGAAGGCGTGAAATTAGTAGGTGTTAGTTATCTTCTTGACAAAGAGGCGAACAACAATGTCATCACCCACAGTTACGACAATGTTAATATGAATCATTGTATATTTCATGGAAAAATAGTGAGTTCACTATAGTTATTAGATGCTTAATTTTAAAACAAAGAAAGGAGAAACCTATTTCTGTTCAAGCAAGAGAAAACCGTATCCGTATTTCGGTGCAGCAATAAGGCAAGGCGGGAATGTATTCGTCTTTGGTTGCACCAATATGTAGTATGTATGTTGGTCGACCAAATAATGAGGGAGATGTTATGTATATATGGAAGAAGTCTGTTTTGCATGTTTAGGCATGTTTGACATAACAAAATTAATATTCATACCCATTTTGACATTATGTTAACCTATTTGCCTTCTTAAGATTGCCAAGGAATTGTTTCCTCTCTGTACATCAACATTATCTCTCACCTGTGTACCACATAGACTTAGATTTGACCAGTATCAGGGTCACTATGCAGATATTACCTGGTGTAAACGGTTGTAAAATATTACATTACACAATTCATCTTGAGAAATCGTAACTTGAAAAAGTCTCAGACACTGTGCTAAAGAAGGATATTGCATTATAACACTGAACGTCGACAACTCCGAAAGCAAAATGTCAATAGATTCGATTCCAATGGTAGCGTACCTGTTTTAGATGCAGGAATCGTTGACATTTGTATTACATTTATTCAATTAGAAAACACTTTTTGCTGCGAATTAGTATAGAGAGGGCTTGATGCAAATGGATTTACGATATTATATAAAAACTTTGATTGATTTTAAATTGTTGGTGCATTTTAAAGTCAACACAGAAGTCAACGAAATATATACAAACATAATAAATTGGGACAATTGTATTCATTTTAGTTTTGATCTTGTAACAAGTTAGTAAACAAACATGAACAGAGTACACCAACACGAAATCTTGCACAAAATGCACCATACAATATAAATAAAAGAACGGTGACTGATATTTTGTAACGCGTTGTAAGTTTCGTTATCTTACTAGCGACGTGTAGATATCATAAACAAAAAAAAAAACTGAATTCTGCGAAATAATAGAAAACGTATGTCCTTGTATCTTTGCACCCCAAAATGCTAGATATTTTTAATAATGCTGGCTGACTTTAAGTGACGATATTTATCATTTGGAGACAAAACATCATAAGTACTTTTACAATTGCCTGAGAAAAATAAATGTATTCGGGCTTGTTTGATTGTGTTAACTCGTTTTTTTAATGGATTATACCTGTTCATTAAAAATTAATTTTAAATTACAATAAAAAGACAAGCGTCTGCACCATGCAGTAATCAGTATATATAAAGTAAACTAAAATACCCATCGTCATACGTATGCCATTTCCGCCATTTCGAAGTTTTTCATTATGTTGTCGCTTAGTTCTATGGAATCAATTGAGAGTGTGGCCCCTTCAATTGCAACTACAGAATAATAACCTATTTTATCCAAACAAGATTCGCTTCGAAACAGCCCTATATCTCCTCTTTTAGAGCAAAGCGAATCTGAATCACATCCAAAGGAAGAAACATATTCCCTGGTGGAAGAGAGAGACAGAGACTTTACTAGAGGCCTTTGTGTTTGCACGTTAGTCCTTGGTTCCCAATCATCTCCTTCGTTAATAGACTGATAAAGACAGGAATGTGGCCCTCCAGATGCCAATGTTTCATTTCCCAACGATTCATTTGGAAACGATTCCCAAGATAAACTCAAGGAGGCATCTGTAGTGCAAGTACTGAAAGACTTTGATTGACTATCGGTAACCTCAGATTCCGTTTTGCACATGCATATATTTATTTCATGTAAGTCACGTGATAAACTAGCACCATTATAATTCTTAACCATATGTTTATTAGTACTTTCACATTTGATATGTATTTCCTTTTCCAAGCCAATACTGGAATCATGTTCAGAAACACTCTCTGGCAGAGTGCTATTAGAGCAAGAAACATCAGGAAACACGGAATCGTCAAGTGGTATGCTAATTGATAGTGATGCACTATCTTCGTTGTGAATATACGCTGTATGAACCATTACTGTGGCCTGAGGACTACCTGGATCTGAATGTGAATTATCCATCGATCTAGTAGGACTTTTTGAAAGCAGCTTTCGTCGCTCCGTTGGAGAACCTTTGAAGGCTGGATTATCGAGACCAACCTGTTCGTTAGAGCCACTGGTTTCCAATATTTCAAATTTTGGAACACAACTGCCGTGGCTAACAATATTCCGTTTTGAGGGTACTCCACCTGCTACGAATATACTTTGCATTTCATACGACTCACTCCGATGTCCTATATTTGGTAAAGAAACAGTCTTCATCCAAGAATCAGGCTCAATCAATCGCTCTTTTCGAATCCTTTTCGCATGCAAAGTCGGCGATCTTTCAGAATATGTTCTACGTGGGAGTCTCCTTTTCTTATTCACAAATTCAGGTGAAATAGTGAGCGAGGATTCACGATTATCTGTCTTCAGCTCCGTATGGTTAATATTTCCGGTAAATGGAAACACTTTCTTCCTGGAACTGCGTCGACGTATAGGCACTTCAATTCCTCTGAAATAGTTCTTTCTAAATTCCTCGATGAGCTTGTCGTATAGCTCGTTCTTGGTAATATTTTTATTTCTTGTGGAAGGTCCTATTGTAGTTGTAAACCTATCTTTGATCTCACAGAATAGCACAACGGACATCATTACTAGAAAGAATCCGATTCCCATCAAGACAGGACCTATGTAGGTAAGAAAATTTAGTCCATTAGCATCAACTGGAATTCCCTCTGTCGTTACAGAAACATTGGAATTCGAACTGATGTTTTGAGATGTGACATCTTTGAGAAAACCGGGCCTAAATCCAACTAAAGTAACGAATCCCCCACCGAGAAGGATTAGCATACCTACTGTTGTAGCTAGACATGAACGGCAGATATAAGGTGTACGATAAACGTCATTACATGTGTAATTGTAAGTCTCGCCAACTTGTGACCTTAATCGTGCCCTTGCTGCTTGTCTCTTTTCATCACGTGATTCTCCAAGCGTTATATGCGCATGCGTTATATAGACTGGCATGGCTTCGACGGCTGAAGAGCACCCAAAACCTCAATAATCCCAGAACTAGCATGGACAAAACACTTCCCTTCATCCATGAAAACGCTATACGGAATACACTAATGAAATTCGAGAATGCCAACTTTGATTTCTTCCCGCTCGATTAATTTGATGAAAGTGTTTCTGCCACAGTCTAAATGTTTTGTAGGAGGACTTAATTGAAATTGCGCCTTGCTACAATATTATATTAGGCCTTAAGCTGTCGGGGCTGCCGCTGTGCCACTAGTACATTCCTCCAGTCTCTTCACCTAGACGGTTCCTGGAAGATAAAATTGAAATCAATCCACTAGGTTAAATACAAGATTTAAAAAATAAACAATGCAGAAATAAGAAGAAGATATTATGCCAAAATGTGCATTTCGTCAGACTTATGATGGGTGTAAAACCGAAGATTACAGTAGCATTTGCAATGTCAAATAATTACTGGAACAAATATACATTTCTCTAAAATACTACATAAGCACATTAAACTAGACAAATAAATGTTTCTAAGTAAAACTGACTTGGACATCAATAAAACATGACAATACCCCCACTGAACCCAACAAAAAAATATATGTTGTCAATAAATATTTTCAATGTGATATTGCAAACAGTATGAACGGTTCCATAAAATGTTAATTGCCTTTTCGCAAGATTATAATGATAATGATATTTATCATTTCACAATAACATTTTAATTGCTATTTTTTTTTATCAAACTGTAATCTATGCTGTAGATATCATAGGTAAAAATTGAATTAAAGCTGACAATGTTTCAATGGTTTTAGTTGTTTTGCTTTGTCTAATATTTGTTTGTTATCAGACGTGAAACTTCAAAAAGACTTAACAGTAAATACATACATACATACATACATACATACATACATACATACATACATACATACATACACACACACATACATATATACATACATACATACATACATACATACATACATACATACATACATACATACATAAAAACATACATACATACATACATACATACATACATACATTGGTTCGAGATACATTAAATTAGCACACATACAGCTAATTGAATAAAGTACATACATGCGACATTGCAGATATACGACACGACGCGACATTGCAGATATACGACACGACGCGACATTGCAGATATACGACACGCCCTTGATAATGTCGATTCAGTTGATAAAATCTCCCAAAGAAACCGTTGGAATTGGATTCGAAATCATGGTGGAAATTTCTTACTGTTGCTGATATGTATAAAGAGATAGGAGGAAAACGAATTTGATGGATAAAGACGAGTGTCTGTGGTGTACAAAATTGAAAGAACAGTACGACAATGAGTAAGTCGATGAGTCAGAAACAAAGTTGCAGAATGAATGATCGTAGGAAGTTATCTTCCCTGTAAACCACAAGGTGGCAGCATGGAACAAAGCGGTCCAATATTACATATGGAATAGACCTGCTTCACAAGCAAGCAATAAATGACAGCAGAAAGCTTGCCAGTGGCTTCTCGTAGGTCTGTGGTTCTTTTTAGGGGTTTTCCAGGGTTCTTCCTCCCGGAAGATACAGTAATAATGGCCCCCATGTATAGCCTATCGTGTGCTGAAAAATGGCGTTAAACCCTAAAACAACAACAATTTATCGTCCTAGTTAAGTAATTTTGTAAGTCATATAAGTGAAAAAGGTTTGCTGCGTTGCTGCTGCTCTCCTCCAGAAAATAATGTTCGTTTTTAAACAGTTACTTATTATAGAGACTATGTTTTTAATTTAAGATCGGTTTAATCTGAATGTCATATTTGTTAGATGTGAAATAGTCTGCTTGTATTATGTTCAGAAAACCTATAACAAACATTTTACTAGGAAGTGACAAAGGGGAGAAACTATCCTAGTCTCAATAAGGTTGAATTGTTCTTGGCGTAATTTGAATTGTGCGTTGACAGTTTTGCAATAAGATTTAGAACATTGCAATAAGTGTTGTTAAATTTAAGAAGACTGTGAAGAACAATAAGGCTTCATATATTTAAGTAGGAACTGATAATTAGTTGAATCAGTTGTGTTCTAACAAAAGGCAAAGGATATTTTAGAGTCTGTGAGAGAGCTGAATAAAAATATAGCATGCGGTCATCATAAAAACACACAAAGAACATGCTGTCTCTGCTCTTCACTGAATTAGTTCAGTTTTGTGCCATATATATATACATATACATAGATATCTGACGTCTGACCTTCCAATTTACAACTCAAATTGTATGGAAGTCTTTGGAAATTTGCGGAAAACATATTGACTTCCAGGGGGATTCGAACCAGGGTTTGACACCGCTCGGTCAAGTGAATACCCCTGTGCGTGTAACAATATAAAACCTATCCATACTCTTTGACAAATATAAGTCTTTCCAGATTTCAGACACCAGATCAATAGTTCCAAACGTCTGTATTCTCCATGGAGACGTTAGGGTTCTCTTTAATCTATACTGTGTCATTTCTGTGTAATATACATTTGTATTTCACCGAAACAGAGAAGATAGATAACTAATTACTTGCAAATATGACATATCAAATATATATGATGTTTTTTTTATTCTGTTCAGTACACTAACACCTTTTTGTACCGCGAGATTTTGATTTGTTTCACGAGGCATTCACGAGGCACTCACGAGGCATTCGCGAGGCATTCACGCATTCACGAGACCTTTATTATAAAAGTTATTATAATTCCTCAGTCACGAGAAGAATTCACAATCTCGATCAACGCTGACCTAAAGAAATACCAATGAATAGTTTGAGACTGTGTGTCACCTCAGGATATGTAGATAATTCAAATTAGGTTTTTCCAAGATATTTTCAGAAGTAAAAAGAAACGTTCATTCGCATGGACAATTGTGCTCGTAAGAATAATTTTTGTTTTCCTGGTCTATGTGTATGAGAGCGTTGGATTTATATAAAAAAGATATATACTGTGTTTCTGTGAAATACAAAATTTCAGACTTTTCAACTTATGCGTAAATGCCCTATATTCCGTGTCGAAACCTATTTAGATAAGGAATATTGAAACAATGGTTCACTGTTTCAAAGAAAAACTGTGGAAATCAAAACTGGAACCTAGACCTGAATGTACACATTAAGCAAGTATCCACGCTAAACCACGTGCTGCCTTGAAGATCGGAATATGTTTACTTGGTAAGACTTGGTCGTTTCCAAACATTGTATACTTAGCAATGTCTGCAATGTGTATAATTATAAACGTTGCACAAGATCAGTTACAGACATTCAAGCATTGCATATTTTCTGCCAAAACGTAAACAATGAAAGCAATATTATGCTTAAGCAATAGTATAGACTCTGAAGAGATAGCAGACTCACACTGACGTTTCTGTCAGAAACTAGATGACCCTACTTCACACTCAATTCCGTAATCGAGTGCAAAACTGCCTTTGTGGATGACCTGATATGGTAAAAAGCTATGCTTGTTTGCAGAATGGTTAGAATCGATGTGCATAACAAGAAATTAGTTTCACAAAATATCTGATAATATGCTTGTAAATTAGATTAACTAAGTGGACACATTTTTAAAAATGTATTAGCGTACATATTTACAACTGTTGGACTCAGTGTTATGAGGAACAGCTAACGCAAAATTGATTTCAAATGTTCAAGTACTATCCAAATGTAAATAATTCCATTTCTTCCAAGATGGCTGCGTTTCCTTTTGAATGTTATTCTTCATTTTTGCTCCGTTTATATTTCCGTTTCTACTAAATTAGTCGTAATAAGTTTTAGCATAATTTGTTAAAAAGACCTAAATATTTATTAAAGATTGATTTGAATATACAAAAGTTGTCTTCGTAATAATCCATAAAGCGGACATCAAACAATAAAGCTGAATTCAATTTTGGTATTAGCGTTACAAACTTGACACAATCTTTCTTTATAACAAAAATATTGTAATATTTTCTTGGTTACCTCTGATTAGCGAAGTTTTTATATAACAAACATCTGTATCTCTTAACTATTCTAGATAGCTTTGACATGGTAATTCTATTCTCAGAGACCTATAGAAAAACAGTCTTTCCATGACATAATCTTATTCTGCAGCATTAGCCTACAGTTAGTTTCACATTTCTGACTAAGCAATCATAATTTACACACCGAGTAAACAAAATACTGTAATATCACTCAGCAGCAGCAACAGCAGCAGCAGCAACAACAACAACTACTACTACTACTACTAAAAGTAATAACATTGATAATAATAATAATAATAATAATAATAATAATAATAATAATAATAATAATAATAACAATAATACTTATTATTATTATCATTATGATTAATTGATTACGAATAATATGATATAATACTAATAATAGTAATACTACTACTACTAAATTATTACTTTTTTAAAAAAAAATTATTATTATTATTATTATTATTATTATTATTATTATTATTATTATTACTACTATTTGACAGCATATCAATCTAATCATTAAAGACTCGTCTGCCAAGTGTCCTCAGCATATTAGGAGAAAACACACATGCACTCACACATATATAAAAAAAAATTAACAAAAATACTCAGTAGGCACGCAAATGAGCATACAGTATTTACCACTATACACATTTCAAACGTGTCCATCGTCATAGAGAACTGTAAAAAAAAAAAAAAAAATACAGGCGAAGAGACTTTTTAATGCACAATAATGACTAGGAACACTCATGCATCCTGTTCACTTGAACATGTATACACTGTCGTATTGTATATGAACATAATGACACATTTTTGCGTTGGAGATTTTAATATACTAGTTTGATTATGAAATCTTTGTGTTTCAAATAAATCTTCTAGATAGGACCTTTGTATTCCTTTTCACATACATGAAATAAAAATAGTCTTCTTAGAGTGATAGATGAATCAAAATAATCACAATTAAGTTTTCAACACAATATTATTTGGTTTGCGATCTGGCAAACGTTGACGTTTATTCTCACATTGGTACTTTCTCAGTTGTTTTCTAGATTCGCCTCAAAAGTTCAATTGCGATGTTCTCATATCTTTACTTACCAAATTTGTAATACTCTATCCTATTAGGAGCGAGTTGCCAGATCGAGAAGGAACTACATGCAGAACTATACGACTCTCATCGGACGAGTTGTAAGATTAATGGCATTGAATAATTTAGAATTCCTCGCTTGAAAAAAGAAATACATATATCAATGTAAATTAGTTTCTACACTTTCAATTCCGAAGGCAGCAGTTTCTGAGTACACAAGGCTTGTGCATGTACGCTTTTTGTTTTGTCTTTTTTATCATGATAACAAACTGCTTTTAAGGTCCAGATCTACGCAGAGCATGCTTGCGATTATTCAAATTGCGCGTGAAAGGAAAACAAATTGAAGGTGAACAGTAATTTACCAAATTGCATTAGAGTTTATTTTATTCTGACCGTACACAGTGGCGTACTAAGAGTAAATAGAATTTGGGGCAACGATGAAGGCCCAAAGAGTTTTTGGCACCCCGTCTGTCCTCCCCCCATCGCCTTAGTACGTTGCTGTATGTATATCTATTTTCCTGAGGCAATGATCTTGGCTCGTATACTAGTACCTATAGTTCCCCGAGGACCTGATATCGGCCCGCATACTTTTACAGTTTCCCTAGTGCCTAATCTTGGCCGTTATACTTTTACAATAAGTTTCCCGAGGCCCTTATCTTGGTCGTACGCATGCACATTCAGTTATTGATCTTAACAAAAGAGGTTCCAATTATTGATTATCTTTATAATTGGAAACATCGTCAACTTTTATTTTCTCCTCGAAAATGGGTAGTAGTTGTCATTTACGAGCCATATACTAACTGAGGATGTTTGCAGGTGAAATCCTGCTACACGAACATCTAATCTATTGCCGACGAATAACATCTAATATATTGCCTACAAAAACATCTAATGCATTGCCGACAAATAACATCCAATATATAGCCAACAAAGAACATCTAGTATATTGCCAACAAAGAACATCTAATATATTGCCAACAAAGAACATCTAATATATTGCCAACAAAGAACATCTAGTATATTGCCAACAAAGAACAATATATATATTGCCTATAAAGAACACTTAATATATTGCCAACAAAGAACATCAAATATATTTCCAACAAAGAACATCTAATATAATGCCTACAAAGAACATATAATATACTGCCATCAAAGAACATCTAATATATTGCCATCAAAGAACATCTAATATATTGCCAACAAAGAACATATAATATATTGCATACAAAGAACATCTAATATAATGCCAACAAAGAACATCTTTTAATTTATTGCCAACAACGAACATCTAATATATTGCCTACAAAGAATATCATATCTAATATATAGCCTACAAATAACATGTATTGTATTGCCTACAAAGAACATCTAATATATTGCCAACAAAGAAATATAATATATTGCCAACAAAGAACATCTAATATAATCCCAACAAAGAACATCTAATATATTGCCAACAAAGAACATCTAATATATTGCCATCAAAGAACATCTAATATATTGCCTACAAAGAACATCTAAAATCATGCCAACAAAGAACATCTAATATAATGGCTACAAAGAACATCTAATATATTTCTTACAGAGAAATCTAATATAATGCCAACAAAGAACATCTTTTAATTTATTGCCAACAAAGAACATCTAATATATTGCCAATAGAGAGCATGTAATATAATGCCTACAAAGAACATCTAATATATTGCCAATAGAGAGCATGTAATATATTGCCAACAAAGAACATCTAATATATTGCCTACAAAGAACATCTAATATAATGCCTACAAAGAACATCTAATATAATGCCTACAAAGAACATCTAATATATTGCCAATAGAGAGCATGTAATATAATGCCTACAAAGAACATCTAATATATTGCCAATAGAGAGCATGTAATATATTGCCAACAAAGAACATCTAATATATTGCCAATAAAGAGCATGTAATACAATGCCTACAAAGAACATCTAATATAATGCCTACAAAGAACATATAATATATTGCCAACAAAGAACATCTAATATATTGCCTACAAAGAACATAAAATATATTGCCGAGAAAACTGTATCGTTATGCGCGACTCAAGACCAGAAGTATGTTCTAAATAGTATATTATATTATTACGTATATAAAACGTGAATCACATTAATCATTTTTTTCTCGCTCTCATCAACAAAACTAAAATACCCTAATCGTATAAAGAATATAATTTAATTATAAATACACATCCTTCGCTCAAGGTTTGTAATTGGGTGGTCTCAGTATAGGCCTTGCTTCAGATCTTGGCTGTTCCCAAAAGTTGCCTAAGGCGGGTTGAAACCAGCCTTATCCTACCCCTTATCCTAACATTCTACTAACCTAATGTGATCCCAAGGTCTAGATCTGGGTGATTCCAGCATAATCCTTAGTTAAGATCTGGATTGATATGAGAGGATGAACAGCGACAATGTTCCCAGAAAAGGATTTCTCTGAATTCCAAGGTGATATAAAGGAATGTTGTATTTACTAAATTAGTAGATGTTAGTGTTGCATTTGAAGTATATGACCACTAGTTGCCCCAATGACAGATAAACAAATGACAAGATAGCATCGTTCATAATGTGCTTATGCCAAATTATACTTTAAGGCAGATGTCAGTGGGTGTTTTGGTTCAGAATTATTCGAATAAGAATATAATCACAGCTGGTTAGACTAACAAGAACATGTTCGTACTGACTGAATGATCATGAATCCAAATCACTGAACTATACTGCCTAAGAGTTAAACTACTTCCTGAACCCAAATTTTAATTTGCTAGTAATGAGATCATATAAATAATTATTGATTAGTTTGGTCCTTGCTCGATTTTGATTTGTTAATTATGATCTCGTAGTTGCCACAAAGAAGCGCAGTGTGTGGACCTTATAAAAACATTAATAACTAAAGAGACTAATTACTGAGTGAATTCTATATTGACCGGTCTTCAGTCTAGTAAATGATTCAGCTCAATAAATTCTCATTGGCCATTGAATACCTCCTTAAGTTTGACAACAGTTTGATATTGTCGAGATCATGCCTGCAAACAATGATCATTATAGGACTGAGCAACACTCCAAATAAGTTTGATGCCAAGCTTAAGCTGAGGATTTCGTCCCCAGATGACCTAGATATCATAACAGACTTGTGTAAGTCAGTAATGTCCTCTTCAGAGGTGTCCGCTATATAATACTACCCAGGCTAACCAATTCGGATAAAGGTGAATAATAACGAACAATATAATAACAGTATACACAGTAAGCAAAGAGAACTGTGAAATTCGCACTATATGCTGTCAATAGGAATGACCAAGTATACATTTGGTTTTGATCCAAATATAAATTACTATTTTTACTTATAACTTTCCCTATTATAATAATATCTATATATCCCGCTGCATCTTTTGCTCGCTTTCTCTGAGAAAGTATAGTGAAAACAAACCCATAAAGTAATTGAAAATCTCCAATGATATTGCGCTCAGCCGAGTCTCAACATACTTTGATTCTTGACCGAAAATTTGGTCATCTTGCAGAGAGCCATTTTCTCAGAGAATAGATGACATCCCAATAGAGTCGCTGTTTTTCATTTTAAACTAGTTTTACCCCCAATTTAGCACCAACACAATAGCAAATTAAATAGGTCAAATTAATACGGTTCGAGACTAGAACGGAAATTGAAACAACTCCAAGAATCTATTTTTAAAGGTAAACGAGTGGTTGATTTATTGAAAATTTCTGTCGACAATTTTAAAAGAGTCATATAAATTAGTTTACAGTAAAATCAGTTCCAGGTTTTTTTAAAAAAAAAAATTAGTATTAATTTGCACCTGAAATCAGAGTGTTCCGTTGTCCCTTCCAAGGAAAATATTGTTAGAATATTTTTTGCATGATAACTTTCGTACATGTAAAAAAAGATTGTAATAATATGGAAAAGAAATCCATTGCTTAACTGAATAACCATGAGCAAACAGCTACTTATTTACTGATACAATTACTTGCATTCATCGTAATGACAAATTTCCCCCGGCTCCACATTGCCGAGAACAAAAACAGAGATTATTGAAGAGAATTTCTATAAATCTGCATACAATACGTTAGTTTTCTTTTATTGAAGCAATCCAAGGCAGAATAGGAAAACAAATTATGGGACGGGTTGGTGCTTGTCTTTGCTGTGAAAAGAAACAAGGATTATACATGGGAGACAGTCGATAAATGGAAAGACTCTGACTACACGGGCTTTATTAATCAATGTCTAATAATCCTGCACACCATTTCCTGTCTGTTTGCTGAGGTTTTATCAGTATGGGGTCGAACGAACGGTTTAATTTAGTTTAGTATTTTACAGCAAGTAAACACGTATAGGCTATTCTAGAATTGTACCTTGCCTAATCACACACTATTGTAGGGAACCTGAAATGCACCTGAAGTAGAAGTCGAACTCGCACACATTCGTTTAAGAGTCCCGCACGCTAATCGCTGAGTTATGATTTCCGTAAGGCACCTGTTACGCATCAGGCCTTTTGTACATCTCAGAGCCTGCAGAGAGAGAGAGAGAGAGAGAGAGAGAGAGAGAGAGAGAGAGAGAGAGAGAGAGTTTTAAAATAATAATATTTATATCCAGTGACGTGGTGGTTTTGATAACGTGCACTGCTTCTCCTGCACTGTAAATAACCATTATACTCATTAGACTTACTTTATTTCTTACATGTTGATAAATGGACCATGTTTTAGATCGGAAACAAATCGTCTTATGGTGGTATTTTAACAGTGAAAGCCTTCTACATTTTCTGTTTTCAATCACTCATATCAATTGGGTTGTCTGTTGACAATTGCTTTACTGACATCGTGTTAAGTGCGCGTGAGAAACATCTTATTGGGGTATACCCCATCTCACCTAATTGATAACTCGTCTGCCCGACATTGTGGGTCTCCAATCGGATTTCCCCTTTCTTCACAGCTCTGTTATACTTTCTTTCAAATTATTTTCACCACAGTGCATTGGAAGATCCATAAAATTATGTCATGCCATTATCTATTCTTATTTCTTAAATTTAGCTTTTGCAAGGCAATACACCTTGAAAGCATTTGAATTTCGAACATCGTCACGACGACTAGCTTTACTCAATTGGGCATTCTATACGCTGTGGTAATATAAATGAACGTAAGTGTGGCTTCTGATTGAAAATGAATACCTAATTTTGGAGATACAAATTCATTTTTAAACACATTTTATATACAACTTGATAAGAAGAGTTTAAGTACACAATTTTTACCGATTTTGAAACTTAAAATCGTACACAACAGTCCATTACACAGTGAATTGAAACTTGAGTATTTTTGGCTAGATTTTATATTTGCTGTTAGCTACACTAAAAAGTACACATCAACCCAACCCGAAACCCCACCCAATCAATAATATTTGTGTTTATACAAAAATGTCGCTTGGCACCGACAGCCATCAACTAAAACGGTGTTTAGACAATTATGTCTCTCACTCGGCAGGAGATTCAGAAAATAACAGTACATATCTAGGACGGAAAGGTTCAGTTCTAGTTCCAACGTAAAAATGTTGGAGGTTTTCGATCTGCAACATCATCACGGGTAACTAAAGGGTACAAGCGCGACAGGATACCAGTTTATCTCAATGGGTATTAATTATGTAACTATCATCGATTGGCTTTGCTCCTCCTATGTTAGTCAAAGTGTAGTTCAGGTATGGGGCACCTTGAAGAAAGTTGGATGTAATTCAGTTTGTGAGAAAAAAAATAATTCTTCATTATACGATAAAATACGGAAAATGTATCATGCGGTTATATGTTCAAATTTAGAGTCTTTCAGTATATTTCAGCAGACAAGCCAACCACTGTAAGAGGCAATCAATGCAAAGGTTGATCGTATAGAATAGGATAATCTAAGATATACGCCATTTATGTCTGATTCTGGGAAGTTGGTGGTAGGAAAATATTTTTGAACCCAAGTAATTAATCAATATCTAGGGACAAACGTCAAAGAGTGCAGTATTAATGGCATGGTATAGTTTCGTAGCTGATTTCAGGTCAGAGCCGGGTAAATGGGCATATCCATGTAATTCATATTGAAATTTAAAGGTGTTGATTGGTTGTGTATTTCAATGTAAAATATTTGTGATAGGGACTAATAGTGTCTTCATTGGGATAATTAAGAAGCGGTTATTCCATTATCTGGGGACGGCTTTGATTGTTGGCTTGATGGTAAATGTAGTGTAAAGTCACATCTGAAATTAGGCTCAAAATTGTGGTTCGGCTAAACCAGAAATAGAGTAGGATGATAGTTTTCTGTATTAGGTATTTGAATATTTATACTATGATGGTGTGAGGTAATGGCGCTACGTTACATAATTCTATCAAGGAGACGCCACGCAATTGTGAAGTTGCTAAGCAATGATGAAGTTGGAATAGTTGTGGCAATTAATTGATTAGAAACAATTATTTTCAGTCTTGGCGCGTTATGAGAACGCACAGCTGACAACGACTAGAAATCAATTGAAATAGAGTAAAACAAGAGGTTTCGAGCAGAATTTAAGCAGTGTTTGATTCGCTCGGTTACGATGCACTGTAGCTAATAGCATTTTTATAAAACATTTAACAAGACAGAAGCAGTTTGAGACTCTTTAAAACAAAAACCTTTTGCTGACGTAAAATGTATTCGTTTTCTTCGCCTATTTTTCAGAGGACTCCATATCCCGTCCACAAATAATTTTACTTGTTCGCATGATCATGTACTGAGATATTATTTTGAATACTTAACATGACATAAACAGTTAATGCCAGGAGATGCACTCTACTGCATGTCGTGTTAAGTGCCTCATATTAATTCGGTCGAAACTAATATTTCTCAATTAATGGGATTTCGTTGGACGACTATATTCACATATTCCAGTGGCCTAGGGATTACCACTTTGGTTTGATGAAAGGCTTCCGCTCAAATTGAAAGTTCACAGATACAGTCACATTTCACTGCGATAAAATAAAGCAGTCAATAGATGTTCACTTAATTACTAGATTTTAAAAAAGTAAAGAACAGAAAATAAATTTAACGTAACCTCATGATTGTAAAATACATACTTATACCAGATTCTACGAAACATAACATCAACAAGAACCTAAACACGAAGACGTCTGCTAAAATTTCATTAGCTTGCTGTGCACAGCATACAGTGAACTTTGCTTGCTTGCCGTAGCTGCCGTTATGTTATAAATGGTTTTAACGTTTCTCCAAACTAACTAAACATTATGCTAGTGTAGTTTACAGTGGATGCATTGACTTAAACCAATGGAAAGATCAAAATGACTTAACATGTTTGTTTGGGTTTATGTTTAAAATTCTTTCTCTATTATTATTCGTTTTGTGATTGTTTAACTTGATGTAGGATTTTCTATAACGTATTGGCAATATATTGACTTTTTCATTCGAATACCACAGTGCAGATTATTTCGACCCATGACAGTTGTACGTTTTGACCTTTTATTTGTCATTGTCCAACCTATAAACATATATAGATGTAATGTACTTGATTCATGCATGTAACATTATGTCATAATATGCATGCACCTTGAATGCACTGTAATATCTATTTTTCAAGTGGCTAGCCCCCTTTTGAATATTCCATTACAAGGTAAAACAAGTCACTCAAGTAAGCTTTTACATTGTGTTGTTCCACTGATGTGTCAAAAAAGAGTGAACGCAGAAGAAAACAAACTGCTTATAACAAAATAAACTTTTGTTTCTCCTTGAACGAGTTTTCGTATATATTTGGAATACGTTCATTCAAAAGCATGTCTGAGAATAAGAAATTCACGATGACCATATTCGCATTACTAATCACTCTGTAATCTGTCTCTGCATATTAATTTAGATGTCTGAACTATGTAGTCTGAAATAAAGTAGTCTTATCTTATATCATACAGAGGAAATTGAAGGGAAAGGCCCTTTCCATGGACATAGAGAGATAGCCAACCGGAGCTGGTTTGGCCGAATATCTATCAAGCAAAGATCCTGATTTGTCACAGCATTATACGCTTGCAGATCATCTTCTGTACAGTTTGTAGTTGGCCCGTACTTACAAGCGAGTAGAAACGGTGAATTACGTTTATTGCATTATTTTATTCTGGTTAAGGGTTCAGAATATATATTTCTTCAGCCTAAACTTTATTGCCCGAGAAACCAAACGAAACTTGTAATACAGTTAGTTTCTCATTTCTGTGACGAAAGTAAAGAACAAACAATAAATCTATATATCACTCAGGCAATTTAACATTTACTGTTTTAACCAAGCGTGTAAACAGATGAAAGCCATTTTTGGATGAAATGCTCGCGTTTGCTATAATAAAATAACAATTACGAAGGACTTGTCTCTTGCATAAAATAAAAGTTACGTTTTCTCCTTAGAATCGTTTTTCTAACTTAAAACAACATATCAAACAATAACTATGGAGAGAAACAATGATGTACATTTGATGTTGTGACAAGAACAAAACAAGATGAGACGAAACGAGACGAGACCAGATTAGACAAAACAAGACAAGACAAGACAAGACATATTTAACGTCAGCATGATTTTAAAACAAACTATTCTGCACAAGCCCTAATGAGTGTTTTACCCACATTGCATGAAACAAATAAGGCTTCACAACAAGGACAGTGAGCAAAAGATACAAACACGTAGACACACATCATAATATATAAATACAAATTGGAAAGAAACACGAAACAAAAAAATTTGAGAAATGAGCAACCGAAGTGTTTTAAACGTCAGTGAGTCCAAGTGAATGTAGTGTGTAATATAAATTTTAAAAAGCACAATTTAGGATTTAAAATTTTAAAACAAATTAAAATTATTGGTTTAAATTTAAAATAAATGTTAAAGCTCCAAGTTAGGACTAAGTAGAAAGGTGTTAATAATAGCGCACTTGGTTAGTACCTAAGACAAGAACAGATAAACAACAAATGCTAACACAAACAGTCTTTACCATTCCAGGATATAATTAAAGATCTAAATTATGTAAAATTTGACTATTCCCTTAAGTCATTTGGTTGTTCATTCCATTAAATTAAAGCTGCATATCTAAAAGATTGTTTATCAAAATGTTGAGGTTTCATTTCTTAAGAGCATTCTATATAGTTCAATATCTAAATTTATATTTATTGTGCTTAAAACATATTAAAACGTCCAAACATTTAGAAAGGACACTTATTCAGTATTGTGAAAGTCTCCAGGTCCATTACCAGAATTCTTTAGAGTTTAAATTTTTGTCGTAAGTGAATGTTTATGATAGTTGCTTTGGAATCATCACTTACAAATCTATGAGCACACTCTTGTAGTTTTTAAAGTTCAAGTCGCTGCAGAAATATCTTGCTAAGGGATAGAAAGTGAAATAGGAATAATGTTTATACGATTGTCAGTTTGTTGAATCAAGTTAGCTTATGACCTTTACGTTTCAAGACATAATTGCCTTGAAGCTTTTGTATAGATATTCTTTACATGTGAATCGAACTGCAGTTGATAGTCAATCTCAATTCGAAGCGGTTTAACAATTTCTTTACAAATTATTACAGAATTATCTATGCCTTTTTATATGCTTTATGATGAATGTCATTGTAATCCCATATATTGGTTGAAACTTGTCTGAGCTGACCTGCGTTTTGTTAGTAGTGAGCGAATCGATGGGACTGTTTAACTCTGCTCCAAAAGTGTTGACCAGAGTCCGATCGACTCGCTCACTGCTAACACAATGCAGGTCAACCCAGACAAGTTTCAACCAAGTGAGGAAAAGGACAGTGAGTTTTTGTTGGCAATGCTATATAAAGATCCATATCTACCAAAAATGAAGATATCGTTGAGTTAAAATTAAAACCTAATGGTCCAAGGATCGACCTCCAAGGAATCATTCTATGAATTTCAGACCAAATAATGAGGACACCCTTCAACTTAATTTTCTGCTAATGATTGGACAGATTAGCCGTACTAAGTCATCTGACATGTCATTAATATGCAAATACCAATATCACGAGGGAGACAGTTAAAAGCTTTGGATAAGTTCGTCAGAACTAAACTAAATATTTGGTTTCATCAAGAGCCTTCCTCAAGTCTTCAAGCGTAAAAGTGATTTGGCATCCTTTATCTTTATGAAAAGCACCCAAATGTATGTTACAAATATTATCAAAAAGGATGCTAACTCTGTCTCCGTTGATTTCTCAAACAGTTTGGAAATGATGGGTAAATTGATAACAAGTCTATAATTACGTTTTGTCAAGAGGAATATTCGTTTTGAAAATCGGAACTATTCAAATTTATTTCAGACGATCAGGACAAATGTTTGATTGCACAGTTTGGTTAACTTGATTCCTAATATTTCCCACAAGGATTGCTGCTTAAGATTTTAACAATTTCACATGAATTTCTTTTTGATCCACTTTCGTAGATGTTAATTTTTTAAATAACTTACTTAAGTTAAAACACTATATACGTTTTAGCAATTCCATTATTAGCTGATACTGTGATGGATTATAGGGTCTAAAGGAACATCATTTTCAATGTCTAATGCCATATTTACACAGCATAAAACAACTCCGGGGTCCTTGTTAGAGCGACCGCCTAGGATGCAGTAGGTTATGGATTCGATCCCCGTCCGAGTTATACCAAAGACATACAAAAATGGTATTAATAGCTGCCTCGCTTGGTGTTCAGTATTAAGGGGTTAGTGTTATGACTGGTCCAGCTTGGAGTCAGGATAATGTGACTGGGTGGGACATCAAGCTACATGTCTGTGGCATGATGCCCTGGTGCTAGACATTACTGTAAACTGCCATACTGCAGAAATTGTAGCGATATGACTGAATTATTACGAGTACGCATAGATGACAACAACTAGAGATCATTGGAAACAGAGTAAAACAAGAGGTTTCAAGCAGAATTCAAGCGAGTGTTTGATTCTCTCGGTTACGAAGCACTCTTGCTATTAACATTCTTATAAAACATTTAACAAGACAGAAGCAGTTCAAGGTGCTTGACATTGTTGTACACTGCTATACTGCACAAATCGTAGCGATATGATCAAACTATTTTTAAAGCTACGTTAAAAATCCAAATCACACACACACACACACACACACACACACACACACACACACACACACACACACACACACGCGTATGATACTAACTTGCATAATACCTATCAGACAGCCACATGTTTTGTGGCGTATGTTAACCGACATGTCCAGGATTTTAAAAGATGACGATTCAAGCTGCTGTAGATCGACATTAAATTTTTCAAATAAACTATGGCGAAACTGGGGGTAGGTGGTGGGATTTCAGTTGCTCTGACTGTTTTAAAACGCACTGTATCCTTAGAAATGAAACTTCTGGAGACTCGTCCGGGATACTGTGGCGAGGTTATTATGCTTGGGGTGGGGATCTCCCAATATATTATTCAAATTACTATATCAGTTCCATTCAGGCTCATTTTGGTAGGAAGTGTAATTAGTGATAGTGAGTAGTAAAGCGCCGAGGTCCCAGTCAGCAATACCGACAGTTGAATTATTGAGTACACAAAAGGTAAGATTCAAATGATAAACAATTTAATACAACTTAATACTCAATGTCAATACTTCCCTAATCACTCTTCTGCCTCTCGACCCTGTAGCAGCCTATTACATTACTTGATATGTAGTATGAGATATCTTTCCACTTGTCTTTGTATTCTATTCATCTGTGTATTCTATCATAATCTTCAGATTCATTCTCATCTTCCTCCCGACTTGTTTCAATTCTTTCTCCTCTCGACTTCGCTGTACTCTTCTTCTGACTTAAATTTCTCCTCCTCGACTCCTTGTCCTCATCCTCCTCTACTCACGCCTGACTAATTTGTAGACTCCGACTGTTCTGCCAGTCTCAGTTCCGTCTCTCTTCTTAGAGACTTTGGAGTAACTATGTCTAAAGTCTATCCCCTTAAAGCCATCTTAACGAAGCTTTGTCTTTCTTAGAATATTCTAAGTTGTCTCGCCAAATTACGAGTGGATTCCTATGAGTATTGCTTTATAATCTATTGCAGCACCATGTTTGGGCAATAACTAGGTTCCTAGCTTGGAAAGTACTAAGTTAAATTCGGACTGAAATTCTCTGACCATACCCTCTCTCAGTTCCGGTTGGATGTAGATACTACCCTGTTTCATTCAACTTAGATGACAATACCCCCGGGCCGTCTGTCAACGTGGTGAAATATACGACACCAATAAGGGTCATTTGTTCTTGAACAATGCTTTCAACGTCGGCATGCGATTTTTCATACACAACAAAGCTGGTTCTTCGTAACTTTAGCCGTGGGGTCTAATATATATTTATGGCTTCTAACTATTTCTTTGTTCCCTTACGCAATCGCGGTCAGGGC
The DNA here is from genome assembly GCA_029339505.1 of Unio delphinus. Lineage (NCBI taxonomy): Eukaryota > Metazoa > Mollusca > Bivalvia > Unionida > Unionidae > Unio > Unio delphinus. Next base: position 8,265,283 of record JAQISU010000433.1, on the reverse strand, counting down.
AAGGTGACAGTACTGAACCTTTTATGTAACAAATTCTATATACCAATACAAGTGTCACATTTTCCTACAATTCGGAATTTGAAACACAAATATCATATTTCAAACATATCGGTACTTTAAACACAATTGTGACAGTTCTTTATATGGGAAGGAGATTGCAATTCACTTGTTTCCATAAAATACGTTATGCACACCAACGCAACCAGCGTGTCGTAATGAAATAATGAAAGAAATACAAACCGAACAAATGCTGACATGTAGAAGAATACAAAATATACCCAAAAAAATCAAAGCAATTACATATGTCTCTTTCACGTAGGCGGCCCTTAGAGGTAATCAATTTTAATACAGAATTAATCATACTTCTGGGTACAATACAAGCACATTAAAAAGGTATATTGAAAATTGCGAGAGAGGTAACAAAGTAGAAAGTGAACAAAAGATAACAAAAGCTAGTACTTACCGTATAAATGGCATTGTGGCGGAAGGGGACAGTGCTGATCATTTGATTTTTAATTCTTCGGTCTCAAAACATTTTCAACCAATTAAGATAAAACGACGGTGATACTAAATGATTAATGATAATTATCAGGCATTACCAAATACAAAGCTGCGGTGGTTGTCAGACCCTTAGCATAAGAAAAATCTATTCAACAGCAGAAACCAGACAAGAGGAGTGTGACTAAGTGTAATTTATATTTAGAGAGCAGCCGAATTTAGTTGAATAAGAAATAGGCACAGCTGGAACCAAAGCATCTATTTCATCAAACGAAATTTCTGTCGCAATTTCACTAATATCGGCCTCTCTATGAAGCTTTCGCAGATTCCAGTTTACAGGCTCATGGAGAACAAAATAAATCACAAACATAAAATACTACAATCGAAAACCAATGATAAAATTCCAATGGTTACCGATAACATCCATCCTTGTGTATTCATCTTCACGTAATAGCAGCTAATGCTATCGCTTTAGTTTCTATTCCGTCTGTTTTAAGAGTGCATAGGGCAGTTTGTAGGCACATGGTTGATGTTGCATACACCTGCCTAATACAAAAATTCATTAAGACAAATACACGAGTTCATATTTCAAGGTAGGTATAAGAAAGCAAAAAAAAAAAAAAAAAAAGAACATCATTCACTTGACCTGACAAATCAGTGGAAATTCATAGAATAAAAATTTGATTTACCCCACCCCAAATTTATACATGCATTTTACATATCAGAAGACCATTTTTGAAAACAATGTGATGCTTAAAGTGCAAACACAAGCATTTAACTCGGTAATAATTTAAAAAAAAACAATATTGTATACTTAATAACTTGGTGTAATTCGAAATATTGAATATTCAGCTAGTTTTTTTTATATTCTATCCCGAATTTGAACTAACGATTACATTGCTATAAGTGACTAGCTCTGATGCCTAACCAATTATTGGTATTTCACTGGTTAGACGGTAAAACCCATTATAACGCGATGCTAAGATACAAAAAAGAACCAAAAAGCTTTTAGGCAATTAGTTTTAAAATCTAAAGATGTATAACCAGTCTGAAATGATTTTCTCAGCCTGACAACTGAGAACGTTTGCATTCTCATTAAATTTCTTTTCATATTACATATATTTACTGGTTATACGTCATACTGTTAATTCGCGTACTGATTTATTTATATATGTTTCCTGACATATTCTGGGGGCTTAACTATTTTCCAGAAATATCTATCTTGAAATTCAGATTTGTTTTAAATGCATTGGTACTGCCTGATAATACTTTCGTATATAGTTGATATCTAAATGTGATGTGCTAACATAACGTTCGAGCTGGGTACAAATAATCAATGGATTAATCCCTCAAATCTTGAAACAAATCCACATGTGCAACTGCTGAATTCATCGCCAAGTTCATGAACCTTTATATCTCAGCTGAAATCTTCCCTCGGCCATTCAAACTTGTCCAGCCAACGCCATGCATTAAAGTGGCATCAAAGCTGACTTGTGTCGATCCTTGATGCTCTTTTCGAATTTATTGTCTACATATTTTTTCGTTACCTTAATAATTTAACGTTTTGCGAGCAATTCAACCTAGTTTCCGATTCCATCGCTTTCGTTAGACTGCTTTGCTTTATAGATGACTGGATAAACCAGATAATTAATGGCGATAAACCCAGAGCAGTATATATTGATTTTAAAAAAGATTTCAATTGTTCAAACCAGGTACACTCACTTGTGCAAATTCTCCCACTCGACTCTCATAGCTATATCTTATCTTAATAATCATAGACACTTGTTTCAGTTAATAATTGGCAATCTAACTTCAGGAGAATTGCTCATGACTTTCCAAACGTATCTAAGTCACAATCTGTTTCTATTTTATATAAGTCTGTCGTTCCATGACAGTAACGTTTCCGCCGATGACTCAAATCAAATAATCATACTTGTTGAGAACCAATAGCCACCAATAGAACAAACTGCAAGGAACCCCCTCCACCCCAAAAACAACAACAACAAAACAACCCCATACAAAGAAACTCCAAACAAAAACAAACACACACATACCCACACCCCAAAACAAGAAACAAACAAAATAACCATGGTTTATTTTCCCCCCAAAAGATGTAATGCTAATCCAGGGTTTTCAACCAAAGAAACAATACTGTATGAAACTTGGCAGTGGACAACGATTGACTGATATCTGGAGGTGCATATAACTTATAAACGTTTATTCTGAAAAGAACACAAAACAAATCATAGGTTATTAATATATATGTAAAACTGCGTTGGAGTATTTGTGTATGTCAGCTGTATAGGTATAATTTCGACAAAGATTTATAAACTGCACAACCTCCTACAATGCAGTTAATGGTTACATCTTTTCTTTAATTACTATAATGAACATATTATTGACCACGCGAGCAGCACTTTGAAAATGCGTCAAAATCGGACAATGAACGACTAATCTCCATCAACGAGGAATTGGATTGATATTAAATGCTGACTTCACAATCCCTTGTGCTTAAGTGTTCCGGAAATTGGATTGGCTCTCTCTTCATGATATAATTAATATTAGTATATTTTGTACAGGGCCGTAAATAATATAGTTTGGTACCCCAAAAAATTGTTACCGTTGCATTTCTGAACATACCACGATATACCGAATTTATTATGAAATGTTCTGTGGCAGGTGTCTGACACTTTTGCTTAAAATATCGGTCTCTGAACAGTTGTAAAAATATCTTACTCTGATTTATAGCAATATAAAATCATAAATTATCAATTATATTATTTGAAAAAAAATTATCTTGAGACAAAAGAAGTAAATCTGAGCTCAAAACAAACACCCCCCCCCCAAAGAAAGAGATAATGGGTCATTGGTTAGTAGCTTATAGTTGATAAAATTGCTATGTGTTATTTATTATAAATATCGTAATTAACTAACGAAACACTGTAAAGTAGTATAATTAGCTTGCATAATAGCTGAGACCGTGCGAAAGACAGTGTACTGACACTAGGCAGCCTTCCTACTAAGCAGAATGCCAACACTCGGGTAGGATATTTCAGTGTGCTGGCACTAGACAGCCTTATTATTAAGCAGAATGCCAACAGTCAGATGGGATATTTCAGTGTGCTGACACTAGACAGCCTTCCTACTAAGCAGACTGTCAACACTCGGGTAGGATATTTGAGTGTGCTGACACTAGACAGCATTCATACTGAGCAGACTGTCAACACTCTGGTAGGATATTTCAGTGTGCTGACACTAGACAACCTTCCAACTGAGTAGAATGCCAAAACTCGGGTACGATATTTCAGTGTGCTGACACTAGACAGCCTTCATACCGAGCAGACTGTCAACACTCGGGTAGGATATTTCAGTGTGCTGACACTAGAGAGCCGTCCTGCTGAGCAGAATGCCAACACCATGCGGGGTATTTATCATAAAGGGCCAGTAAACATAGGCATGCTTATTCGACACAACCAGAACATATTTACTAGAGTTAAGAATTTACATAAATTCTAATAGACATGAACCTGGTCTTCAGAAAATCTTCCAATGAGTATTGGTCTTGCAATGAGTATCGGTCTTCCAATGAGTATCGGTCTTGCAATGAGTATCGGTCTTGCAATGAGTATCGGTCTTGCAATGAGTATCGGTCTTGCAATGAGTATCGGTCTTCCAATGAGTATTGGTCTTGCAATGAGTATCGGTCTTCCAATGAGTATCGGTCTTGCAATGAGTATCGGTCTTGCAATGAGTATCGGTCTTGCAAAGGAACGCATTTACTTTACATATTTATATATGCAAATCCAGAACTAAAACTTGTTTGTTTCTTAAGATGTACATCAAGATGTTTCCAAAATTTAGATTTGTTCTGAATATCGTTCACCGTTTGGATACCCGAGAGGCATACATACACTTGTCAAACATGTCATTGAAAGTTAATATATTTTAAATACGAATCTATATATTTGTAATATTCAAATTTTTGTTGTTGAGAATACAACTCTTTTGTAAAACAAATAAAGATAATAAAGTTTTGAAACTTTGTTTTCATGAAAATGAAATCATCTGGTTAATATCATTACATTTGTAACAAGATTCCTCATAAATTTCCTTACTGACGGAAGTTTCAGAAGTACTGCTACATTGAAAAAGTAACAAGGTACGTGCCACCGGAAAGAATCATCACGACAACCTGTTATACTGGCAATACATAACCTTTAGTAAATATCCTAAGACTGGTGTACACAGTGCAAAAAGCAATATGTATAGTGTGCAAAGCTGTAAATAAGCAAACGTCTAGCATACTAAGCCGTACTGTACAAAAGTTGTTGCTACGACTATATGTTATAAACTAAATGACAGAAGGCAGCAAAATCAACAAGAATCGTGACGTTCTCAAAATGGCCTTGTCCAAAACTCCTTTGAAAAATTAACAGTATTCCAGAATCATTGCATGGTCCAAAATCTGAATACTTTCTATTCCATTGAACAGTCCAAACGAATATTTTGCTTTTAAAAACATATCCAAGAACAACATAAAATACGTCTGCAGACTTGAAGATACAACAGGAATACACCAAATGACTCCAAAATTAGGAATGAATATTGATTGCTCAGCTCTCTATTTATAAACACCTTCTATTACAACTAAATTTCACATATCCCCACGTGACAGATATTGATACACATCTTAATGTTTTAACATATTCACGTGATCTAACGTATCCTAAAGATTTGACTTAATTATTTCTAGATACGACCTGGCAGATCTGTCCAATGGATAAATGGGCGAATCTGGTAATTGTATTATTAGTAACCGTCAAGACGTAAAGTAAGCAACTATTTATAGGCCCTACGCAATTTTGCGTTCTTAATATTCCTAAAACAGACCATAGTCACGTCACGTAAGCAAAAATGTAAATATAATCAGCACAATTTACCATCATGAGTAACAATTACCAAAATGAGTTAAAATCCTATACAAGAAGATACAAAAAAATATAGATGTACCTAACTTTGTAAATAGACACAAGTCTATTGTCCACCGTCGTAAATAGATATACGTTTAGTGTACCAAGCCGAAAATGTGTGTGTGTGTGTGATTTGGATTTTTAACGTAGCTTTAACAATGTCAGTTATATTGTTACAATGTCTGCGGTATGGCAGTTTATAGTGATGTCTACCAGTGGGGCATCATGCCGCAGACATGTAGATGATGTCCCACCCAGTCACATTATCCTGACACCAGTCCGACCAGTCCTAACACTAACCTCTTAATGCTGAGCACCAAGCGAGACATCTGTATGTACCATGTTTGTTAGTCTTTGGTATGACTCAGCCGGGGATCGAACCCACGACCTCCTGTATCCGAGGCGGACGCTGTAACCATTAGGCCACTGAAGCGGTCTCAAACCGTAAATAGTCATATGCCTAAATACATATCTAATTTCCAAAATCCTATTTGTAATATTCGTGGATGATCCTTAAGATTCGTAAGTAAAAGGCTTCAATCGGTGTCTGCAATGTATACAACTCTTAACTACAATTTGACTCTTTTCTTACTGGGAACATTCAATATAATTGTTCCTTTTAACAGATATAGAACTTCTTTGCACGTATTTAAACGTGGTTTTTTATTATTAAAATAGTCGTTGATAATCTAATAGACGGTAAACAGTCTACAGTGTCACTCCCATTTACATGCAAATGTTCTTGTTGCAAAGAACATTTGTTTTGGACCTAAATCTTGTCTTTAATATGCATGTTTTTGTCATGAAGATATGAATGTTCTGTTTTGAAAATTTCCGATTATGTTCTGTGACGTACATTGCGTGTCTAAATATGTGAATACTATGAACGGCACTGGCATTTTGATCACTTGAGACTGTTCTGTATGAACTTTAAATTCCATCAGTCGAACATTTAAAATATTCAGACCCTGAGAAATCCAGCGGGCCTAAATAGCTGCCATTTGGTGCTCTAATTCGTTTTCACAAGGCATTGATTAAATCAAAATTAGACGTGATAATTAACTTTGAATCGATCAAGATTGTGAATTTCTACTCTAAGCCAGTTTTTGCTACTTTTCTAAAAGCTGTAGAACATCCAAGGCACTGACGTTGAAACTATTTATATAGGTTAATTGCCTTGTCTGAGCAGCTTTGAATTGTATTTTCAAACACTTCCATTAATTCGTGCTACTGACTGTTACATAAAACCACTACCATAAACTTATAATGTAGATTGGTAATATTGCCAAATGTATGACCACTTTAAATAAATAACATTACATTATGTAAGACAGTGATCCGAAACATCAGGCACAGACCCGAATCAGAGTCGCAAGAACGTTCTGGAGGGTTGCAGTAGGTTGCCAGGACTTTCCTTGAGGGTGGTAAAACGTATCAGACTTTGGAATATGGGTGGTGAGACTTTAAAAAAAAAATGTATTTTAGGGTTGCAGCCAAAAAGCGTGGGAACCATTTCTGCAGTGTATACTAAGTACATACTCTCTACAAATAGATGAAACGTCCAAAGGAAATATGTGGACTTTTCTTTACATGTATAGTAATGAATAAAAACTCACAATGACTTAGTTAAGAGCGAGAGTGACTGCTTTTAAAGAATTTGTATCAGTAACAAATGCAAATCTTACACTGATGAATACGTATCGTAATGGTAAACGAAGCTTTGTAGAAGATATAATGAACTAAAGTTTAAATCAGAATGCATCCCCCCATAACACACACATTTGTTTGAAAAGAAAGTAAAATAAATTGTTTTAAAATCTTCTATTCTTCTTATCATTTTAGTACAGCTTTCATACTTGACCTCACATAGCTCGAACAGTTTAAATGGTGTCAGTAGTTTTACATAGCTGTTTAAAAATAATATAAAAACAGACTATCTATCTATCTGTATGTCTGTCCGTCCGTCCATCCATCCATCCATCCATCCATCCATCCACCCACCCACCCACCCATCCATCCATCCATCCATCCATCCATCCATCCATCCATCTATCTATCTTTCTATCTATCTATCTATCTATCTATCTATCTATCTATCTATCTATCTATCTATCTATGTATCTATCTATCTATCTATCTATCTATCTATCTATCTATCTATCTATCTATCTTTCTTTCTTTCTTGTTTAGGCAGCTTTACTTTCTGTAATATGATAATAAAGGTGAGCTCTGTTCTGCCAGCGTTAAAGAAGAGAGGATATACAAGACAAAGAGTAATCATTAATTAGAAAATACACGAATCACTGAAAATCAATCGTGTAATATATAACGTATCAAATTCTTTGAAACTGTTGCCATTTTCTGAAAATATTCTGTCAATTAATGAAATGTTTCATTCTAAAAGATTTTTTTGGTCAGAATTGAGAGCATGTGTTTTAACTCAAATTCAGATAAACATGTTTACGTTATTAATGACCTGAATATATATATATATATAAAGTACACATAAAATATGTTTTATCCTACGTTAATACCATATATAATGCATCATGTGGAACAAAGTAAAAGAATACACCCACCCATCCCCCATGATATTTTAACTGGACTTTGGTACCATAAGATGAAATACATCCAGGATTAACGGAGGGAAGGAAAATTTTATTATATACTAAACTTGCTCCACAGTCGAATCTTAGATTAAAATCACTATCCGGCACAACACGCTAATCTCCACACCACCCCGTTTTGTAAATGTACCTCACTTTTAGAGGGTGATTACATGAATATTCGTGGCATAAGAAGGCGGTGAGTTTTGGGTTGACCTATCTGTTGCCGTAAATTACATTTTTCTGTTGCTTATATTATTGACCTTATCGGAAAACAAGTTTGATTCAGCAAGGCATCACAGTGGGCTAGTCGTTGTTGTCAAAGAAGTAAAGGAGGATAACTTCAGAGATGTCGAAATGATAGGCCGTTTTTATATATTTGTTCTTCCTGAAAAGGTACTATTTTTTTGGTATTGCAGGTTCAGTTTTAATAGGCGGACACCGCAGGATATGAAGGAAAATGTTTTTATTTACACATAAATGTATAAGGATATATTTCACCAGTAAGTCTCTGTATTTCAGACTTACGTATATAATACATTTTTTCAAATTCAACAAGATATTAGATATGTTTAGCTTTTATTCATGCGGTTTCCGAAGAAAGGTTGTGTTATTTTTATCTTATTCTGAGTATGTGCGTGCGTATGTACAAGATTGTGTAACGTACTTTATTCTTTCTAAAAGGTTGTAGAACTAAATTAAAAATTTGGGGTGGTGGTATCAGAAATTCGAACCTTCCATAGCATGTTTTCAGGAAGAGGAGAATTGTGGGTATACGAAAAGATATAATTTGAAATTAGTAAAGAGACGTTATACTACCGAATTCCAGCTTTTCTTGTTCTTTTGCAACCAAAAAGTTCCCATTGGACTCCATCATTTGTGTTTGGCCCACGAGTCAGCACGAGAGTCTGTATTTCAATTCATCATTCGTGTTTGACACAGGAGTCAACACGAGAGTCTGCATTTGACTTCATTATTAGTGTTTGGCATACGAGTCAGCACGTGAGTGCATTTCACTTCATCATTCGTGTTTGACATACGAGTCAACACGAGAGTCTGCATTTGATTCCATCAGTTGTGGCTGGCATACGAGTCAGCACGAGAGTCTCCATTTACCTCGATCATTTGTGTTTGACATTATAGTGACCTGTTTGTATAACACTTTATTCGGTAGACCATCGCTGTATTATGAGTGTCACCAAGCACTTGCCTCATATCATGCAATAATACTATGTGAGTTTATCTTGAAATGTACTTTTAGAATGGCAACCTGATTAAAAAGTCACATACATGTATTAGCAATAGTATTCAATAAAATGTAAAAAAAGTGCAGCAATTCTCTCTCAGCAGCGGAACGAAAATGTAATTAACCAGCTTTCTTTTCGCATTGGGAGTGCTGGAGAGCGGAAGGAAACCACCCTGGTAAACAAATAGTAGTGGTATACGGTGAAACCATGCAAAGTTCGTGTTCAATATCTCGATCAATAACACAACGGCTCTCGCTTTCTTGTTTTGCTATGTAATGGTGTTATCACTTCTGAGATCCAATTGACCTTCATTTTACCTAGATGTATGGACTGGTCATTTGAAATCGCGTGCATGAATCACGGCTATAGTTAATCCAATTGTAAAATGTATTAAGCACATCAATGTCTCGCTGTGTGGGGACTGAAAACATTTCTCGGCATTAAAACATTGTTATGTACTCCTCTTCAAACATGATACCAAATACACTGATCCATGGACGAAGGCCATACAGACACGACCTATTATAATATTAGTGTGTATATGACAATCCTAAATCTTAGGGGAAAAATATTATGTGCAAAGTTTTCTTAGTAACTGATTGAAATGACACTACTTCTACCGCCCCCTTGCCAAATACTACACATTTGTCGGAAAGTATTAAAAGTCTTTGTGTACATATGTATAGTACATATCGGAATAGTCTTCCAGCTCCCCATAACGTTCCAATGTTTGAAATCGCTGTTCAAAGCATTTAGGAGTTATGCAGAATTACGCACGTTCATTCGAATGAAGTCATTAAGTATAAACACAAACTCAAAATAATAATAATAACTTAATATTTATTGTAACCTAAATTTATTTGTATCCGCTTCTGATTCTTCAGAAGGCATCCAGGCTCTTTTATTTTGTAGAATTAGTAACGGTTTGGAAAAAAGTAAAAAATGATGACGTAAAATCATACGGCAAAAAAATGACGTATCGCTTCAAAACTGAAATAGATTATTAAACATGAATATGTTCATTTCATTTATAAATAAAACGGTGTTCAATTATCTATACCAGTTTCATTTTTGGCCGTCACCCCTGCAGGGGTTTAGGCCGCCCACAAAAGATCGACAAACTTCTATCCTGTTTCATCCTATCGAGCTGACTCCAGGTGTGACTCAGCTTAGCGATGCCCGCCTCAAGGTCACGTCGCCAGGTATTTCTTCGGCGGTTCCTTCTTCGTTTGCCTTAAGGGTTCCACCTCAATGCCTGCCTGGTAGTGCTGGTTGGTGCTTATGAAGGGTGTGTCCTATTCAATCCTATATTATCGTCTTGATCTCTTTCTCAACCGGAAGCTGGGAGGTTCGTTGCAACAGGTTGGCTTTGCTGATGGAGTCTGGACAATGGATCTAGAGAATTCTTCATAAGCAGCTGTTGATGAAGATATCAACTCTCTGTATTGTTGACTTGGTGGTTCTTCATGTCTCTGCTCCACAGCGTAGGACTGACTTCACGTTGGAGTTGAACAGTCTGATATTGGAGCTCTACATGTTCTTGAGCTGTATAAAAGCTGATATCGCCTTTCTGATCCTTGCCTTGACGTCTGCGTCTGTGCTAATCCGTTGGTCTATAATATTGCCCATGTACGTGAAGGACTACACCTCTTCCATGGGATTTTCATGCAGTATGACTGGGTTGTTACTGACATAATTGATATTGAGGATCTTGGTCTTTTCTTGTGGATCTTGCAGTAAAACTATGTTGATGTGGCTGCTAGTACGTCGGTCTTGCCCTGCATTTGCTGATACATGTGCCAGGTCATCGGCAAAGTTCAGGTTCTCACGTTGACTCCACGATGTATACTTGATCCCATTTCTCCTCCAATTGGTGGAGGTCTTCATAATCCAGTCGAAAAAAATTAAACGGCGACAGCAAGCAGCCTTACCTCACGCCAGTCTGTATTAGGAAGTTGTGTGGGTGCTGTCCTGCATGAATGACCCCGCAGGACATTCCGTTATAAGCATTCTGGATCAGATTCACCAGCTTGGCTGGGATGCCGTAGTGGTGAAAAAGTCTTCAGGGTGTCTCTCGATCCACGTTGTCGAATGCCTTCTCATAATCTAAAACGTTGATGTAGAGTGAAGAATTCCACTCCAACGATTGCTTGACTATGATGCGAAGAGTAGCTATTTGGTCCGTACGCGATCTGTTCTGCCGGAAGCCCGCTTGCCCATTTCGTAACTGGGGGTACACGACCTCTTTTTTCATCTCCAAGAGGACCCGGTTGAAGACGTTGCCTGGTACTGATAGGATTATGATTTCTCTGTAGTTGGAGCGATTGATGGTCGCCTTTTGTTGGGATCTTGATGACGTATCCCTCCTTCCAGTCAGTAGGTATGTTTTTTCTTCTCCCATATCTTCTTAAAGAAAGAGTAATATCATTGCCACTGAAAAAAACTACACCAGATGCAAGCAATAATTCTGAATGAATTATGCTTTAGGAATTTTAATTGTGTGGATTACATTGCAAGTAAATAGTTCACGAAGAATTCATTCTATATATTGTTGTTTGTTAAAACTGACAATATATCAGGTCAAAGTGCCAAGGTACCCAATGAACTGTTTCTGGTTATTATATCCACACTGTTGCAGATACATTGTAACTTGTCACATTCGAATGTCTGTGCGTTCGTTCGTCCTGCACTCATTTGAGATTATAACGTGAACTCTACAGTAACTGCGTGTTAGTGACCATATGGGTAGGGCGATAAAGGAGATTGATTAGGTGACAGCGTGAGTTTCGAATCATTGATACAATCATTGGCGGAGGTTGGGGTGAGGGGATCAAGCAACAAAGATTCATTGTAACATGGAGTCTTCCTAATGAACGTAAATTTCATGCACTCCAGCTGAGAGAGATAAATCATATTTGTTTTGTTTAGTTCTGCACTATGATGAGTAGATGGCAACGAAAACGTTTGGATAATGGATGTAGCCCCTTTAGAGCTGAGGATGATGAGTTCAGATATCACATTTTGATATTAGTATGTACTTTTGTAACTTAATCTCAGTCTACAAGATGAAAGTTATATTTAGGACCGCTCCTAGTGGTTTGAGCGTCCGCCTCGAAAACGGGAGGTCGTGGGTTCGAACCCCGGCCGAGTCATACCAAAGACTTACAAAAATGGTACGAAGAGCTGCCTATCTTAGCGTTCAGCTTTAAGCGGCTAGTGTTAGGACTGGTCGGCCTGGTGTCAGGATAATGTGACTGGACGGAACATCATACTACATGTCTGCGGCATGATGCCCCAGTGCTAGACATCACTATAAACTGCCACACTGCAGACATCTTAGCGATATGACTAAAATGTTGTAATTGCTACGTCAAAAATCCTAAAAACACACACATATTTAGGATATATTCGAAGCATGAGTAGAATACAACGGTAATTTAAAATTTTAAATACACCTTGGGGTTGAGATGTACGGCGGTGGAGGATATATAAAAGTGTAATAAGAACCTCAAATATATGCGATAATTTTGATCTCAAGTTATAAATATTTTGAAGGGTTCATATTTGTTGTCTCCATCAGCAACGGAGAAACTTATTTCAACTAGGCAAGTTTCATTCTGGAATGCATGCGAACAATTTCCATCAACAGCTACTACCGCTCTATTCACGTCTTATTCACATGTGTATACTTACAATGTTGCTTATCTGGCTTCGACCTGCACGTAAGTCAAATATTTAAGTATGAAACACCAACGACATACATATGTTCTTTTTTCTTCTTCGATTTCATCAACACAGTAACTCATCTATAAACTCAGTCATAGAATGAAACTTCGGACAGTACAAATGAATTTAATTGGACTACATCAACACGAGATCCCTAGGAAGGCATACATATAAGGTGATGATTAAAAAGTTACAAGATATGTGCTCTCCTTTCTTCCTTAATAAATGTATTGTTTTGTGAATATATTAAAAAGAGCTGACAGAAACAGACATGCTAGCCTGTAAGCAATTACTGGGTGATGCATTTGAATATAACAAAGTAACTGGGTGTGTCTATGATTTTGGATGTTTAACCTAGCTTAAAAATTTATTCAAAGCAAAAACAGCAGAACAATCTAAAAACCTTGACATCATCTGCATAGAATAATCTAAGTGAAACAACAAAATTAACCTTGACAGTGGAAAAACAATTTAACTTAGAAAGAAATAGAAGAAAGGAAAAAAGAAGACTAAAAAGACATGACGCGATGATGGAAACCTACTTTCTGGCCTTTGAAGAATGATTAGTTGTCAATATTGACAATTTTGACTCTCTCTCTCTCTCTCTCTCTCTCTCTCTCTCTCTCTCTCTCTCTCTCTCTCTCTCTCTCTCTCTCTCTCTCTCTCTATACATGCAACTAAAGAAACATTTTTAAATAATTTGTATCGATATAAAAATATGAATAAATATGAAGAAAACATGTATAAAATCGAAGTGGATGGTGTAATCTGCTACAATGTTGCATTGTGGTGCTGAACTGAAAATTAATAATGAGTAGTTAGACCTTGTACTTGTTGATATTTGGAAATACATATATAGTTGTGGATTCTGCAGAGTTAGGATTTGTTGGTCTTGTACGTGTATAATTAGGCTTTTATATTTGTATGTGTGAAAGATCTGTGATAGTGTGTTAATGCTCCTGTATTCGAACCAGGAATCACCATTGTACGCCCTTTCTAATCCACAGGAAGTTTTCTGGGTGGGAACGGACGCCGACCGAAGATTAGAGAGGAGAAGACGTCGAGAGCATGTTAAGATTGGCTCTTGAACAAGAAAGGAGGGCCGGAGACGGAAACGAGTGTACAAGGAAATACAGGGACGGAGAGCCGGGTAAGGAATTTAAAGCGAAGTTACAGATTAATAATAAAGAAGTGAAACGTCGAGGAAATACTCACACCTTTAATTTCGCGGGATGAAATAATTGGCAATATGGAAAGGTCGTGGATCGATTGGAACCACACACTAAAATAATTGTACTGTAATTTTGGAATACCATGATATACGTGATATATCAAAGCGTTACACCTTTCACCTTATTAATTTTATATTTTAACACCTAGACCGTCGGCTTAGCTGACTGGGGGCTCGGAACTATTTACCCTTTAAATTGTCTGTGCTTCATCGGGGTTAGTAATATTTCCATGGGGAGCACGTGACAGGCATCATACCGCTGACATGTACCATCATGCCCCACTCAGTCACATGTGACCATTTGCTATAGGTGATTCAGAACAATGCTAAGGACACGTTACGTTTCATGAAGACAAAATACCAAAAGAGCGCAGGAATGGCAATGAAACAAATCTTTGGAAACGTTAAACTAAATGTAGACGATGCTGACAACGCCGACAACGCCAATGGGTATAGCGTAATCTCTCCTTTACTTCGTTCGGTGACCTCAACAATATAACGTGAACAATTTTAATCGATATCACCAATTAACTTATAATTGCCTCAAATCCCCAAAGGGTATAGAGTCAAATTTCAGAGTCATGATCACATTCGTTAAAATTACTTTATTCGCTGAGTAAATAAAATAAAAAGGGTGAATGGAAATAAATATAGTGTCAATCTGAGCCAAGGGGATGGTACAAACGTGTAAATACGATAATAATCGAGCCTTTTTATAACGAAACAAGGTCAAGACTAAGTCAAAGCGTGACCACACGTCTGCTCTACAGTACATATATTCATTACAGACATGTATGTCTACAGTACATAGATTCATTACAGACATGTATGTCTACAGTACATAGATTCATTACAGACATGTATGTCTACAGTACATAGATTCATTACAGACATTTACGTCTACAGTACATAGATTCATTACAGACATGTACGTCTACAGTACATAGATTCATTACAGACATGTACGTCTACAGTACATAGATTCATTACAGACATGTACGTCTACAGTACATAGATTCATTACAGACATGTACGTCTACAGTACATAGATTCATTACAGACATGTACGTCTACAGTACATAGATTCATTACAGACATGTACGTCTACAGTACATAGATTCATTACAGACATGTACGTCTACAGTACATAGATTCATTACAGACATGTACGTCTACACTACATAGATTCATTACAGACATGTACGTCTACAGTACATAGATTCATTACAGACATGTACGTCTACACTACATAGATTCATTACAGACCTGTACGTCTACACTACACAGATTCATTACAGACCTGTACGTCTACACTACACAGATTCATTACAGACCTGTACGTCTACACTACACAGATTCATTACAGACCTGTACGTCTACACTACATAGATTCATTACAGACCTTTACGTCTACACTACATAGATTCATTACAGACATGTACGTCTACACTACATAGATTCATTACAGACATGTACGTCTACACTACATAGATTCATTACAGACATGTACGTCTACAGTACATAGATTCATTACAGACATGTACGTCTACAGTACATAGATTCATTACAGACATGTACGTCTACAGTACATAGATTCATTACAGACATGTACGTCTACAGTACATAGATTCATTACAGACATGTATGTCCTATTTCGAACCATGCCTGTGCAATTCACTTTCAGATGAGAAAACATAGTATTTGAAACAGATTACTTTGTTTATCCAATAATAGATGGTTATTTTTTCACGTAGAAGCGGATTAATAAATTTGGCGTAATGCAGCGGTCTGTTGGTTCTAGCCGATTGTACATTTATTTTAAGGTTAAGGTTAGATATACTGATCTAATCCAGTTAAAGGTTTATACCAACAAAAAAAGGCTGCTAGGTGAGTAATGAATGATGAATGATAAGTAAATAAAGGAAACAGTAAAAAATATATTCAATTAAACGAAAAGAAATTTTATAAAAGTAAAATGAGCAGGAAAGAGGGTGGACAGACCAAGTTTTCAAACAAAAATAAGGCTTCTACGGAAACCGAAACTATTTCAGGCAAACCAAAACTATTTCAAACCGAAAATATTTCACACAAAAAAGGCTGCTACAGAGACAGAATCTCCTTAGCAAAGAGGGTGGACAGACCGAAACTATTTCAACCTAAACTATTTCAACAAACCGAAATTAGTTCGAGCAAACCGAAACTATTTCAAACCGAAACCAATTCAGGCAGACAAAAAAAAGAGAAATCCTTTAGGATTTTACGCTACAGACCCGGCACTGATGTCGCTGCGGAGACGAATTGAAATCCTTGAAATTGCTAGCAATTAACGATGAAAATCCTTTAGGATTTCACAAACAGACTAATTTGTAAAACCTCACCTCGTAAATCAATTAGATTATTGGACTGGTCAGTGAGTTTGAAATTAATTTTCGTTAATGAATCATTAAGACATCGCATATACACTGGATTAGTTGGATCCTCAGTGATTAGAGACAATGGAGGAGCTGTTGGTGCAAATGAGTATAAAATATATCCTTGTTGGGCTTGATTTGATCTTCGAGATTTATTTGATAACTTCCTTCGATAACATCACATACTAGATTCACTGCAATCACCGAGGATACATCGACGTTTTGAAGAGCGATATGCCTACCACCACCATCTGGGTCATTATTATGTTTGAGGATTGTTGTTTGTGGTTGTGTTATTTTCTTCCATGTGTCGTGAATCCTTTTAAAACCATCATCGATGGCATCATTGAGAGATTTTTTTTAGTTCTGGTGCATTATAGCCTGGCAACTTAAAATCGGGGAGGATATTTTCTATGCGTATATTAAGTTTCTTTGCAAATTCTGTTCTTGTTTTTGGATTATTATGATCTAATATAAATCGAACAAATCGCGAATTGAAAAATTCCATTTCTGCGATAATTTTATTACACACCTCAATGGATTTGATGGCTTCATCTCGGTTAGGTGGGGTTTTACTAATTTTTTCTATGAAGTTATTTTTCAATTTTTGAAAACTGTAATTCATATCCGTGAAATGTTTGTTGATGTTGAATTCCTTTATTACATAATACTTATTGTCCCTGGATCCTTCTAACTAAAAAAAAACCATGAGAAAAATCTGAATGATTTAGTGGTTCAGCATAATAACCTAAACTAATTGTGATGTACCGTTAATCCAACCACGATAACTATGATAATCTTTCTTCGTTGAAACATAATCAGATTTTTTTCGGTTCAGGTGGTATATTAACTGTTTCTTGTCGCGGTGGGATTTCAGGCCATCCTAGCACGGTTCTGATTGAGCTCTGATAGATATCTACGAAATATCCAGGCGAGTTTATCTCAATCGCAGATGATAACGTCGGCTCGTGAACTGTAATAGCGATTTTTGATTCTTTTCCAGTAATAGATTTATTCTACGCTGAAATTCATTATTGATCTGTTCGATTTGGTAAGATCCAGATAGTAGCGAAACAACGTTCCAGTCTGGAGTACCATCGGGTTTATTCTTACTCGCAAACACCAGGGAATTATTCGGTTGTTTACCGCCAAATGATTTTGATCTAATATTTGGCCAACTGTGGTATAATCGTAATTTTGCTAGTGCTATCTCTTTCACCGGAATCGCAGTGGGGAAATTCACACTGAATTCAGGGTTTGTTGAGGTTATTGAGATCATGCCGGTTTTCACCGGGGTTGTATTTTCCGCTATTCGTAGAAGTAGTTCTTGCGATGTTGCCATTGTTATTATATTCGTGTTGTTTTTCTAATTTTGACATCGCGGAATCATAAACACGTACCATCGCTGAACACTCACTATCGGATATTAATGTATCATCGAGGGAGGATAATATCATCGAGGATAATTGTGAGCACGCGGTTGACACAACATGGAACTTAACTATGTAGTCTTGTAGTTTGCGCTGGCTACATGATGATATTTTTTTTGGTGCTATTATTGAAATAATTCCAGCGATTGTTGTCGTCGCTGATATACAAATTGAAACAGCTATCGGGGCAATAATTGTCACCGAGAAGAGTATAATACCAGCTTCGGTGATTACACCTAATACCGAGTACACGGTAACATCAACTGCGGTAATTCTTCGTCTATATTTTTTAAATTTTTGTTTGATACTCCTCAGTGAGTGTTTTTGAGTTTAGTTTCAAATTCTCTGACCTGATCATAGCGATACTGCTGTGACATTGCCAATTATGACATTTTATTTATTACAATAGATTTTAGATTGCTAGCAATAAAAATGCTGACGTTGAAAATCCTATGGATTTTTAATTTAGTTGTTTACTTAAATCCACTACGAATTCCACATACCATGTTACTGAAACCATAGCCAAATTATTATCAGTGGATATTATTGTGAATTGTTTAATTGTTCCCTTGTCGATGATCGTTGATATCATATTGTTGACCCCAGATGAACTCGTTGATGAAATATTAAATTGAGTCGGTGACACTAGTGTTAATCGATAAATACCTTTGACGGCCGCGTGGATATTTAATATGTTATTTTGTGGTGTCCACATAAATGATACGTGTTTAATCGCGTACACATTATTTACGATATTATTTTGTTCGTGAGGGATTTTTATTTTTTCAAATTTTCCTATCATCCTCGGTAGATCATCCCTGATGATATCGTTGGTCGTTTTAATATCTTCGCGAACAACTTCTATTCGCCGATTAATCGTGGTTATTTCATCGAGTTTCGTGATAAAATACCAGCGAGATCTGTTTTGATTTCTTCGGGTTTAGCATTTTTACCAAAAAATTATCGACGGCATCATCGGTTTTTTAAAACTCTTTACGTAACATAGTAAATTGTTCGATATGAGCGTCATAATCAGATCGTAATTTTGTCAAATCATCGATATTGGTTTTTATCTCTGTGAGTTTCGGTGTGGTCACCGATGGATTTCCAAAGAAGTCTAATAGAGGTTTGTCAATAATGTCAACTATACTTCTTTGTAATTCAGAAAACTGATCGAATTTTGTTATATGGTCGTCGTATTCATCGCGCATTTTTTTTAATGCTTCTAAAATATTAATTCTGTCCACAATAGTTGAAATGAGAATATCTGGTTTGAGTTTACCCTGATCGAAAAAACCGCGATAGCATTTTCCGTTACACCGCGTTGTTTAACTAAAATATCATCAAGGGAAACAGTATTAGTTTTCAATTTACCCTGACGATCTTGAAATACTACTATTTCATTGAGATCAACACTTGCGAGATTTAACATTTCAAATTTTCATCTTCGATTATTTTTTTTACATTACCGGTTGCAGATATTTCCGTGGTGGGATTTTTCAGGCTTGATAGAGATCTTCCCCAAATATCAATCATGTTATTTTATGTAATTTCTCTCTAAGAAGAGATTGCTCGTATATTCGCGTACGGTTTTATGGGGTGGTTTCCCGATGATGAAATAGCGTTGAGGACATTTAATACCTCTATGCCGCATATTGGTGGGTCATTCATTTTCTGTGTTGGTAGCGTGGAATACCAGATAGGAGTTTTTAAGCGGTTTATATAACGCATAAATTCTTTAGGCGGTGATAG
Organism: Unio delphinus; assembly: GCA_029339505.1. Lineage (NCBI taxonomy): Eukaryota > Metazoa > Mollusca > Bivalvia > Unionida > Unionidae > Unio > Unio delphinus. Next base: position 8,245,412 of record JAQISU010000433.1, on the reverse strand, counting down.
GCCATATGAATCGAAATTAACAATTGCACGCGGATCAATCGCGTATGCAACCCAGTGAGTTCCAGGTCCGGTGTTGTTATCGAGATTAATGATACCTGTTTCAGTGTTATTTGGTTGCTGTGGTAATTGATCTCTCATAAAGACACCGCTAAAGTTTTTTTATCGCTAGTTTTATAGTAGCATCGAGTAAATCAAAATTTGACATGGGAACTATATGTTCTCGCGATGGAACCTTCGTCGATATCTGCGATATCGGAGTTAGTAAACTGTTCCTAGTCTCAGGCCCTTTCCGCTGTACCATGAATACGGAGTTCATGGTAGTCTTAGACCCTTTCCTGTTCGTTTCTTTATTTTTTTGTATCCCTGTCTGGTAGCTTTCTTTTGTGCCATCCCTGCCGCTGTACCAACAGCTCCTAGCGCAGCAGCTTTTGCTACCGCTGGAGCCGCCACCGCAATCAACGCTGGTAACGCAGCGAAAAGTGGGAATACACCACCTGATTTTATCATGTTCTTAATTGCGGCCGCAGAGAGAGTGACCTGAACACCTTTTTTATATTTGATGGCATCATTGAAGTGTTTTATCTGACGAGTTGTCAGTGACAATTTATTCTGACCACCAGACATCTGTTTGTGCTTCAGCGATATTGTAGTTCCACATTTTTTAGCTGATTCCGATTGCAATTTTTTAATTTGACCAGGAGTTAACGTAACACTAACATGACTATATGACATTTTGTTTAATACGAGATTGATCTAATTGTCTAAATGTTTTCCATTGGTGCATCAACTACTCTCATTCGTCCACCAACACCTTCGAGTAGCATTGATTTGTCGCTGAGAATGACAGCAACTGCTCTGTAATTCAGGATAGTGACAACACCACCAGCACCAACAGGGCGAGTTACACGAGCTCTGAAGTATATGTCAACTACGGATTGTCTTGTTAGGTCAAGATGTTCCAGTGAGAAGTAATAGATGGGATATAGTTATTTATAATCCAACTGTGATATTTGCAGACCGGTATCTACATTATTATCACGTCCCATAAATGTCAACAAACGATGATACGCGCGTGCTATTTGGTTGGTTCTGTAATCAAGTATTATATCCTCGGTTTGATCAAATATCATATGGCTGCGTGTTTGTGAATTTAATCGCACCCTGTCCTGTAACGCAATAAATATATGACGCGGAGCTGAAACACTTGTTTTGATGCCAGGTGCCATATAAGTGTACCATCGATATTAGAATCCATGGTATCCGTTGTTGTTGTTAGCCAACGTAGCAATGATTTTCCTAAATGGTCCATTAATGATAGTAATTTTTCTTTCATGATGATTGATGGAGTCATTACTGTCATCCACAATGATAGTTTTTATATAATGACATTACCATCAGCAACACCAGCACCATGCCAGATTGCATCATTATCACTACCCTTTCGCACGTGTGCTACTGTATGCTTCGCTCCATAGATAACTTTTCTAACATTTCTGCAAAATCCGAAAATATGATGTAGTGGAATCGCGCATGAAATTGTCGACGCCGTCCTTGCAACATTGATACACGTGTTGCAAACCCCAAGTTGTGATTAGGATTAGTACTTTTTATAATATCAAAGGCAGCAGCTGGTATTGCTTCGTGTACAAGAGAACCAACTGTTTGTGGATCAGATGCACTAGCTTGTGGTTTTAGCAATTTAGTATACCGAATGTGTCCAGCATGATCAGAGGGATTCTTAGAGAACATCATAGACGGACCTGCCGATCTTGTATAATCATCAGAATATCTTGCAAACCCTACTATTGTTGTGGCAACATCAACCTCACGCTCTATAGACTCGATTTCTTTTCCATCAATCACATATCTAGCACTCTCGAATAGTGCCTTGATACCATTATTGACAAAACCAACTCGGACATTTGGGTCATCGTCATATGGTGTATCAGCAACATTTGTTAGAAGTTCTCCTTCTACTTCGATAAACGCTTCAGAGGGTAGAAAGTATTTGCCGGTATCATGGACCTGAATTTCGATTATTGATCGAAGATCCGGTTGTACTGCATGATAGGAATATAATTGATAATCTCGTATAGAATCATTTTTGGGTACTGGGGCGTCCATATCAAACGCTGTATCAGGAGCCGAGTTAAACCGAGTTAAACATATTATTATATATTTCTTGATGTAAATCGCGATTTCAAACCACTTCCCGCTGTCATATTTGCAGTAATATTATCCTGAGTGCTGCTCAATGATGCTATTTTTTGATCCACTGCGTTATTTATTATTTTGCTAATACTTGCAGGCATAATTTCCATAGATGGTAGTGGCCCCACTGATGACTTTATCACTTGTTTCTTTCGTCGCCGAATTAACGCTAGTAGGTTTTCTTTAGCCGCGGAAAATGCTTTCCCGGCAACATCACCAACAGCGCTAATACCTTTATCACGAATAACGTCAATAGCTTTCACTGATAATTGTTTTGCGATTGATGCTATTTTTAGAGCCATTCTTGCAAATAACCCTGCAATAGTATTGCCGAGACCATCTCCATAGTACGCTCTGTAAACTGGCAATCGTGAATTTACTACATAGACCATGGTTGGCATGTTTTGGTTGTAGTGTATGATCATCTTATTTGAATGCTATTTATCTAATCGTAAAAATCCGTAGGATTTTCATCGTAAACGATTTCCAATTATACGCATTTTCATTGTAAAGGATTTTCATTGCTAGCAATTTCAATGATTAATCACTGTGGTAATCGTCCGCTAGCTCATCAATAAACTCTCGATATACACCATTATCCATGATACCACCCTCAAATAGTCGTCTACAGATATCAGCTGTCTCATTAATTATTTCCTGTGAGTTATTTCCAGCTCGTCTCCCTCCTTCGAGAATTTTTAATCGTGATATATCCCCGAGAATATTACTAGGACAACGAACTAGACCACTACCTGAAACCCCCCATGGAGTTCCACTTTGAGAAAATCCCTTCTCACTACTACTAGAATCGGTTGTATATTGCGCATCATCAGATTCATCTTAATCAGATGGTATATATAATTATTGCTTATCATTAGATTCATCTTGATCAGATGGCATATGCAATGAATACAATGACTGCTTATCATCATCGTCAGGTGGTGGTTTGCCGTTGAGGTGAGAAAGATATTTTCTTTGAAGGCTGTTGTCTGATTCTTTGCAATCTTTGCGGCTTTTTATGTTTTTGTTTTTAGTTCTTCATATTGTTCATTCACTGTACCCACCGCATTGATATATACAGTGTATGATGCATTGCCTTGATCAATTCGACTTGTGTTAGTTTTGATTTTGTAGTAAACATCAGCCCAATGTTATATACTTTTAATATACGCGTGTTGTTCTTTTTCAAACATTTTTTTCTGTTTTCATAAGTCGTAACAACAAGCGCAGGAATTTCCGCTTTATCAGTCTTATCAGTTGCTGCTAACCCCTCCTCATTAAATCTCGCAGGTAATTGCTCTACTATTTTTTCATTGGTTTATATTGTAACAGCACTGATGTGTTTTCAGTTTCCGCTGCTATTTTTTCAAGTACTGGTATAGTATCCTTAGTAGCAGTGGTTAATCGGTTTGAATAACTGTTCGGTTCTCTTTGTGAAATTAGTTTGAAATTCTTGGCTCGTTTGGAGCTTATTTCGAACGGAATCACGAATCGGAATAAATTTCTTAGTCGCAGCTAAATCGTTCGCGTGCTAATCTAGTCGTTAGGGCTTCAATTACCATTATAAATATAATATACGATCTAAATTGTAAGTGAAAACTCACTCCCCCCGACAGTGAGTTCATTAATTCCGCGTAGTGATAAATCACCAGTAATTAAATTACCGAATACTATCATACCGGTCTGTACAAATTCGTTATATGTGAGTAAGCGCATACCTGTCTATATAATTATTTGTCAATGGGGTTTTATTGTATGCGGATTACACACCTGCAACGGTTTGGGCATTGTTTAGAGTGTCAGAGATTTTTCACTGTGTTGAGGTAACCAAAAGGGGATTTTTATTTTGTCTAATGATTTCTTCTCTTATTGATTTGATTTTTGAGATTATTGTGAGTTTGATTTCATATTGTTTGCCCAATTCCCTTCTGACCTTTTCGACAGCAATGAACAGCGGGATAAATTTGTTGATGTCGTTACAAAATGCGAGTGAGTCATTTATCGTGTGCTGAATTCGTCTGATCAACCCATATTGCCTTGGAAGGACATACCTATTATTCCGGGAGCTATCATCAAGATCATGAAATTCAGAGAGAATCTGATTACAATTTAATTTATCTGACAATTGCATTCCTTGATTTTTCAAATTTGACATTTCAATTATAATACCATTCATATTTTCGAAATTCATTATATTATATATCTAATAAAAAAATTAGGGGTCATTTTTCACCGTTTTTGTATGATATGACTATATATGATTATATATGAACTCCATTCGTTCTAAGGTGTTATTCACATCTTATTGCGCCTAGAGATATATATGATGAACCCCATTTGGAACCCCTCAGGTATTATTCACATCTGAGAGGCCCAGAGGTACCACGAAGCATAGTCTCCGAGAGGGGATCTAACTCGTCAAATAACCGGTTAGAAGTCCGAGAAGGTATGCTTGGTGAATGAACGTCACATATACATATAGATATATACATATTTATATATTTACAAGTATTTACATAATGGTATTTACAATGAAATGATATGGTATTTACAATGAAATATACAAATAGGACAGCACAAGACAATACAACATATAACAATGGATTATAGGTGGACACACAGCACATTAACACACGGGGCTGTTCTACATTCAAACTGAAACCACCATACCCCCAACAAAATTACCCGGGTTGAATGCAAAAACACATTCACACCGTGTGACGGTGTGTGACATATGGTGGTTTCACGGTTTGAATTTCGAATGGCTTAAAGCCCCAATACTATAGGAGACAGCATGGTATATAAGCTAACTAATACATGAAAACCAATAATGTGGTGTGCGATTTTTATTCTTTAGTTTTTGAAAGTATCTAAACGAAATCAAATACTTGAAGAAAACATCAAAAAAAAAAAGAATACCACCTATTTGATTCATTGTCTCACAAAACAAATACTTGAAAAAAGCATCAAAAGAAAGAATACTTGATTATTTCCATTGAGATCCGTGACCACAACAAAGGAGTTATCAATGTTTCAAAACTACACACACACAAGCCCACACGAGTTATTCCCCTTAATACTACATATAATAATTTAAATGTAAACGAATTGAATTATATGTCCGGTTCTCTTTGAAATCGCTGATTGATATATTCGTTCTGCTACTTTTTGTACCGGAGGTTCGCAAATATCGAAATACATTCCAGCTTCATTCATTTATTGAAATACTCTTTCTTCGTTATTTTCTGTATTAAATGATTTTATAGGTTTCGCATTATTCGAGTTTTTTTCCAGTCCCTCCTCGTTTGGTGTTTTCACTTTGTGTTATAGCTCGTAGATTCGATAAAGAATTGTTCCTAGGATTGGAATCAATATGATCAATTACAAACTCATCGTTTATCAATCCATGGAAACACTTATATGCGATTCTGTGATTAAGGTGACTTTTTCCTCCAGAATTAAATATAAGATATCCAAAATTATTAACAACACCAACTGGTTTCTTCAGCCTGCGGTATCTGACAATACCATCACGAGATGCTTCATAGCTGGTAATCACGGGATGTGGCTGAAATTCTTGGTTCATTTATATACTATAATATTATTTGTCTAATTCATTATTTGCTTTAATTATTACTTGAGAATCTATCAATGTAGTCTTGAGGTATTCTTATGATTTTATCCTTGACAGAGTCAAGGAAGCTGACACAATCAGAGTCATTGATGGAATCTTTGATGGAGTTCTTGATGGAAGCTTTGATTCGCTTATCATAATAGTGCTTTAGCTCTCTGTATCGCTTACCACCACAACTGAGACACAACTGAAACTTACCACGCACACCTACTCCACATCGTATGCAAGGTAAGGGCCCAAAACTTCCACCACGTACGCTTTGTAAATGATATCCACAGAATTCATTTATGCATGATTTGTTACAAGCGCTTACTGATCCTACCATTTACAATGATTCATTATATAATAAATTCATTATTTAAATACTTGTTTTAATTATAATATGGAGGAGTTCGAGAGATTATCAAAAATTACGCCTTGGAAAAATGTTGAATTCAATCTCGATAGAGTCTCCATTGATTACCAAAGAGTCTAATAAGTGATAGAAGCATAGTAGGTAGAATCCATGATGGTTTTAATGAATTCAAGCGCGATGGAGCATCTTACTGTTGGTCAACATTTCGAATTGATGGTAGTGTTGATGCTACCACAAAAGACGAAAGAGAAGCAGTGATAATCTCACATCTTGACAAGAAAAAGTATTTTTTTAAGAGTGAAATTCATTATCCGTTCAGAAACGGGGAATTGGATTATACGCGACCAATTTGAACCCATCCTGAGAATTAAGAGAACTGTCACTGCGCGTCAGGATTCCAAACCAGGAATTCTGACTGGGATTGACAAACCGTATTACGAGAGATCCTATGCTGTAACCGTGGTTGTTTATGGAATCTATCCGATAAATGATAACCCGAGTATTGAAAAATTAAAACCCATGAAATATTCGTCGTTGAATTGTGTAGCAGAACGAATAATAGAGCATTTTACAAATGCGTTGCGTGGATACAAATTGACTGATCTAAGACGCAAAAAAATAAATGAACGTAGATTAACAGTGAAGGAGAGCGGAGCAACAATTCAAAATGTGGTCGCGTTAGAGCGGATACTAAAATTCCCAATATCCGTAGAGACATTAACAGGCGAGATATTATATGAACCGAAATATAAATCGAGAGGATCTCCAATCAAAATTATTGACCATAATGCACACGCGTGGACATCCGCAGTAACAATATTTCCGCGGGATAGAACAATAAAATATTACACGGGAAATTTATTTGATTTTATTTACGAGTCGAGTAAAAACGATCCTGTGTTAGTGTGGTTATTTCAGAATTTTGAAGACGAAGAGGGTAAATTCAATCAATTTGTAAAACCTAATGGCGAAATATATCGTACTGAAGCCCTCCATGACGAGATGAAAAACTAGCTAGTGGTTTTTCAACGGAGCACGACGAACAATTACTGAAAAACTGTTTTACAATACCGTCAGTTGCAGCTCATTTCACGAGAAAGAGAAATCTATGGTAACCAACACGTGCAGAATTTCTCTCGGATATCCAAGATAGTTGTGTTGCATATGGCCATGGTGGATTATGGAATACAAAATATGACCCCAAAAGTATTATTTCGGTTGATATGATTACGTGTTATACAGGGAGTTTTATTCGGTATGGAGAGTGTTCTGAGTACTTCAAAAGATTTGGACATCCCACACACGAGATGACCCGTGTTGCGATTCATGGACCACTGCCCGATTTTGATTTAACCGGATTCGCTCGTGTGGTATCATTTGAATTGGCTAAAGGACTTCATCCGTGTTGTTATGCTTGGTTTGGTAGACACATCTCTGAAAAGCACTGGATGCCAATAGTGTTATTACGGTATATTATTGATTCTAAAATGTTGTTATCGCTTATTGTCAGTGAGGCAATTATATCACATCGAAAACAACCTGAAATTTGGTTACCACAACCCCACAGTCTACATAGTATAATCAGCGAAAACAAACAACAATTTCCTAATTTAGACAAAGAATATATCGTGAAATGGTCCAAATAAATTTTTGAAGATAGAAATAAACACGCAAAAGATCTCGGTAGAAGAATAATTGGTAAATTCACACAAGGTGGAAAATACGACCACAAACGATATTCTTCGCGATTGATTATAGAAGATGCTGAATACGATTTTATTATCGCAGATGTAACATCTAGGGGTATATATGTAAATCGTGAAGACGCTTTCTTATCCGATGGAACCAGATTAGGTACAATTGTTGCTTATAAGGACGGAGAAAATCCTCAGTATACGTACTTAAGGTCGTCTATGCTGGCGTATGCTTCTATTAATTTACTTTCGATGATAAATAGATTTCCTGAATCCGCAGTTAGAGTCGCCACTGATTCATTTTATATAGACGTAAAACATAAAGAAGCAGTGGCTGAATTCACTAATTCAGACGAGAGTTGGGGATCATGGAGAATTAAAAAGGAAATACTGCGCGATTATTCCAAATCAGCAGATGTTACAATTAAAAGCAATTACTTGAAAAATAATCAGATATCAGAATTATCCAATGCACCGTCGTGTTCCGATCCAATATGCAGATATAAAACCAGTTACTTAAACGGCTTTAGTGGGTCAGGGAAGACGATTCGTGCGATTGAATTATTTCGAGGGAAATCAAACATGACTGTGCTAACACCAACACACAGACTTGCGAGAGAGATGAAACAACGAGGAATTAATGCTTGCACTTATCACAGTTTCTTTCGATGGAAAGGTGACGAATGGACTACTGATCGAACGGGTGAGAAATATATTCCTGAAATCCTCATTTGGGATGAGATATGCACAGTGTCGTTAGATGTATTACAAAGGTTTCTCGAGTGGTTATTGCTAGCGAATACAAAAGTGATAATGTATAACGATCATGGTCAACCATCATCATTTGTCGGTTTCTCCCCATATAATTGGCTGAAGAATTTGGTAGATTATTATGAAAAAATTAGTAGATCACTTGATAAATAATTACGTGAGTTCAAGTAACTAATCAGATTACAACCGGATAGAATCCAATGTGAAATAGCGTGTGAAATAATTTCAGAAACCCCATTAAATGATTTTTGGGAAGCGTCGAGACCAAACGATTTGATAGTGGCAAGTAGAAAGATAGTCAGAGATATACTTCAGATGAAGTTATTTAATACACACAAAGAAAAATTTGCAACACTTCCAGTGCCATTGTGTTATAGACCCAAGGATACACGAAGACAAAATATCGAAGTTGATATTCCAAACCTGACAGAGTCAAGAAAGCAGATTCTCGTATTAAATGATATTGTGTTAGTTGATATCAATGTCGTCGAAGATGCATTGCGTGCTGACAAATCTTCATGGAAGCTAGGATACGCAGCGACGATACATTCTTCGCAGGGGTTGACTATATCCGATACAATTGTTTGGATCATAGATAAACGCATCGAGTGGTCGAATTTAGTTTATCTTGCAGTGTCCAGAGTACGAAGAATAAATCAACTTCGAAGAGTTCTTTTAGATTATAATGACACAACAATCAGTGATATTGTCAGCGATGATATAATCAGAAAAACTCTCTGGTTATAAAGAAGAGGACAAAAAAAAAACAATAACTGAAAATTTGACATTGATGCCGATTTTATAATCATACTAAAACAACAACAGAATAATCACTGTGCGAGTTGTAATCGTATAATGCGTTGGTGTTGGTCGGACAAAGACCCCAGCCAATTTACCGTAGACAGAAAAATAGCAGCGTAGGTCATACTAGAGATAATGTGATGCTGACTTGTCTTGAGTGCAACAGACGAAGAGGTGGTAGTTAAGACCACGCGGCGGTAATTGAGTATCCTTGGGTATCACTTGTAATTCTTCACGAATAAATCCATGCTGAGGAGAAGTTGAATCCAATTTATAGACTGAAGGTCTACCCGTGGATCATGTTATGCTAGATATTTTATGCGTAGTGACACTCCAAATAGGATCAGTAGCTCTCTTTTTTGCCACCTTCGAGCTCTCCTGGTTCATATAAATATCTAACAGTGACATTGCCGAGTATTGGTTGTTCTGAAAAATCATTTTGCGGTTTTACAGGTATATACTTTGTTTTAATCGCGTTGTTAGGTTTCATGTTGATTGTTAGAGTAATCTCATTATTCAGCGCAGTAATTACGCCTGGTAATCTCTGGACCCATTCACGAGATCGTTTATCCTGAATAAATTCCTTCGCGTATTGATATCCGAATAACCGCTCAGCAAGTGTCCGATTAAATCGTTCAACAATTGCCTGATCGTGATGTGATGCAGTATGTCCTCGTCTGATGGTGACATTATGATGCTTTATTGTTGATAACACTGCACCCTGAAATTCTTTGCCAGGATCAACTTATAATAGATTTGGCCAATGCAGAGGACCCCTAAGATAAATCCTTTAAAACGCAGAAGCCACCTTTGTCTTTAGCGGCTCTGCTTGTTTGTATTGACTCGCAACATCAACTACGGTTAGCGCATACTTGTAAACACCATCATGCGGCAGAAATAATATTACAGCCTGATGAACCTCATTAGGTGCGCTGACATCAAAGTGCGAGAAGTTAGTTTGTTTAGGTGGTGGTAGATAAATTTACCATATCGCCTGTTTGGATAACCAATCCGCTGCAGTGATATTTTTCACCCTTGCAGCGCTAGCGAGTTTACTGATTGATGATTTACCCCTCCAGTATCCTCTTGGAGAATAATAAATAGATTCCATGATGTTATTAATTAACAGCACCCAACATCAATTTAATTTTCATCGCCGATTTTATCAACCATGAAGCCAATTTTTCTTTGAAGGATTTATCAGTGATAGAATTCAAAGCATGAATTAATTTCACATCTGCGATATGTCTATGTTGCAGATTACTGCTTTTATAAGCAACATCATGAGCATGACACGCCGTATCAATAGCGTTTATTGGGTTTTCACCGGGTAGGGGTTGGTTTTGATCATCGAGTCTGATATCGAGTCTGGTCCCGGGTCCACAATAACAATACCGTAGAAGGTGTTTTTCTCCTGGATATTTTGCCCATGGTGTTCCTGGTAATTTTACTAACTTGGCTACAATATCACCTATTTTTTCTAAATCCTTGATTCTATCCAGGGAAACAAATCTAAATTTTTTGTACCATATTGTACACACTTACCAGCAAGCGCTGATATGTTTTTTTTATTTGTAATCGTCGTCAAGTAATTTGTGCTAGTACGCTTCTTACATTTCACACAATATAGATCCATAATTTATTTATAATAACATGAATGTAATTGATTTTTGGCGAGAAAAACACGACAACCAGTTATGCATCATGCAGCGCTACCAAATTCTATTCGCATGATTATAATCGGACCATCTGGAAGTGGCAAGACACAATTGCTACTTAATTTAATAACGAGATGGATGAAATGGGATAAGTTGCATTTAATAGCCCCAAGTGTATATGATCAGCAATGTTACGAGGTGTTAAAGAATTTTAACAAGAAAGCAAAATCGGAAATCGATGAGGATATTATTGAATTTATAACCGATATCGAGGTTGCACCGAGTATTGATGTTATTGATGGAAGTATTAACAATTTAGTTGTATATGATGATGTCATGCTAGACAATCAAAAGAATCCCGCTAGGATATTTTCCAGAGGTAGGCATAAAAATACAAATGTTATATATGTCACTCAACGATACAAACAAATACCAAAAGTGTTCCGAGATAACTGCAATATTCTTGCTGTATTTAATGGAGTAGACACACATACGCTACGAAATATTTACGAGACTTGGTGCAGTGGAGATATGGATTATAATCTCTTTAGAAATTTCTTTAGTCACGCTCAGTCAATTCCACATGGATCTGTAACGATAAATTTGCACGACCCGAGATCAAGATATCGTATCGGACTTGATCAAATATTCGGTTGAAACAATTTGTCTCCGCAGCGACATCAGTGCCAGGTCTGCAGCGTAATATCCTAAAGGATTTCTTTTTTATTTTGTCTGCCTGAATTGGTTTTGGTTTGAAATAGTTTCGGTTTGCTTCAAATAGCTTCGGTTTGCTTCAAATAATTTCGGTTTGCTTGAAATAGTTTCGGTTTGTTGAAATAGTTTCGGTCTGTCCACCCTCTTTGCTAAGGAGACTCTGTCTCTGTAGCAGCCTTTTTTGTGAAATATTTTCGGTTTGAAATAGTTTCTGTTTGTCTGAAATAGTTTCGGTTTCCGTAGAAGCGTTTTATTTGTTTGAAAACTTGGTCTGCCCACCCTCTTTGCTGCTGAATATTTTGCGTTAAAAAATTAATACGGTCTTTTGACCCGTATTTCTGCTAATTTGAAAACGACTAGGAAAAAAAAACAACCATAATGATATCAACTTAGAGTAAGGAGCTTTGAGAGAGATGATAGCAGCATAATATTAATTTCAACGAATTCCAGCTGTTTAATATTGTATTTTGTAAAGGTATTTACAGCAAATGACAGACTGTATCATGCACATGAAATGAAGCTAAGTGTCTTTCCGAAGGACTCGTTGAGGCACACGATCCCAACCGGTCTAGACGAATATCAATATCTTACCCACGACTTTCGGATTACGTGTGTGACACTATCATAATAGTTACCGTATTTCGTTTTTGGATTAACCAGGCTTGATTTATTAGCAGGTACCTAGCTAATATCGTCAAAGATAAATAATAAATGACACAGACGTGTAAAAATTGAAATCACACAACAAACGATTACATTTTCAATGAGGATGTCTATAGACAGTAATGCAAAACCAACGTTCAAATCATGTGTCTTCCCGAGGGCCGCATGAGGTCATTTTCAATGGTCCGTGAGTCGCACCACCTTTGTTATCGCTCATGACACCCTGGACACGCCAATCATTTTGCGGGCCGCGTGTTTGAGACCTCTAGTCGAAGCATACATCACACTATTCTAAAAGTACATGTTACGTATTGAAGAAGCACAAATCACGTGACTCTTGTATGTAAACTTGTAATGAATTTCTTTAATAGGCAAAACAATCAAATATAGACTTTTGTCCGTTACGCGTTAACATATATACAACACTACGGTGAAGTAATGAAATAACACCTATTAAGTAATATATAAATATATCTTCAAAATGTGTTTTAAAATATAACTAAAATGGGTAACAACAAATTATAACGATAAGATCATGCCGATAAGTGTATTATTTGGATCTACGTCTGTCTGAGAGTTGTCACGAATTAATCAGTTTTGCAGGTCTCATCACAAGCTTTTCCTGAAAATGATCATGTTAAGCATTTAATTGCTTATATGTATTTGAGTACCGTATGTGCCTACGTAAGAGTTTTTTGGCAAAGGGCAGAGGGGCCAGTCAGATAGGGTCGGGAGAGTTAGTTGAGTTAGTTGTGTAGTTATGTGCATAAACGCGGGAATTTTTTTTCGCAGTATGATTTCCTGAGGGACCCCCTTGACCTATACTGCGGACGTCCATGAAAAGTAATGGTACAAGCATAATGAAAGGAAATTAAATTTGCAAGAAGTTTAGAGCTATGTCTAACACGAACGTTGGGGCTTTCTTCTTTGACTGTGATGGCAAAAAACACTAAAATAAACAAGGTCAATGAATTATATATTTAGCATGCATTCTCATTGATAAAGATACATTGACGCCTCGCCTCTTGGTTAGGGACAGCAAAATTATGACAACTATTTTTCCATAGCCATGGGCTTGTAACATGCAAAACAATCCATAAACACCCCCCATGGAAAAAGACTTCTCCCCCCAAAAACTAGCAAAGTAAAATAAATTAAAAGTACACGAAAACTGATCGAACATTTTTAAATAACATTTCCCTTTTCTAGGCGTTGGGCAAGGCTTGAGATGGATGGATACCCAATTTCCATTATTTTTACAATACAAGTATGACAGCTAATCCTTCCAACATTTAAACGTATGAACAAACAGAAAATAATGCAGGGGCCCTGGGAAGCCCATTGTCTGGAGGCGCTCGCCTTTGCAGATCACTGGAATTTCACATGTGTACACGGGAGTTCTAGTGGGTATGTGAGAAAGCTGGTCAGTACTCTCCTTTGATTCTTCTCGGATTTTTCTCAGATCCGTCCTCCACCAGATATTGGCCGCCATGTATAGCCTAGCATGTCCTGAAAAATGATCTTAAACTCGTAGAAACACAGCCACAACAATAGCAACTAAAACCATAACAACGTATTCGAAATGACTGACTTTGTCTTGGATTCAAAACAACTACAGGTGTGTATGTATATATAAAGGTACAGCTAGCTGATTCTACATTCTACAGTCGAAGTATGACACACATCTTTCCCAGTGTTTGGACTTATGACAATACAGATACCACTTTTTGAGAAGATAATAAGGACCTTTAAACCTACTGGAAGTGACAATGCTTTTTGATTCATCGATCCAAGCATGACAACAGTCTCTTGAAGGGTTTATGAATTGTGACCGAGCAGAAAAACTTTAACCAAAATCTTAACCAAGCTTTTCGAAGACTAGGACCATGCCCTTGCCTATGTGAGTAGATGGAAGGTTGGAGGAGGTGTAGTGATAACAGATTATTGCTTAATAATTATATAGTTTGTGCATGGGAAATATTACAGGAAGGTTTATGGACTTATAATCATCAAGAAAAGAAAGTGAAAACATTATTTTAAAAAGTTTACCAAAAGCTTAACCACTGTCAACAATTCCGCCATCGAAATGAGTCAACCCCGTGTCTCGTCTATGCAAGAAATAGAACATATAAATATGAAGTTAAGATATAAATAGCACAGGATTTGGGTTAATTAATTGAGGCAAGGAAAAGTTTTTCTTTCGATTTTTACCTGTGTTACTTTCTTTCTTGTCTGTTTGTCAGCAAGAGCAACAATCAAAATAACTCCTTAATTATGAAATGTCGCAATATTGTTTACTAACCTTATCGACGAACAACAACTGCTTTCCGTAACATATTTTCATGATTCTACTTGCTCGTCTCTTCTCCGTTAATGCTTTTCTCCTCGATGTTAATATGGAAGACTTTTGCGATCTTTTCGTTGCAGCAAATACAAGTCTGCAAGTCTTTTCGTTGCACCTAACACACGTCTGCAAGGGAAAATTCAGTGATATGAGTCCAAAGTTGTGGAAACAAATAATGAGAGAGAAACTTAAACAGGAAACAAAATCTTCTGGGCATTCCTGGCAGGAAAATTAAATACAGATAAAAGAGACCTAAAATATGATAAGCATTATCAGGACACGTGTTAAAAACATGTTATATTTTACAATTACCATAAGAAAGAACTAACGTATGAACTATGTGGAATAGAATGAATGGAATCAAGTAGCTATCTCTGTAACAGAGAATACAATTCATTATTATGCTGAGCTTAAAACCGAATCTGCGCAGTCGTTGATCTGCCAGTGGTAAGTAGATGTCGCCATAATCGTGGCCTAAGCCACTCCTGCCTTCAATTATTTTGGTTGCTTTAAGACAACGGGAACTAAAGTGCGGTCATACAACTTCTCGATTGTTCTTAGTAATTCCTTATCTCTGAGGTATATGTCCTTGATTTCTGCTGAAAGTTTAAAGATTTCCTCAAAACTGAGCAATTCGTCATCTATTTTTGTTACTAAAAATGTTTACATTTGTTACATTTTAAAGCTAAAACAAAATTACTTTTCATCCTGTTCACTATTTCTACCTATGAACAAAAATACTGAGAGAGACTCAAGTATGATAAATAAGCTTATTATCAGTTTGAGGGGGAGGGGGCCAAGTGGCCGAGTGGTCAAAAGCGCTCTCCGTTACGGATCATTGCCATCTCACCTCTGTCTGCGTGGGTTACAGTCTCGGATTCAGCCAATGTAGATATGTGAGAAAGCTTGCCAGCAGCTTATCGTGGGTCGGTGGTTCTTTCTGGAATTTCCCCGGGTTCTTCCTCCACCATTAATACTGGCCGCCAGGTATAGCCTATCTTGTGCTGCAAAATGACGTTAAACCCTACAACAACAACAGCCATATTTTGAGGGGAAAATTTGAGAATTTTAGAGAAACTTGAACTATTTATTTCTTTTTCTTAGATAAATAATTACCTTGGTGCTAAATATATCAATTTACCATGGCTCACATTTGTCATAGGGATTCTGCACTGAAAACGTCTTTTGATCACCGTATCATTTCATCTTACCCTTTTACATTGTTTCAGATGCCTTAATAAAGACATCAGTGATAAACGTAGTATGGAATAATGACTTCAAATTACATTCCTACATTTGTAACGTAGACGACAGTGCCATACCTTTGTCTATGCAATGATATGTCGAGTTGATTTGAAATAACTTTCAATACAACTTTTTAATGTTGACGGAGACTCTGCCTCTGCCGCCAAAACGTGCTTTTGCAGGTGGAACAAATACCAACTTACATATGAAAACTTAACTTATAAACGTTATTATTGTAAACTAAACTGTCATTCTAGTCACGTATGAAGATAAGTGCATTTAATTAGCTTTGACATTTTAAAAATATAAATGGACCATTTCGTGTATGTCGTCATTTAAAGCCAGCCACTATCATTAATCAGAAAGATTTAAGCTTCGTGTAAGACCGAATATTTATGATATTTAAAATGTTTAATAATAACTCTTACATCATATATAAAATACACCGTTCCAAACCAGAAGTTGCACTGATCATAGGAATGTTTGGCATTCTATTGGGTCATTTGTTTGGAATCGGTAATGCCTTTAACAGTAACATATAGACAGATTGTGGCCCATACGCTGTAGCCAATATCTGGGAGGACTGAACCCAATTGCCCTTCTGACTGCCTGTCTCACCTTTAGGTAATGTCTTATCTCCTAATGATTGCAATTTTCTAAGATGCCCAAAAGTTACAAAAGTTGTCTGAATGATGATCTTTACCAAGGCTGTAGAAAAGAAAAAAAAAATGGGAATCCATAATGTCCGTACATTGAACAATCAATGTCGTGATTTATTTTTCCCCAATTGTGTCTATTCCATCTCTACCATCTTCGTCTTTGTGCAATCAAACAAATAAAAGGCGAAACAATATGGAGATATTTTTATTTTGCTTGTTCAATCTCTTAATATCAGGTGAAGCCATCACTTTCTTACAGTATAACTCACACATGAACTATAGCTTCAATCTTTATAAGGGTGGCCGAGATGTCATCATGAATTTGGCTATTGGTTTCGTCTAATAGTCTCAGGTATATGATTCCGAACTTTACTTTAAAACTACACCAAAAGTGAAATATGGCTACTGATCCTGTCAAAGAGTACCACATACATCCTAGTTTTTGCTTCGTCGGTTAAAGACTCGAATCATGCGTGTATGTTAAAAGCACAAAATGAAAATAACAGCTCACAAAATGGCGAGACCTCTATTGCTGTAGCATTTACATATTGATATAAAAAGAACAGTACTTCGGATGCGATCTCAGAGACAATATAATTATAAGCTTTGATTTCTGTACATAAAATGTTCAGCTCCCTTAAGTGTCAGGAAGACTAGCAAGGAATGGTTTAAAGTTTTAAAAAATATTGAAATCAGTTAATATATATATATATATATATATATATATATATATATATATATATATATATATATATATATATATATATATATATATATATATATATATATATATATATATATAACGTGGTAGCGATTAAAAGACAAATCTTTCTTTGCTTCTTGTGGTTCTGTTTTTACTGAGGAAAGTTTTCACCACAACCAAATGGTTCCTTTTGCTGATGATGACACTGTTGCTACAGGACAGTAACACCACTTATATGCAATGACACACTTTCAAAAGCGGAAGAGGTTTGGTGACGCCAACAAACCGCATTTCGTAATGGCAAAAACTGCATGGCAAAGATAAAATTCAAAATACAAAGAGTATTCATCAACCAGGGATGAATATTTTGATTTTAAATAGTGACGTGTTGTATGAATAATCGTCTTGAACTCTGAATCGGGTTAGTCTAACCAAACTAATCGGGCAAATCTAACTGAACTAATAGGACAAATCTAACTAAACTAATCGGGTAAATCTAAGCAAACTAATCGGGCTAATCTAACTAAACTTATTCGAATCTTTACTGCGAGTGCAGTTGAACTGTATTTTTTGATGAAGCTAAACATTTTGCAAGTATTAGAACAGGTACAACACGAAATCGAATAGCTTTTGTAATATTTTTCCTTTTTACTTTTAACTGATCCCTCGAATGATGTTGACATATAAACTCATAATGTCTGCTTTACTCTTCAACTTGTATACCTTGGTAAGTCAAAATCGTACACATTACGTGGGAGACGGGCATCAGTTGCTACTTATCTAGAGGTACATGATTATACCTCGTTTCACTCTTACCTGACTTTGTTTCCTCACTATGAATTTAGATACAGTAAAAAAGAAATAGGCTTCGACACACACACACACACACACACACACACACACACACAATTCATTTATAAGGACTTTTTTAATGTATATCCACGTTTACAAATTAGTCAGCAATAATTGTATATTATTTTAATTTACAAAATAGCAACCAGTGAAAGTTGAACTAACATCATACAAATAAATTTACTAATACGTTAAAAATAAAAGGTCATTTTTTATTTAAATCTAAAAAAGATGATTAACTATTTATGAAATGGTTGATTATAAGTATTATGCACACCTATTATATATACTGAGTTCTGTTTAAATATTTAAGTTTCAACAATAATTTTTTTTTTGTTTGATTAGGATTTTTAACGTAGCTTTAACAATTATTTTCGACAATAATATATCAAGATATAATATTTTACTTTTTTCTTCTTTCTTAAATTTGTATTATACATAATACAAATATTAATAAAACAGTTTATTTCTTTTTATTAATAAAATATTTTCTAAGCGTTGGTGCTGTTGATTTAATAATTTATCAAGAAAATCGGGACAACACCATGGCATCAACCTATGATCCAAGGATTAGCAATAGAACGACCTATTAAAAAACGACAATGGAAAGATTAGCGGAGATACAGATGAAAAAAATGGATTACACGCACGCCTTCCTGAAAATTGACAAACTTGTGCGAAAGGGATTACCTTTAAAACTAGAAATTCATATACGGAATGACACATCATCAAGTACGTTTCAATAATCTACTGACCCTCGATTGGAAAAAGTATCGTTGGAAATATGTGAGAAGTACATCAGAGGAGAGTGATCAGATAGGTAAAGAACTAGAAGAACATAGAGATGAAATAACATCTTTGATAAAAGGCAATAATGGAATAAATAAAGACGAACTATTTGATGTCAACATAAAAAGTTAAATAATTTTGCCTGACAACGAGAAACATAGGCGTTGAAAATTACTAGAGGGAAATAAAAAAGAGATAATCAACAACCAAACTAATCAGCAGAGAACATTAACTTCATTAGTGTAAAAAATAAACGTGCAGTAACTAAACATCATACACAGAATAAACAACCAAATCAAAAAGAAAAAAAAACATAGCTCCATTCAAAACTATTCTGAAAATGATCAAGTACAAAAGTTGATAGCCTCAGGCACACAAAAGGCAGCCTTTGCAGATGTAGTAAAAATATGGCGAAGAAAATTACGTAGGAATCCAACATAACCATAATAGCAAAAATACAATAACTAATGGAAACGATAAAGGATCTGTTGCAGACAACGCAAACAAAAGAAAGAATAGGAGATTTATTAGAGTACAAAACAAGAGCAGATGAAGGAAAGAAAAAAAAAGGAAATCGAAAGAAGAAAAGAAACTGTGTTAAACCTTTCTAAGAGAACTGTAACTAATAGTGATGACATAATTCTAAAAACATATATAAAGAAGAACTAAATTCTGTACGTACTTTATCACAAAGACGAAAGAATTATTATTAAAAAGCTGATAAGTCTAGCACAATAGTAATAGTGAATAAGGAGGATCATATTTGTCACAGAATTAGGCGAAAATTTAATTTATTTTCTTAAATTACAAACTAATCTCACCATTTTCTTTGTTTCGTCGTACATGCATTGCCTGGGGTGAATAAGTGATTTTCTCCAAGGTAAGCGGCGTGTAACGATTTGCATGTGCCTGACTTCGTATCACTTGAAGTCAGGGAACACCAAGAATCACGGGGTGCACGGTAATTTTGCCGTGATTTATGCTCCCCTAATTGAGAGTATATAAGGCAGAATATTTCTCATAATAATGACGGGACCAAAAGTATCTTATCGTAGGAAAGATAGCCTGTCATTAATCTCCAGCCAAAGGGCTGATAACGTCGGTTGATAACATCTGATAACATCTGATAACGTCGGTTGATAGCATCTCTGATAACATCTGATAGCATCTCTGATAACATCTGATAGCATCTCTGATAACATCTGTTATCGTAGCTGAAATTGTTGCTGATATATTGTGCAATCGAATTGAAGTATCTGACTGTCTGTCTGTCAAACTGTCTGTTCGTCTACATCTGTCGTGACGTGTAAATATCCGGAAAGCTAGAAGTCCGAGTGTCGGTGCTGTCTAGAGTTATAAACATCTGGGGCGACATCTAGGGTATTGAGGAACGTTGGTTCTAGTAGATGTTGTATGCTGTCTGTACGTATAACTGTGGTGGATCCGTGAAGGGCAAACGGCCGATAAAAGTATTGGTCAACCCTAGGTCTTCGGGGAAACTGGGCGGCGATTCAACTGTGGGTGAATCGTACGGTTATACAGGGTCGAGACACATATGTGTGTTGAAATTGTAGTACAATTTAATACATTGTTCTATTTACATGGTTATGTCAGATCACAATAATATTTCAAGGGATTGCATGATTCTCAATTAAAGCTAGCAACTTGATTGAATACCTGTATATGTTCGTGCTAGTTGTCGCAATCCATACGTGCGATAGTATAGTTTGATTTGTCATCATAATTTATACTTGCGGTAATATAACTTTCGTAAAGGTTCCTTGGATCTGTGTATAGTCCAAGAGATCCCTTTATATCTGAGTTTTATTTTGTATTGATATTTCATTTGTTCATGTATTGTGAATGGTTGTGAGTGTAATTGTGGGTTGAGCGCATGAGTTATTGTGTTGATACATCATTATTTTTCATTAATAATTTATTTCATAAATTTATATTTTCTTTCACATATTGTGTTTGTGTTGTTCATTTAATCCATCATCCACTCGGTAACAATTCTGTTACAATATTAAAGAAGTAGAATGACAATTAAATGATTAAGTATATTATGAAAACTTTCCTATAATCCTTCTGAAGAAATTAAAGAAAAAAAATAAGCAGATGTATTAACGAAATCTCTATACACAATTGCTCCATGCATGATGAACAAGATTTCTTACCAAATAAAATATGCACATCTCAGTTTTATATTTTACCCAAAAGACAAAAAACGGTTGATAAGTCAGTACCTTTAGGTTTTCTAGGTAGACCCATTATTTCATCACATAACTCAATTACAAACAATATATCGCATTCTATTGATAATATTTTACAACCACTAATGCAATCACTACCTCCATATTTCAAAGACACTTTTGAATTCAATACCATATTGAAAGCTTTACCTTTGTTTGTTTGTTTAGGATTTTTAACGTAGCTTTAACAATTTTTCAGTCTTATCGCTACGATGTCTGCAGTGAGGCAGTTTATAGTGATGTCTACCACTGGGGCATCATGCCGCAGACATGTAGCATGATGTCCCGCCCAGTCACATTATCCTGACACCAGGCCGACCAGTCCTAACACTAACCTCTTAATGCTGAACGTCAAGCGAGGCAGCTGTTAGTACCATTTTTGTAAGTCTTTGGTATGACTCGGCCGGGGATCGAACCCACGACCTCCCGCTTCCGCGGCGGACGCTCTAACCACTAGGCCACCGGAGCTTTACCGACAATAACCGAAAATTAATTTCTAGCTACACTTCCTGTGGTTTCACTCTTAACGAATATACAACAAAAAGATTATAAGGAAGTATGTACATATTATCTTGAAGAAAACGAATATACATGTAAACTATCAAAATAACATGTTTGTGATTTGATAAAACGTGTGCTAGAAAATAACTTTTTCAATTTGGTAATACAAACTATCTCCAAAAGTTGGAAACAGCAATGGATAGTGCTATGACACCTTCTTATGCATCTTTATTTATGGGGAAATTAGAAAATGATTTTTTAAATAAATGCCTCTTAAAACCGATGTTCGGTTAAGATTTTTAACGACATCTTTATGACTTGGAGTCATTCATTAGAAGACCTTTATTATTTTATAGACTGTTTAATTAATTTACATCAAACAATAAAACTTACATTCAAGATGTCTAAAACTAAAGTATCGTTTTTGGATGCTGAGGTCATGAAAAATGAAAAATTACATCACTAACATGGTTCATGTTAACAATACGAATTTTCATCAATATATTGAATATTCTTCATGCCTTCCTAAATCATTTAACCACGGGATACCATATAGTCAAGCGAAAAGATAGAATAATAATGTCGGATGACATTGTTTTAAATCATCTTTAACAGAGTTAGGTCAGCATTTTTGTAAACAGAAATTACCCTATTGACATCATTAATACTGTTTCTCTCTGTTTTTCATAAAATTACACACACACACACACACACACACACACAGTGAGAGAGAGAAATTTTGTCCCTAAAGAAACTTTGACCAATTTCAAGTTTGCTGTGACAAAGCTTACGAATTGAAAGTGAATCTCATTATGAAATCTCAAATGTACAAACTAGAGATATGTGTTACAACAAATATCCCGACTTTATTGCTTTTATTCACTTTGCGCCCCATTTACACCCACATAACTTGATCCACACCTGCAGTCAAGATTGAAATTGTTCCTTGTCATTTGATACGCCTCCATAATCATCATACCAAATATGGTAAATCTGCCTCAACCGGCGTAGTGCGCATATGTAGTCAGTTTAAAAATGGGAGGGTACACGTGATCTATGACAATGTGACCTTTGACCTAAGACTCATACCACGTGTTGAATAGACGACACGAACAATTCTCTACCGTCAATCCAGCTACACATCATACCAAAAGTAACCACCTTGTTAAGTGCACATGGAGTTCATGCTAGTACAAGGAAAATAATAATGGATAGATGGATGGACGCGCAAACAAATGAACGGACGGGCATGATCTCAAAATATCAAACTAAGATAGGTACTGTAAGGTCTCATTTTGGTCCAATAATTCATAAATTAAAAAAAAAAAACTAGTGAATACCATGGTAACAATGTATCAACATTTGACAAACTTAAACTTACTATTGATATTCAAAATATTTCTTAATATGACGTCACTGGCATGTACTCAAGACATCACACTTTGCTATACAACAGCGATTTTGGGCTAAAAATTGGAGCTATTTTTACAAAATAAAGGTGATCCACATGCGGCAACCAAATTAATATTTTTAACAGACTAAATAGGTATGCGTGAATACAAGAATATCCTTTCGGTTGCATGTGGGCGATGTGAAAAAAAAAGTCCATCAAATTTCTTTTGTAACCTGCATCTCCACTACAGTCATGTGTTAACTACATATAAATTTACGTTACTGCTACACTGATCGCAGAAAACAATTTTAACATGTTCCAAAAATGGATATATGTCAGTTGTAACATGTTAAAATATGGTATAGTGTAAGACTAAATTAAGATATAATATTCTTATATTAATCAATACCTCAGATTCCACCATATTTCTGCATCTTCCAAAGACCCCACAACCAACCAGCGCAATTGAGAACATGTTTTATCTTCTGCAAAAGATTATTTTAACACCTCTAACACAACCGCAAATTTAAAACATATGCACGTTTGTGCTCTTTTTTTTACGATAACAAGAACTTAGTCACACGCCCATCCTGCCTGTCCTTCTTTCTCACAAGGCCGTAGTCGATGAGGTGCCAGTGCTTAGAGCGAGAGTGCATCCATGACGTCAGGTTACGGGTAGGGAAGTGGAAGACTGTATTGTTGATTGGCAGTTAATGCTCGGTGCAAGTCTGGAGCAAAAGGAGACCGTTGCTGTTAGTGGCCCACTCCGTGCTTTCCCAGCACGCCATCCCAGGTAACGTGATTACAGTCTACTCTTGCATTGAAATCGCCAAGAATGAAGATCTTATCTGCCATTGGAACGTAGGCAATGACGGAATGAAAATTCTTCATGAAACATGACTTTCACTTTATCTGGGTTGATCATGATCGGAGCATAGCAACTGATGGTGGTAAGGTGCCTTCTTATATGCATGAAGGAGAGCGTAATGGTCATGAATCTATCGTTAACTTCCTTGGTAGGTCCAGCCAATTTACCAATCTGTCCTGCCTTCACTGCAACGCCGACACCAGCCTCAATGCGCTCTTCACTTCCTCGGGGCCGCTCCAAAAGAAGGTGTATCTGGAGCCCCTTTCACAGAGTTTCCCTTCTCCTGTAAACCGAGTCTCGCGCAAGGCAGCAATGTAAACTTTTTATCTTGTGCGTTCCTTTCCTTTTAGGGCGGTTTTCCCCTGGGGTCTTTTCGCATCGTCTCTGTCGAGTAAGGTGGGTATGTGAGTGTGAGAGGGAACAATCCTCACTTTGTATTTGTATTTTGACCACTGAAATAAGGTACCTTCCAGCCAAGGTATGCCGGCTAGGAAAGTATAGAGCAAGCAATGAATATAATTCGTTTTCTATCCCCTTCCTCATTCCAGGGAGGTGAGCAGTGCCTACACGGGGGCTGCCGGACTCCCATACTGCTCGGTGTCAGTGGTGAACGACCCTAATGGCCTGAGCCTACTGTGTGCAGGCTTGCGGCTACGGCTGTCAGTGTACCCGCACATGCCGCTTCGTCGTTTGCCTGTTGTCACTGGACTATAGTGGGTGATAAAATGGGATGGTTGGATGACAATAATGATTTGAGAGGTGATTGTGTTTGAAGTGAGGAGAGTTACGCAGTTTGTCAACCTCACTCTCTCGCCCAAAACCATCTGAGTCAAGCAGCATGACGACGTCGAGACGGCCAGAGACGGAGTTAAGTGCAGTGGATGACCAGGACATCCTACGTGTCTCGTCGAGCTCTTTGCGTTCCACCTGTGCTTTGTTGAGAATCGTCTTTATCCCCGTTAAACAGCTGGTGGTTCCTCCACGCAGGCTGCCGAATCCAGTCTTAACATGCTAGGTAGACAAAGTTTAAGACCCGTCAGCTACCTATAAGGTATCACACAATTCCTTTTTTCGTCTCTTTTTTAATTGACAATGACTTTAAAATGTCATCTGTCATTTGTATTAGGTTGTATTTTCTCTAATCGTGTTTTGGGCATGATATGAATATAGAGCTGAAGTTAAGCTGATTGTAATAGAAAGGCCTCAAGGAATTCGACCAACAACAACAGCAACAACAAAAGGCAACCTTACAATATTATTGTACTCGTGCGATCAAAAAGATAATTGATTTTGATGACACCACTAATAATTCATTGTATCTGTCCTATCTGACGAATTGCTTTAGTTAAGGACTTCACAGTATCATCTGCTGAAGACTAGAGTAAGGTTTCCAGCATACAATAAAACAGAAACAGTACAACCGAATGTAGTAGTAGTTGACGAAGAAGTATTTATAGAACAAAGAGATAAATTGCAGAATTATGAATTTTACTCTACTCGTAATGCAACGACATGGATACAATATTTTGTTAAAAGGGATAACATAATTTCTAGGAAAATAACTGATAAATCCCAAAACAACCTCACAAGGCAACAAGAAACACACACACAGCATATAACTCTATGGATGTCAAGGAATACTGGTGGGTAGGGAGTAAAGTAGATTGGATGTATCCAGCTACCACTACATATTAATTCAGCACTTCGATTCTCGATGGGGCATTCATTTTTCTTTCAAGAGTCATGTACACGAATACATACGTTTTATTTTAAATGTTCTTACTATCACTGTCTTAAGATATTTCCCCTTGCACCATTTCTCTTTTTCTTCTTTCTCGTATCATCTGTCAAAAGATTTCAGTTTTAAAAAACCCCAACCTAAAATCAATTTGGTTTTAAATACTGCTATTTCATCTGACTGCTTTCATTTTTCATTTTTAACTCATTATTGTTTATTATTTTCTGTTTCCTGATGTTCACTGGTACAAATCTTGTGTGTGTGTGTGTGTGTGTGTGTGTGTGTGTGTGTGTGTGTGTGTGTGTTTGTGTGTGTGTGCGCGCGCGTGTGTGTGTGCGTGTGTGTGTGTGTGTGAGAGAGAGAGAGAGAGAGAGAGAGAGAGAGAGAGAGAGAATATACCACTGAGAATTTAGTAAACTATGATACTAACCCACTAAAAATAGTAAATAACATACAAATCGCTGTCCTTAACTATAACACTGACCTAATTACGTTTTGTTTACTCTGGCGTATTCATATATATATATGCAAGAGAGAGAGAGAGAGAGAGAGAGAGAGAGAGAGAGAGAGAGAGAGAGAGAGAGAGAGAGAGAGAGAGAGAGAGAGAGAGAGAGAGAGAGAGAATTGTCATTGTCATGTAGAAAAGAAAGTAGAAAACAAACTGGAGAGGACGGAGCCTTGTGGGTTCAATCTGTCGCATCTATGCCGGTGTTCACGTTCTGGATTTTGAATGTTATTTATCTGCCTTCTTTGACGTTATAACGTGAAATGTACCTGTAGGTTAAAGGTTGTATATGTGTCAACTTGAAATGCAGTGTCATATGATCTTGTTTTTTTTTAAGTACAAAGTATCAGGAATACAATTTTCATAAAGATAAAATGCTTTGGTAAATACTGTATCATGCACCATCCATAATTTCTAAATCACCTAATAATACAAAGTTTTCAATTCTGGGGAAGCAAATCCAATAATATGTCACGATTTTCTAGAACAGCATCAACATGTAAACTAAATCTAGCGCTGTTTCGTGATAAATAACAAGTCTTAAAAAATGTCAAGATAATGTTGAGTGCTAAGTGGGTATGCCACAGTAATGATGTGATACGTTCATAGGTACGGAAAGCATTGCGCAATGGATTAGACAGATTTCTATTCATCTTTTCTTCCCTTTTCTTCGTTAAATACCGTCCATTCTGAATACCTATTGGATACATAATAAGAAACAAGTGATACCAGTTCACTCATTGTCCTGACAATAAATGTAATAAAACTAATATCATCGGTCTGTAGAGTAGAACACCTTGCTATATATGTTGAACGAGTACCTCACAATCTGTTTAGTTTACAGCAATTGTACTCCTTCTCTCTCTCTCTCTCTCTCTCTCTCTCTCTCTCTCTCTCTCTCTCTCTCTCTCTGTCTCTCTCTCTCTCTCTCTGTCTCTCTCTCTCTCTCTAGCAAAACTGAAGATCAGTCATCACAAGGAATGCCTGTGTTCGAATTATTATTAATATAAACTAATTTTTTCCCCAAACGATGCATACTCAAAACAGATTCAATCGCAGACATTTTGAACATTTTAAATTCTTCTCTATACAAAACTATCAACATTTAGCTATTATTAATATACATTTGTGTTCACTATATAGTTTATTACAATTGGTCAGAAATACATTAATTGCCTTTTCTGGGGCGAGTTTGCCAAGAATATGGCAGAATATCAGCGCTAAACAGAAACATGCGCGAAGTGTTTTAAGCAAAACGAAAATAGGTGTCAGCGGTTATCAAACTCTATTTACGACTTCGAGGCTACTAATACGGATCATTCCTCGATGTATGTCGATGCCTGTCATGCAGAAAACTTAAATTATTTACGAAACAAGAACTGACCGAGGCTTTATCGAATTATTTTTCATTCGCAATCCCTCAGTTTATCCTACATTCATTCTAATCGTAGATATCACCGAGGTGATACAAATAGCATGGCTTTCTTTTCTTGCAAAGAAATTTAATGCAAGCGAAATGTATGTTTTTTTCTGTGAATTACTGCGCCGGTATTCATTTGAGGTATACTTGACTCGCTGAAATAACCGCGACATATTCGAATGATACAGATTGGTCAAAATGGTTTACGTCACTGGCCACTCAAAACATATCAACTATGGCATGTTTCCACTGTACGATCTGCCATAACTAGCTTCACCAGTGTCCATTCCCTCTGCTCAGTCCCGGTTTACCCATTAGGCAGAGTAGGCAACTGCCTATGGGCCCCGAGACTTTTATGGGCCATATCAGGGGCTCCCACGAGACCGTGACCGTGGGTCTGGGGCCCCAAAAGTTTGACTGCCTATGGGCCTCCACGGTGCTTAATCCGGCGCTGCCTCTGCTAATATTATTCGGCCGGTTATGAGCAATATCTCGGAACGAATAAAAAGTAATATATTTTCCAAAATAAATACATCAAAGCAACTACATCAGTTGGTTGACATGATATATGATGTACAGGGTTTGAACTAATTGGCCCTATTTTTATAGCACGTGGTATGGCAGCACCAGACATATAAACTTAGAGAACCAGCTCTCAATATCTTCGATATGTACTGTTGGTCTGAGCCTGCGTCTGCACTCGCATAATTTCCAGTCAATAGCTTTTACCATGTTTTAAATGGTATTCAGGTTTTACACTAACATTTGTGAAAGTATGTGCCAGAAACTGTGTCATTACTCCTCTTCAACCCTTATTTTCATTAAATCTATGTCGTGTTCATTCTGACAAAGAATCATCTAATTAACCAATGTATGCAGATTCACCACAAATCTTCCTCATGGAAAATACGGGCACTATGCCATCCATAAATAGGTTTCGATTAAGACCTATACCCAAATGATTAAGTTAAACTAGTGCAGGCTTCATGCATTATATCTCTTCATCGTATTAATGAAAACCTGCTGTTTACTTAGGTTAAAAAAGTGACGACAGAAATGTAAGGCCACTTGTCAGAAGAAAACGATATCGATATTTCACTAGCTGTTAAAGATAGAACAGGCCTCAGTTGTAATCTTTGCTGACAAATCTGACAAGATTATTTCTTACAGAACATGACAAAAGATATACACACAAGTCCATACATACAACTAGGTTATCGAACTTTTTCAGAGAAAAGCACGGGAAAGGATCATCTGGTATCGTAAGCTTGTAAGAAGAATAGCATGTGATATATTTATAACAAGAATAGCAGTTGATAAATTTGTAATACGAATAGCATGTGATAAATTTGTAACATGAATATGTGTAAATTTAAAACGAGAATAGCATTTGATAAATGTGATAAATTTTTAACTAGAATAGCATGTGCTAAATTTATAACGAGAATATCATCAGATAAATTTGTAAAAAGAATAGTACATGCTAAATTGAAAATATGATTCTGAGATTTATCACTGATCTAGACAAAAGCTTTGATACATATATCATTATAGATGTGTAGCAATTTCTTATTAGCGGAAAAAATGAGTACACTGTGTATGATTTTAATTAAAACATACAGATCATTCCTAATGTTTCCTTGATATACTAGTTCTTTTGCAAAACATGTTCGGGGAAGGGTGGGTGGTTGATGATTCTGAAATGCATGTATGTAGTGAGCATTGTTCCCATGAATTGTCAATACAAAGGGCATCTCATAATTTGTATGCAACAAGGTGTATGATGAGCTTCAGTACATGTATTTGACAACTGATCAAAATACGACATAATCTGAACAACTAAATGTTTCCGTGCAAAGGAATTACATGTACGGGGGCCACAAGTGGTCGAGTGGTCTAAAGTGTTCACCGTTAGGGCTCACTGCCATCACACCTCTGGGTTCGAGTCTCGGGCTCGGCCAATGTGGATATGTAGAGAAACTTGCCAGTAGTTTCTCGTTGGTCGGTGATTCTTTTTCAGGGTTTTACCGGGTTCTTACTCCACAATTTATACTGTGCTGAAAAATGGCGTCAAACGCTATAACAACAACAGAAACAACATTACATGTCCAAACCCCGGTGATAAATATGCCATTAGACGCAATATACTAAGGCCTACAACAGCAAGCTATTAAGCACTTTATGATGACGAATGGCTGATTATGCTTTTAGTGGGGTGTATATTGTGCCCCGTAATGCTGATGTATTTTGTAAATGATCTGGATATATTTACATCAGCCTTTTCACGAGAGTCTGAAAAGATTTTGTCGTATCGAAAGTGTCACTGGCTGCATATTGCATGCTGGTAAACCCTCATGAATGCAGTGAACGTTTTCGAATGATTGATCAGTACACTTAGACAAATACATGAACGAGCATTATACACGTTATGTTGCACGTGTATTAAGGGAAAATAAAATGAACAATAGGAAATGTAAGTCAAACCTTTGTTACGCATATTGGGACAATAAAATGAACAAAAGGAAATGTAAGACAAACCTTTGTTACGCATATTGGGACAATAAAATGAACAATAGGAAATGTAAGACAAACCTTTGTTACGCATATTGGGACAATAAAATGAACAATAGGAAATGTAAGTCAAAACCTTTGTTACGCATATTGGGGCAATAAAATGAACAATAGTAAATGTATGTCAAACCTTTGTTACGCATATTGGGGCAATAAAATGAACAATAGGAAATGTATGTGAAACCTTTGTTACGCATATTTAAAATAAAATATTGCCATGAAGATTGCTTTCAATAATCTCAGTGCCTGCCATGGTAAATGCTAGTCAGGCTGTACTGAAATGGATATTTTACACAAACGTGAAGAAAACAAAACAACGTACCATGAATAAATTATGATAGAAATCAGAACAATGTTCACAATATGATGGTTATTTGTTAACAATAGAAAAACAAACAAGCACGATTTCATTATACTTGATTTATAATAATTTAACTAAATGTTTTTCCTCCCACACAATTTTTATATTCTGAAATTAATGGGGAAAAAGCAAACTTTTTGAAAACTGAAGAAAGCGATACAAATATGAAAAGATGGCAGAATATATAGTCTGCAATATATTAAAAAAATTGAATAGTTATGAAGTACAATCACTGAAAAATGTAGAAAGAACAAAATAAACATCTCACTAAAACTATCTGGCTTACTGCAGAAAAAGAGAAAATATTTGTTCATAGAACACATGCTACAATCAGAGGTTTAAAAAAATCGTAATATTACGGTGTATGACAGTCTTATTTAACTTTGTAGCCAACTTGAGAATGGACCTAACTGAAGTTATGAAATATTTGGTTTCTAATTGTTACAAATATATTGTACACGCTCTAACCATGGCACGAGAAATATTGTTTTTTAAAAATATTATAAATGTTTAGTTAATACAAATATTTACAAATAAGGCATGCATTCTTCCTGAATTCAAATGGCCCGATTTTAGAACCAACATTTATCTCTGCCTGATAAATCAAATAGAAAGAGAAGCGGCCTAATTCGCCATCCATCATACATAATATGTATGTCGTACATAAATGAACAAGTACTTTGTGCATAGTTTAGATGCAGTCTTCAAGAACTTAGATCTATATGAAACCTCAGACTTTAAAGCCATAAACAAAGAAAATGTGTGCTATTAAAACATTTTAGATGGCAATCGATATGAATATTATTTCATTTATTATTCTTTGTTTTGAACAATGCCGTTACTGCTTGATATATCTGCGTCTTAGAGCTTTTATAGGTTTCCTGGTTCTAGTGAATGAAATACCCAACTTAATGTAAGTGCAGAAGACCATGTCGTATAGTATTTCACAAAAATAAAATTGATTTTGATTTTGTGTATTAAAAGAACTGTATATACTGACAAGTATTTTAGCTTTTGTCGTAATAATTAACTTGAAAATTCCGGTGCTTGTAGTAACCGTGAAATATATTTTAAGCAGTTTTGCAAGTCACCTATAACAGTATAAACAATTAACAATCTATCTGTGGATTTCTTATAAGGTAACAGTAGCAAAAATGTAAAGATACATTTAACAAACTTCTCCGAAACGGTTGTGGGCCAGAAATAAGAAGAATGAAGAAAATAAAGTAATACTCTTCCAGATCTGTTAGAAATAGAGACAATAAAAAAGAAACAACTGTTACCCCTTGAGTACAGTAACTATGTATCGAAAAGAATGACAAAAAGTTGTCATCTAGTTGGACACGAGCTTTTCAGTTGCTATATAGATACCTAACGGACATTCCAGTCTTTAATACCGTAAAAAATAAAAAAAATTTAACGGATATACCAATCTATAATAGTATATACCAGATCAATATTTAACGGATATATTTTAATGGCTTTAAATGGACACTCGTTGGCTCTATACACTACGCTGTGCTCTAGACTAAACGAACTGGGACCTACATTATCAGCATTACTTACATGTAAACGGATCGAAAAAAAAGAAACGTTCATTCAAAGCTAGCCGACGTAGAATGGGACGAAGACTTCCAGTCATCACCCTTTTGAATTTTCCGGCTCAACACTTCTAAAGTTCGGTTGTTACCTTAGATAGACGGATTCAAATCCCTATTAAATACACAACCGTTGTGTCAACCATCCAAGAAGCACCACTGCGCAATGCATCAGTCAAGGAACAATCAGTAGGAGCACCAGAAAAGCGCGCAAACAGAAATAGTTAATTTCATCAACGATCAGAATATCGACGACTTTTTCCTAACAGAAACATGGCTAAAACATGAGGCGATGAGACCAATTGCGCGGATCTAACACCCACCGGTTGCTACATCAAATCGTTTACCCGCCACTCTCGGGTAGGTGGAATTGCTGTCATCACAATAAACGCCATAATCAAACATCTTTAACACATCAGAACCTTCAGTTTCTACCACACCTAATTTGAACGAGTACAAACCACTCTCACACTGGAACAAAGATCAGTCCATTCATTCTGCCTCTACTGCCCTCCTATTAGTAGTACAAACATGCTGACTGATTCTCTCTCTTTGGAGCAGTTTCCGAATCTTTTGGAGTATGGAAATTCGATAGCTGGCAACCTGATTATTCTTGAAGATTTTAACTTTCACTTCGACTGTCTTGGAAACCTATACACATCAAACCTACTAGATTCCATTAATGTGTTCAACCTCAAGTAGTAAGTTAACCAACTCACCCATAAACATGGTTACATTTTAGACTAGTTCTTCATAGACCTGATGATAATATTATACAGTTATCTGTTGTATCCCACGAACTTGCATCAGACCACTTCTGCATTACATGACATCTTGAGGTATCAGTCCCTAACCCTTCACCTTTATTTGCTACTAAGAGAAACATCCGTCTGATAAATAGAACCAAACTAATGCATGATATCCAAACAAACCTACCAACATGCTTACCTCCTACAGCAGAACAACTCGAAAACTGCCTGCGTTCATTGCTTGAAAAACATGCCCAGCCACCAGACACAGATTACCAATTCAAAAAGTGTTCTTCGTGGTATAGCAGTGTTAGGAACCAGCTTCGCACTGCTAAAAGAAACAGCCGTATAGCTCAGAGGGTTTGGCCTTCCACCAGACTCACTATTCATAAGCAATTCTATGAAGCCCCTAAGAAGAACATCACAGAACGTAGTGCATGCAGTGTAATCAGCCCACTACAGTACTAAGTTCACGGAAAGTTTTATCTGCAAAGGGCTCTTCGATATTACTAAGAAGCTCACGTCAAGGAACAAATGTACCTCACTTCCAACTTCCTTCACTCCAGTCGACATTCCTGTTTGCAAATTTCTTCCGTGACAAAGTACAAACCATTAGAGATAAGATTGACAACGCAATTTCAATTGACTCATCGTCATCATACAGTTGCGTTACAGAATGTGAGCGGCAACCGTTAGTAGATTTGAATCTGTCTCTATGGATTTAGTACGTATAATCGTGATGAAGAGTGCACCAAAGTCATGTGAACTTGATCCAGTTCCAACATCACTCTGCGCTGCTTGAGTGTTTAGATCCAATATTGCCTTCACTAACGTATGTTATTAATACCTCTCTCTTTCATCCGGAGAATTCCCATAACGTTTCAAAACTGCCATTGTAAAGCCTCTGCTGAAGAAACCAATACCCTACCATGTTTCTAATCTCCCATTCATATTCAGATATTTTTGTTATCTCGCTTTATATTCTCGAACAATTGGATATGTGAGGTAAATTTTGAGTATAATAATGATTTTATTTGCTATCCGACTTAGATCTGGTTTCAGTACTTACTTTATGAATATCGAACACACGCAATCGTGTTGATCAGAACTCGCTCGGTACAATAGAAAATTATTCAAGTCATGTATTAGGAGTGGAACTGATTTCGGCATGGTTTTAATTGAGGTTGGCTCACATAATAATTAAACAGGAATGAAAAAATGCATAGTGGCTGCTGAGCAATGTGTAGGAGCTCGCAAGTTTAGAATTCCTTAGACATCCATTTAGTTGAGACTCTACAAGCCATGATACTGCTATGAAATCAGAAAAGGCAGGCATGCACCTGTTGAACATACAATTAGTTAACGATGTCCCAATGGTGGAAGAATGTCACGCAATACCATGATAAATTAAGGTCCTAAATACAAGGTCTTTATTTTAGTCTCTAGATAGCTTCGAATTTCACAGTGAACAAACCAGCAGTTACTAGTTCGCTTTGAAATAAATTGGTCATTTTTAAATACATGAAACATTGATAGTGTTTCCAATCAATAAAATCGCTTGGCTTTAAAATCCCACGCAGTAAATGCGTACCGTTTAATAATGACAAATAAGTAACATTTTCAAAATAGACAGAATATTGGAAAACCCCAGATTGGATTATATGTCCAAATGCGAATCGATTATACAAAACGTTTTATTAAACGACTTTTAAAAGAACATACAAAGATTCCTTTCATTAAGAGTGGGAGGGCGTGAAGAGGGAGAACCTTGTGTAAGAAAGCATTTATTATATGTTGTTAGAACTATTTATCAGTGATACGAACTCTCCTGCTGATTCATTTTACGCGTGCTCATTCAGTTGGATGCATTATATCATGTCAAGTACTGTTAGAAATTAGCAGAAAATGGATATAGTTTAAGGTTCAGAAATCTTCCAAACGAAATTGTGAAGCAATCTAGTCAAGTCGCGTGGTTTTAACTTTGAATAAGTAAGTCGTAAAAAAAAGTATCAACATTCATTTCGTCATAATACTAAAGTGTATGTGAATGTGATTTGGATTTGTAACGTATTTTTGACAAATTTTGCATCTGCAATGTGGCAGTTGAGAGGGCCACAAATTTGTATAAGTTTTAGTGTGCCTCAAATTTGTTTAATTTTTACTACACATGGAATTTTAGGGGATTACTATACATAATGCACATTAAAGGCACACAAAATATGTGTGTCTTTTCTGCTGCTAGAATTTGTAATCTTTAACATATAGTTACTAATACTAGGGTGACTAAGCATTTTAAGAGGAATTCCTCCAAATTTCTCATACACAATAAAATTAAGTTAAATGCCTCCAAAGTCATCATATATAATTCTGTTTAACTCTTCAGCATTCATTACATGCAGTACTTTTTTGTGTTGAACTCTTTTTAGTTCATCATACACAATATTTCCAAATTCATCATATATAATTTTATTCTGAAAAATGACAAATTTATAATTTCTACTGTTTTGTTCTGTGTTAAAACTCTTCCCAATCCGTCATATAGTTTTATTACGTGTTGGACTCCAGGTTCATCATATACATGTTTAGTCTGAATTGAACTACTTCCCAATCATCATATACAGGTTTATTCTGTGTTGAACTTTCCAATTCATCATAGACAGTTTTAATCTGTGTTGAAATCTTCCTAATCCATCATCGACATGTTGACTCTGTGTTGAAATCTTCTCAATCCATCATATAGGTTTATTGTGTTGAACTCTTTCCTAATCATCATATACAGGTTTATTCTGTGTTGAACTCTTTCCAATTAATCATAGACAGTTTTAATCTGTGTTGAAATCTTCCTAATCCATCATCGACATGTTGACTCTGTGTTGAAATGTTCCCAATCCATCATATAGTATTATTGTGTTCAACTCTTTCCAACTCATAATATACAGTTTTACTCTGTGTTGATATCTTCTCAATCCATCATATAGCTTTACTGTGTTGAACTCTTTCCTAATAATCTTATACAGGTTTATTCTGTGTTGAACTCTTTCCAATTCATCATAGACAGTTTTACTCTGTGTTGATATCTTCTCAATCCATCATATAGCTTTATTGTGTTGAACTCTTTCCTAATCATCATATACAGGTTTATTCTGTGTTGAACTCTTTCCAATTCATCATAGACAGGTTTACTATGTGTTGAAATTTTCTCAATTCATCATATAGTTTTATTATGTGTTGAACTCTTTCCAGTTCATCATGTATAGTTTTATTATGTGTTGAACTCTTTCCAATTTATTATATACATATTTATTATGTGCTGACTGCTTATCACCAAGCATATTTAGAAAAAACAACGTAAAATTATATCTTTAAAAAACAATAGACTGTATAGATCCCCACAACATTACATTGTACAAATCCCCAAAACATTACATTGTATAAATCCCCACAACATTACATTGTATAAATCCCCATAATATTACATTGTATAAATCCCCACAACATTACATTGTATAAATACCAACAACATTACACTGTATAAATCCCCACAACATTACATTGTATAAATCCCCACAACATTACATTTTATAAATCCCCACAACATTACATTGTATAAATCCCCCACAATATTACATTATATAAATCCACACAATATTAGATTGTATAAATCCCCACAATATTACATTGTATAAATCCCCACAATATTACATTGTATAAATCCCCACAACATTACATTGTATAAATCGACACAATATTAAATTGTATAAATCCCCACAATATTACATTGTATAAATCCCCCAATATTACGTTGTATAAATCCCCACAACATTACATTGTATAAATCCCCACAATATTACATTGTATAAATCCCCACAATATTACATAGTATAAATCCCCACAACATTACATTATATAAATCCACACAATATTAAATTATATAAATCCCAACAACATTACAGTGTATAAATCCCCACATTATTACATTGTATAAATCCCCACAACATTACATTATATAAATCCACACAATATTAAATTGTATAAATCCCAAAAAAACATTACATTGTATAAATCCCCACAACATTACCTTGTATAAATCCCCACAATATTACATTGTATAAATCCCCCAATATTACGTTGTATAAATCCCCACAACATTACATTGTATAAATCCCCACAATATTACATTGTATAAATCCCCACAACATTACACTGTATAAATTCCCACAACATTACATCGTATAAATCCCCACAATAGTACATTGTATAAATCACCACAATATTACATTGTATAAATCCCCACAACATTACATAATATAAATCCACACAATATTAAATTGTATCAATCCCCACAATAGTACATAGCTAATACGTTGTTTGAGACTATATCTCAGTTGACTCAAGTTACCTTAATGGATACATACTATGTCTGAAGTTAAAATTTATTTCGTAATCACTGATCTCAAGAACGTACTTCAAACTAAATATCAACGTTTTAACTCAAGAACCATTAGTCACAAATTGTGGAATGACTTGGCAAATTGAGGCTTTTGTCTTGTTGCTGATTCCTACGTCTCTATGGCTACCGTTCATGCTCTAAATGAATGATATTCACAGATTGCATAACTGTTATAAACAAATTATCTCCACCTGATTTTTCTACCACAAAACGACCCGCATACATATAATGGAGTCAGTAAAATACGATGGCAAATATTAAGCTATTTCTTCATTTCTTACTTCGCATATTTCCGTGATTACTTAAATCTGATGTTTGCTAATTATTTTACATTTTTCACTGAATTACAACAAATTCAAAATGGTCCACACAATCTACCTAGTTTTGAATTGCGACAGCTAAGGCGGCCAAAGTACTCAGAGCGTCCGCCTGTGTGGCATTATGATACATGACTGCTGCACGTTACCCCAGTGCAATACTTGCAAATCATGTTCTTTTAGTATTATCTTTGTTAATAATTTGTAATGTATTTTTAATTAACCGGGGAAATTATTAGAAAATGGGTTTCATCACAAATTTCTCGATTTGAATAACATGAGCGAGTAAATCTGTGTTTCATTATTACACTTCCCTAGCATTTTCAATCGTTTTTGTAAGGTATGTTACCAAAGTTGCCTCAGCACAAAAGCTGTTTCGGCTGATGTTCCGTAAAACACCAAAACAAAACCAAATCTAAATCTACACATATCCTATCGGTATTTTGAGGTCCGTCTATCCAACCGTTATCGAGTGCCAGCTACGAGGTTTGATATCAGTGCCTAGATATTAATTTCGAAGCTGTGTTTGAACAATAAAAGATAATCAAAATGAGATTAGAAATAACTGCAGTCAGCAAATATTGTTTATGTTAAAGTTCATAAAATCATTGTGTACCAAAATAAAATGTTAGTCTCTTTCCGGGGTTTGGGTTGTCCATGGAAATGAAAAATCATAAACGCAAAACATTTTATGTTACCTACAAGAAATTAATAATTGAAAAAAATCAATCAGGATCTGAAGCTTTTCTCATGAAACTACTTCAACAGCTATGGAGTGGGAATACGTTTGGTAAATTCTTTCCTGTTAAATCTATTGAAATTACGGAAGTTTTTACGCATAAACTGACAGTAGATGTTTAACTGATTTGGTAAACATACACTTTCCAAACATGGAATTTTTCAATATCGTGTAACCGTACTCAGACAATAATGAAATTAAAAACTTTATAATTGATGGTGACTTTAGTGAACAGGCCGTTGATACATTAGTATGCATATCAAATATAAATATCAAAGACAAATAACATGCAATAGAAAAATTATGAGTTAAGAGATACAAGGCAAATTTAACATGAAAATAAAATGCAATTAACCGAGACTTTAAATTCTCTCATAATGTTTTAATCTTAAATAACTTGTTGAATTCTTGACAAATATTAACTTATGTATCAACCGATGATAGAGATGTAGAATACAGCTTCTAACTTCATAAAGAACGAAGAAATTGTGACTATTTTAAGTCAATTAACAGATTATACATAGCAGCAAAAAGGTATCTATCAGGAACTCAGGTCAGATATTATATCAGAAACAAACAAATATACCACTTCCAATAAAAGAATGCAAAGGAGATACTGCTGTGGACAATGGACAATAAGAAATGAAACCATTAAGTACTGAGCTGGGAAAAAGATCCCTAAACAAGAGCTGGAGAAAAATAATAAAACTAATTGAATGATTTTGAACACAAAGGATGAAAATTTTCCCAATAATTGCATTACTTGGGAAAATATATTTACACCTTTATGATAAAAACAATAGAGGTACCATACAACGGTCAAAGCAAACTAAATTGGAAAATATGACAATAATACAGCTTGTTTTGCTAATTAGAAAAGAAGATATTTTGGGATATACTAAGCGAAGAGGATTTGCAAAAATGTGTGATCATAGAATTTAATGAGAACTAGTAAAAGGTGATTTTGTACTTGAAAAGTCACCCAAAAATTAATAGAGAGCCATAAAGAATTATGTCTAGGAAAAATAATTAAAAAGAAATCAAACAAACCTTAATATGTACGAAAGAAATATAGTCCACTGGAATTATATTGGATGGAATATTTGGAATCATTCATTATTTTATAGAAGAGAACAGAACTTTAATAACAAATCAGTCAAAGAATCGACAATCGAGGTTCAGTAAAACTACAAACTATTAATGGTGGTGTGATTTTCGATAGAAAAAAAAAGAAAAGAGAATAGTTGAAAATATGCTTCAATTATGCTAGGGAATGAATTACCACATTTTACAGAAAAATAATTCTAACACACCACTCGAGTAGAATACAAGAAATGTTTTTCGCTGCCCTGTCAATACATAGCGATAACATTATGTACGAGACATCTGAGCTATATTTAAACGCATGGGTGGTGCAATGGTCAGTTTAACCGCATCGCATGCAGACGAACCAAGTTCAAACCCATAATGTGCAGATTTTGTCTGTCTTTAATCTTTTTTATATACTTTTTTTTATCTTGAATTGGGAAAGAGTATTTTGTTACTACTAATATTTTCTTTAAGAATACGCACAAAAACAAAGCAGAATAAACATCAACAGTAAACTGCAGACATTACCGCGCATGATATCTGCAATCAGTCTGCGATACGTACTGCTGGCCAATATGTTTGATGCAAAAATAAAAGACTATTGGCTTGATCAATTGAATAACAAACATTTGATCTCGTAAGTGAAAAGCTTAAATATGTTCGTCATGGCTTCGAGTGTTTCACCCACTCGATGAAATACATCCGTCATCCGTTATTCATATTAAGGAAATATCGTCTGTTCGCTTTATCAATATTCCGATAGGAAATCTGAAGAAATTTTACAACAATCATTACTCTTACATAATGATTGAACGGTATGTTAAGACTTATACAATCACATTTAGCAACTAAATATGAACGGTACGTTAAGACTTGTCGTATTTAGCAACTCATTATGAACGGTACGTTAAGACTTGTCCTGTTTAGAACTAAATATGAATGGTAAATTAAGACTTGTCACATTTAGCAACTAAATATGAACGGTACGTTAAGACTTGTCGTATTTAACAACTAAATATGAACGGTACGTTAAGACTTGTCGCATTTAGCAACTAAATATGAACGGTACTTTAAGACTTGTCGTATTTAACAACTAAATATGAACGGTACGTTAAGACCTGTCGTATTTAGCAATTCAATATGAACGGTACGTTAAGACTTGTCCTGTTTAGCAACTAAATATGAACGGTATGTTAAACCTTGTCCTATTTAGCAACTCAATATGAACGGTACGTTAAGACTTGCCTTTCCTATTTAGCAACTCAATATGAACGGTACGTTAAGACTTGCCTTTCCTATTTAGCAAATAATTATGAACGGTACATTAAGACATGCTTGTCTTATTTAGCAACTCAATATGAACGGTACGTTAAGACTTGTCCTATTTAGCAACTAAATATGACTGTACGTTAAGACTTGTACTGTTTAGCAACTTAATACATTTGTTGATAATAATACGTTTGAGATACATCTCACTGATGTACTATTTTCATAGAAATGGTGAATTGACAACACTTCAGAGTGAAAGGACAAATGCATACATGCGTAAAAAGATAAGGATCATTCATGGCTTCATAACTGGAGACCTATACGTTTATTGAAAATGGATCACACGATTGTTACAAAAAGCATTGCCAAAAGATTGCCAACGGCAATATCACAGGTAATAGATTATTAAAAGTTATTGGTTTGGTCAAAGGTAAATATAATAGAGACAAATATCAGACTTATGTTTAACAATGTTAAGTATAATGAAGAGGGAAGAATAATGTTTGATATTTTTTTAAAAGACAAGCTCTTTTTTCAAGACGTGGCGGTTTTATTGATAGATACGATCAGTCAATGAGTAATGTGTTAAGGATTATGGATGAGTTCTAAATTATATCAAGCCTTCAAGTGAGTCCTTTCAAATTCACGAAACTAGGAATACGGACTTTACTATTCACTAATATAGAGTAAATTAATGTACTATAAATTGAACATCTTTAAGTACAAAAGACTATGAAAACAGTGTAACTGCTGATAGTTGCAAAGTTATTGAATTGAACTTGAAGACAAAAAGTAATTTCTAATTTCATTAGAAAAAGGGGACAACAGCACACACACGCACACAACTTACTCGGACGCATTCAGCAAAAATTACCAATAACGTTGTTTACTTCACCAAATTTAATATATCCTTTAATTTTACACTTAAGGGCGAAATATTAAAATTATTGGCTAAATAGTTCTCATATTGTTTAATTAGTATATTATACATGTAAAAATATATTATTATATTTTCACTTGTGGAAACACAATATTTTCCATAGTGCCATGCGGAGCCCAACTGTGAGTGCGTGCATAAGAGTGTACGTGTAATCTAGATTTTTAACTTAGCTTTAACGATATTTCAGTCATATTAATAAGATATCTTTAGTATGGCAGCTGATAGTGATGCCTAGTACTGGGGCATCATACCTCAGACATGTAGCATGATCTCCCACCCATCTACATTATCCTGACACCAGGCCGACCAGCTCTAACACGATCCTCTTAATGCTGAATACCAAGCGAGGTAACTGCTAATATCATTTTTATAACTCTTTGGAATGACTCGGCCCAGGTCCGAAACCCGCGACCTACCACATCAGAGGTAGACGCTCTAACTACATAGGTCACCGGAGCGATCTGCCAAAAAAGGCTATACCATCAGCACAAAAATAACGAGCACTTTGTGAGATATATAGAACAAAATAATATGAAACTCAGTTACATTCAGACATGGAAATTAAGTTTACTTAGGTAAGTTGACTCGACACGAAGTTATTTCTCCCTTCTACCATAACAGGGATAATACCGCTCTGATGCAAGAATCGACTGGCTTTGTTGTTAGGTATGTTTAATAGTTTACTTAATTCAAACGAATTTTTTCCTGTCAAATCATATATGAATGCTGCATAAAATACGTCTTCAGTATTGCTGCTAACAAGTAAACAATAAATAGGAATCCGAAATACGAATGAATACAAAATAAGATTTCAAAATAACTATTCATGTTAAACTAACCGAACCGACCCTTTGGGAAATTATTTAATTCTTCTAAGAATCAATCTAATCTGAACCCTCCAGCCATTGAAAAATTGCCCCAAAATTGTCAACAGTTGATTTTATTGTTACATTCTTGCAACATCAAACTCAACCTAAACAATCTCTAATTTTTATTTTATATTTTATTGATGAAAGTATTGGGGAGAAGGAGCCGAATTATTAGACACTCCAAAGTCTTGCAAAGCCGACATTAAGGCCAGGCACTCCCTCTTGAAATTGGAATAATTTCTCTGTCCCTTGTTTAATTTCATAATCATCATCATTGTTATTAATCTGAATTAATATGCCTCCGCACCGTAATCACTGGCATCAACAGACACATTAATGGCTGATTGAAATCAAAGGCTGAAAGAACTAGTGAACTTTTAAGTATAGCCTTTACCTTATCTACCAATAAAACTTGGTCTTCTTGTCAAGACATTGGTCATGGACTCAGCAATTATGGTGAAAGTTGAGCCAACTTTCCGATAATATCCAGCACTACCCCAAAATCTCACCAGTTGCTTTTTACTGATGGGAATAGGTAGTTTAGAGAAGGTTTAATCCTTAGGTACAAATAGGCTTAACTTGACCTAGTTCCACAATATGCACCGAAACTGTCACACAAGCTCGGCACAACTACCCATTATTTATCCTAATTGTCAAATATGCTGCACTCTGTGATCTTTACAGGTACCATTGTATATATTATTACGTCGTCGATGTATGCATCACATCCATCAATGCGATATCTAGTAATGTTCACTGGAATGTTGACAGAGTTTTTAAAAATAATAAATGATCATAACATTGTATTGGCACGTCCATCTAGAGTTGCAACGGTAGAAATACCTCATGCTCGATCCGGAAGCGGAATCTGCCATAACCCTTTTAGCAGGTATGTATATGTATGTATGTATATATATATATATATATATATATATATATATATATATATATATATATATATATATATATATATATATATATATATATATATATATATATATATATATATATATATACATACATACATACATACATACATACATACATACAGTGAAGCCTCAGTAATCCGGACTCCGTTTATCTGGAAATTTGCATCAAAAATGTCCGTTTTCACCAAATTCTTGATGAAACTATTTTAATGTCCTGTTTTAATAAAGACGATTTGATGTCGAATAGTACAAGGCCATCTCTATCTTTTCTTAAACACTTATATTCCTCAAGGATGGGATTGCAAACAAGCCTCTTCCCCATCGATGACATTGTGAAAGCTTGTTAGTTTCACTATGAAAATATAAAAATTCCAAGAAATACAGATATTTTCGAAACAAAATAAATATAAGTTTCATAAATTGACTTCATTTTCACTTAAATATTTCTGAAATTCGTATCCTAGACATTAATTTCTGTTACGACT
Organism: Unio delphinus; assembly: GCA_029339505.1. NCBI lineage: Eukaryota > Metazoa > Mollusca > Bivalvia > Unionida > Unionidae > Unio > Unio delphinus. The sequence goes on along the minus strand of JAQISU010000433.1, from coordinate 8,201,276 downwards.
ATATATTTATAAACAAAGTAACAGAAAGAGAAGAAAAAAAAACACATCACGTTTTGCAAAACTTATCAAACAATTTAATTATCAATGTTACAAAATTCACACTTAAGAGGAACTTTAGAGTATCAGGAAATAAATCCAAAATAAACCTGAAAAAGCTCTACTAAATATCTAAATAATTGATGGTCAGCACAAATATTAGATTCAAGTATCTACAGGTCCACCAGAAGTCCTAAAATGTCAACATGGCACTGTTCAGAACTCCTTTGAACAATTTACAGTAGTTCACACACCTACATTTTATCTACCGGTACTTAATTGCCTTCTTTGACGTTCGCGCGTATATTTGTTTAGACGCATAGCGAAACATTTATAAATCTCAGTTTGTTGGGAATTTCATTGATAGAGCAAAGCTAAAAATGATTACAAACTAAAAACGGGGTATGAAATAAAAACAAAACGGCATTCGTGTCTCGTGTTTTGTAGTGATTAGGCGGAAGAACAGTAGTAATATGGGGCACTCTAGCCTCAATGGAAAATCCAGTCAAAAACAGCATGTGGCACTCTAGCCTCAAGGTGAATTTAACATGGTGGGCCTATCTAGCCTCAAGGGGAATTTATAATGGGAACTATTTGGGCCTATTTAGCCTCAAGGGAAATTGAACATATTGGGCCTATCTATTTATAGCGACAAGGGGAAAATGGAGGCAAAGAAAGCAAATATCTTTTCGAGGTATGAGTGGCCCTGAAAAGGGCCGTTATGTGTAATATTAACAGTATCTTGTTAACACAGAGGACATCTCACAGATCTTCTTCTCTTCCTTAAACTTCTCTTCACTGTTGAGCCATAGAGGAGAACTCTCTTTATGACAGTCCACGATGATCTGACATACATCAGTAGATCAGTCCGAAACAGCATGATAGAAACAAGGGTAGACGATTCTACGTTAGTCCACATCTTGTGATGAAAAACAGGTGAAGCGAATGCCGTGAACTACGGTTATTTATAGGGAAAGAGAGGATCGAAACGGATTGAGTGTATCCACCAATCCAAACATGCGTTACAAAAGTCAGTCACAGTCATCCAATCGGAAGAAAGTAGTCTGTGACGTCACCTTCCCTATATAGAGGTACTATCGTCTGTGCGCAGTCAATCGATGCGACAGAGTTGTTAATGATGTCAGACACTAAGAAGACGATGAATTGGAGTGAGCCAGGAGTAGAGACAGCAAGTCATGGGCCAGCAGTGACTACTAAAGTCATGACAAATCTACATCCAGAAGAAGTTGATTTTAACTGGGATATTGTGGATTTTTTAACATCACAAGAATTTATTCCGGAACCTTCGTTGCCTTCTGATTCTTCTTATGTACACGCCGATGATTTTAAGCAAAGACAAAAAGAAGAATTGGAGCGATTTTTACAAAAACATAAAGTAGAAGAAAAAGCTTTTCTTATTCAACAGCAGGAAGAAGAAGAAGCAAGAAGGAAAAACCAGGAAGAAACAGTAGCAGCAACAGAGAAGAAAGAAGACCAAGGACAGAAAGCAAATAGTGAAAATCAAACGGTCTCGAAGGTACTTTTAGATATTCAACTTCACTGAAACAGCAATGTAAAGCCAAAGAAGACGATCGCTTGAGACTTTCTATTCATCACGATAATTTGAAGTCTCCCGTTTGGATCGAGTTTACTAGCCCATCAGAATTAACACCTTCCAAAGTCATAGACAAAATTCAAGATGTGCAACAATCCAACGACAAGTTTCACATCAACGATGGAAAAGCCACACTGTTCATGACTCGCGTGTCTCTTCCCCAGGGGACCGGACGACGTAAAAAAGTATTATTGGTCGACAACCTTCGCAACACCAAACTGAATTTATGCTAAGAAGAACGACACGGCAGAATGGAAAAGAGCCTGGAAAACTATTCGACAATCGGACCGAGCCAAACAACGAAGTGAAGCAGAACTCCTGTTACAGCAAGCGGGGATATCCAAAGACACCCCTTGCAGCATTCCAGAAATGCAAAAATTGCAAGACGTCTTGGCTCCACGTTACACCTTGAAAATGCAACCTCAAGAAGTGCGTGGACCTCTTTTGTTTCGAGGCCACGATTTCAAAGACGGAAAATACATTCACGTCTATCATCACAATTGTCATTTTGATACCATTTCCAGTACACTATGTACTTACTTAGGGGCACAGTGATAAGTGATAGGAAATTCGTAACTTATATAGCTTGACACAATTGCACAGGTGGCTTACACATTATTGGTATAGGGATTCCATTAGAAAAACTGGATTAAATTTGAAATCAATCAAAGAGATTGCAACCTCATATACACATATACATACATTGCGTACACTCAGTATGACCCTATTAGAATGTATAAGGTAGTCTTAATCCAGGACTATCAGACCCCTGCGACACAATGTTGCAATAGTAAAGTAATACAATAAATAACACTAAAATGATACACAACACAACATATAGCACTTCCATTTTTAAACATGTATTATGAGGTTGCAAATTTAATAATGGGTGTGGTACTTTTGAGCTCCTCGGGTTTGTTTGTATTTCGGTCCGGTTGTGCGTTCGGCTGCCTCTGCTTGCAAGACGATGATTAATTGGCTCCTGGGACCTTTTCCGCCTTTGCCTCTTCCTGACTGCCCGCCTGCCAATGAAGTTGATGGGGATGGATGTGGATGGGACTTGCCTACCTCCCCCGGGCTTCCATTTATACCGATAGTTACTTTTTAGTAATTCGGTATAACGCCCAAATTAATAAGTGTATTAAGGTAAATAAATGTTCAGTGATATGCTGAATATAAAAGTTGTCCATATGCCCCTAGAGGGCGGAGATAACTTAAAAAAATCAATTAGTAGCAGTCTGGCCATCCATTGTTTGACTCATCCTCCTACGAAGATGTGTTCAAGACTAGATAAGCTGCACGAAGCTTACGTCACTCTGCTTCGTATCAAACAAAATCTGATGCCAAAGCCTGAAGAGATAGAGAATGTTAGACTGCTACAAGTAACAGAAGACCTCATAGAAGAACTCTTCAGAGAGGAAATTCAAAAAGACAAAGAAGAATGGACTGAAAAGTATAGACTTCAGAAGCAGCAGAGAGAGCAGAGAGAACAGCAGCAGCAACAACAGCAGCAGGACCCAGACAGAAGTTTTGTCGACTGTCGTGTCGACACGAAAGAGTTCTCTTTCTCTTTCCGAAGAAGCAGACCCTATCCTGTTGCCAGACGAGGACGCAATCTTAGACGATAAAAGATTGTCATCCTTCCTCGTACACAAAAAACAGCCCTTTTCAGGGCTACCCAATATTCTCGAAAAGAATTAATCATTCAATTTGCTAATGGTATGCGAGGAAGTTAGAAAAAAGTTAGAAGTGAGTCTATAATCACTGTCTCTGTTTACTTTTGTTTGAAAAGCGTCTATAAGCACAACGTATTTTCTAAATAACATGTTAAATTTATAATTTATGTGAGTAAAGTAAAAAAAAAGGTGAGTGAGTGTTTTCTTTTAAGTCCGCGTGTTTTGGTGATGTAGGGATAATATAAGTTTTTGGATCGTAGGGGGTGTTTTTAATCACGTCCGTGTGTTTTGGTGATGATAGGGATAATGTAAGTTTTTGGATCTAGGGGGTGTTTTCCATCACGTCCGCGCTTGTGTTATATATAGGAGGGCATTGGGGAGGTGGGAGGGGGACAGCAATGATGAAGTAAAAATAAAAAACACACCAGGCTGCAAAGTTTAGAGCTATGGGACATCCTGACTGACCCCTATACCAATAATATTCCCCTTGAGGCTAAATAGGCCCAAATAGTTCCCATGTTAAATTCCCCTTGAGGCTAGATATGTCCACCATGTTAAATTCCAGCACCTGGGGGGGGGGGGAATCGGACATTTGCTCCAGACATCATTTGCTCTAAATCTAACAAACATATCGAGAGAATTAATTCGAATCATTCTTTTTCAACCCAAAAAAAAAAGATTACTTGCTCGAAACATAAGTTTTTCGCAAATCATACTCCAAGACTGTTTTCATCGTTTAGTCAAAATACGGTCTCGTCGTGATGTCATCGCCCCCCTCCCCTGCTGCTATGGGTTTTTACGATTTCAACCGAATATTTGATCAAGTCCGATACGATATCGTGTCCGAGGATCATGTAAATTTATTGTTATAAATCCATGCGGGGTTGACTGAGCGTTACTAAAGAAATTTTTTAATTGATTGAAGTCCATATCGGAACACCATGTCTGCCAAATATTTCGTAGCGTATGTGTATCAACGCCGTTAAACACAGCGAGAATATTACAGTTATCTCTGATCACTTTTGGAATCTGAGTGTAGCGTTGAGTGACATATATCACGTCGATGTTTTTATGCCTGCCTCGGGAAAATATTCTAGCTGGTTTTTTTTTATTGTCTAACATCACATCGTCGTATACGACTAAATTGTTAATGCTCCCATCAAGGTCAACCACGGATGGTGCCTCGTCAATATCAGTTATAAAATCAATGGCGTTCTCACCCTTAATTTCTGATGCATTCTCGTTAAAATCCTTTAACACTTCATAGCATCGTTGATCATCTACGCTAGGAACAACTAAATACAACTTATCCCACTTCATCCATCTCACTATTAAATTGAGCAACAATTGCGTCTTGCCGGATCCAGATGGCCCGATTATAATTGCGCGGATAGAGTTTGGTAGCGCTGCATGATGCTTAACTGGTTCTCTTGTTTTAGTCGCTGAAAATCAAATATATCCATATCTCTATACATAAATTATGGATCTATATTGTGTGAAGTGTAAAACGCGTACTAACACAAATGATGTGACGACGATTACAACTAAAAATAACAGATCTGCATTTACTTGTAGATGTGCAACATGTGGTATAAAAAAGTTTAGATTTGTTTCTATGGAATCCGAAGATGTTTTAAAAAAAAACGAGGAGGTGATATCGCAGCCAAATTGGCAAATCTCCCTGGAACCCCATGGGCAAAGTACCCCGGAGAAAAGCACCTTCCAGGATATAGCTACTGTGGCCCCGGAACACGATTAGATATCAGACTTGATGATCAAAATCAGCTCCCACCCGGCGAGTATCCGATAAACGCTATTGATAATGCCTGTCAGGCTCATGATGTTGCATATTATAAAAGCAGCAATTTGCAACACAGGCATCTCGCGGATGTGACATTAATTCATGCGTTAAATGCTATTCCTGATAAATCTTTCAAAGAAAAATTGGCTTCGTGGTTGGTAAAATCAGCTATGAAAGGCAAATTGATGATGGGCGCTGGTAATTAATAATATGGAATCAATTTATTATTCTCCGAAAGGATACTGGAGGGGTAACGCTGCAATCAATAAACTCGCTAACGCCGCAAAAGTGAAAAAGGCCACTGCGCCTAATTGGTTATCCAAAACAGGCTAAATGGCAAATTTATCAACCGCGTCCTAAACAAATCAATTTCTCGCATTTTGATGTTACCGGACCCAATGAAGTTCATCAAGCTGATTTATTGTTTTTACCACATGACAACGGTTACAAATACGCGCTAACCGTAGTTGACGTTGCGAGTCGATACAAACAAGCAGAACCGCTAAAAACAAAATCATCGCCCGAAGTTGCTTCTGCATTTGAAGGGATTTATCGACGAGGCCCACTACGCTGGCCAAATCTGTTACAAGTTGATCTTGGCAAGGAATTTCAGGGTTTGGATGCATCTACGATGAAACATCACAATGTCACCATCAGACGGGTGCATACTGCACTACATCGCGATCAGGCAATTGATGATTCTGCACCCCACCCACAAGTATATCGACCGGGCGAAATTGAAGAACGCGAAGAAGAACAACAAGATGCAGCAGCAAGAGAAGATTATTCACCTGAAAATATATTTACAGTCACAACGTTAAATAGAATTGGAGAACTCGGTACGGATTCCGAATTAGCTGATTTTACTAGAGAAAATTTTCCAAAGGGTAAAAGAGAGAATTTATTAAACGACGGGTTTGAAAGTTTTATAAAAAACCAGAGACACTTGGGCATCAAAAATATATTTGGCGAAACATGGCGGGGATAAAATCTCAGCGTCACGGCACCCTGGTTATAATAGCTTTCTAGCTGCGGTTAAAGGCAGTACACAACCACCACATTATACGGAGGATCAAATCCCGGAACAAATAGACATAAGAGCAGAAGCCGGTTCAAAGAAAACAAGCGGAAAAGGATATTCGATTGGAAATCCTTTTGATTTCAACGCAACCGTGACATGTCCTGGTAATATTCTCAGTGATATTTTACGGTTAGAAGTACTTATCGGGGGAAAACGAGCCGGAAACAACTCCGTCGAGATAATTAATGAAGCAGCTGATATCTGTAGACGATTATTTGCCGGCGGTATCATGGGCATTGATGTATATCGAGAACTCATTGCTGAATTAGTTGAAAATCACAGAGACGCCCATGGTTATTACAGCGATTGATCACTAATTGAAAAACTACTAGTTTTATAACAAGATGATCATACACTACAACCATGATAAACCCGTAAGCGTCTACGTGGTGAACTCACGATTGCCTGTTTATAGAGCATATTACGGAGATGGTTTCGGCAATACCATTGCGAGGTTATTTACAAGAATGGCTCCCATGGTGGCGCCGTTAGCTAAACGATTATCATAGAAGGCAATTGATATTATTCGTGATAAGGGAATCAGCGCTGTTAGAAATCTTGCCGTAAAGGCATTTTCTGCCGCGAAAGATAAAATAACATCATTGGTCCGACGACGAAAAATGCAACCAGTTGTACTGCCATCTACACCAGTGATGCCTGCAAGTGTCAGCAAAGCAATAAATAGCGCAGTGGAAGAAAAATTAGCGTCGTTGGCTGCTTCGGTGACTCCGTCATCCGTGGCTGCGCCGCTGGCGAACAGTAACCAAGATGATATCGCAAACATGATATCAGGAAGTGATTTGAAACGAAAACAAAAACGACGATGATTACAAAGAATTTCACAATTGAAAATACTAGTATGTTAATATAATGTTCAAAAGAACAGCTGATCCAGCGTTAGATATGGAAGCCCCAGTACCCAAGGACAATTCCGTCCGCGATTATCAATTTTATTCCTATCATGCAATACAACCAGATATTCGATCGCGAATTGAACTTCAAGTCCATGATACCAGCAAATACTTTCTACCCGCTGAAGCGTTTATCGAAGTAGAAGGAGAACTTGTACGACTTACTGATACTCCTGCTTTACCCGCACCGTATCCAGATGGTGCCAAAGTCGGCTTAGTCAATAATGGTATCATGGCGCTTTGAATCCGCGAGATATCTCATTGACTGAAAAGAGATTGAGTCTATAGAACGTGATGTTGATGTGGCTACAACAATAATTGGGTTAGCAAGATATTCTGACGATTATACAAGATCAGCAGGTCCGTCTATGATGTTTGCAAAGGATAATAAAAACACTGCTGGACACACTCAATTTATTGTACGACGACCAAATGGTCCTGCTGGTCCTCCCTCCCCTGCTGCTATTGAGGATATGATTATAAATACTGATCTCCAGTACAATCTAGGAGCTGCAACACGAATTGCAATGTTGGCAGGACAGCGTAGATCGTTTTCATGTGCGATTCCGTTGCATCATATATTTGGATTCTGCAGAAATGTACGAAAAGTTATTTATGGAGCGAAGCATACAGTAGTACTCGTGCGAAAGGGTAGTGACGATGATGCGATCTGGAGAATTTTAGCGGATCCTGCAAATCCAGATGCTGACGCTGGTAAAGTCATTTTAACTAAATTGGTCTTGTGGATGCCAGTAATGACCCCATCAATTACCACGGAAGAGCGACTACTATCATTTATGGATGCGGGTGGCAAATCATTGCTAAGTTGGCTAACAACAACAGATGTTAAGCAATCAAATATCAATGGTACATTTACATGGAACTTGGCATCACAACAAGGCGTTTCAGCTCCACGTCATATATTTATCACGTTGCAGGATATGACAAGAGTGAATTCACAATTGCACAGTCATATGATATTTGATCAATTAGGAGTTACTGAGGTCTCGTTGAGAATAAATGGCCAGCAGGAACCATCCGAAGACATACAACTTAATTTCGGTCAAAACCATATTGCTCGCGTGTACTATCGTATGCTGTCATATATGGGCCGTGATCAAAATGTTGATACTGGTTTGCAAATATCGCAATATGATTTTAAGAACTTGTATCCGATCTACTACTTTTCGCTGGAACATCTTGATTTAACAAGGCAATCCGTCGTTGATATACACTTCAGAGCTAATGTCCTTCGTGGCGCTATCGCTAATTATAGAGCGGTTGCTGTCATTCTCAGTGATAAATCAATGTTGTTAGAAGGTGTTGGTGGACGAATGAGAATCGTTGATGCACCAGTGGAAAATATGTAAACGATTCACAATTAGATCAATTGAAAGTATAAATGTGTTTTACAATAAAATGACATATAGTGTTGTTAGTGTCAAGCTGACTGATGGTCAGGTCAAGAAATTGCGATCAAAATCCGCTAAAGAATGTGGAACCACAATAACGTTGAAACCGGCGCAGATGTCCGGCGGTACACATAAAATATCACTGACGGATCGTCAAATAAAACATTTCAATGATGCGCTGAAGAATAAGCGAGGGGTTCAAATTGTATTTTCAAAGGCTGCAGTCGCCAACATGATAAAATCAGGTGGTATATTTACATTGTTAGCTGCAATACCAGCATTGATTGCAGGGGCTGTCCCAGCGGTGGCGAAAGCGGCGGTGTTGGGAGCCGTTGGGACCGCGGCAGGGATGGCGTTGAAAAAGGCAACTGGGAAAGGATATATAAAAAGGGAAAGGGGTTGTACCTACCAGGAACCCTATATTCATGGTACAGCGGAAAGGGTCTAAGAATACCAGGAACGGTTTATTAGTTGAAAGCCCAATTCTCCCTATGTCCAATTTTGATTTAATTGATGCTGCTAAAAAAACTTCAGAGGTTTTTTATGAGAGATCAATTACCGAGAAAACCAAACAGCGTTGAAACCTGTGTCATCAATCTTGATAACAGCAGCGGATCGGGAACTCACTGGGTTGCATACGCGATTGATCCACGTGGGATTGTCTATTTTGATTCATATGGGTTAGCTCCGCCAAGCGAGTTTATGCGGTATATAAATTCTTCGATGAAACTCAAAGAGTTTCCGATTTTTTTATTCAACGCTGCCAACACAACAATCAAATGATCCACCGATATGCGGCCAAGAAGTATTAGATGTCCTCGCGGAGATTTCATCGTCACAGAAACCACCTCATCTGGTTGTAAATAAATACACGAGTGGGAAATTACAAGGTAATTTTAGAGAATCAATAAATTGAAAATACAAGTTGCGCTAACAATAATGATTGATATTTGGGGACGATCTCTGTCAATGTTGAAACCCACCGCGGAAACATCTGCGGGTTCTATCGAGGATGTAAAAAAAATAATTGAAGATGAAATCGCTGAGACATTAAATTTAGCAAGTGTTGACCCGAACGAAATAGTTGTATTTCAAGATCGCCAAGGTAAATTGAAAAGCAGTAATATATCCGCGGATGACATTTTGATACGGCAGAGCGATGCCGCTGAAAACTCTTTTGCGCTGTATTCCAGCGGTGGACGACTTAAACCAGGCGCACTTGTTTCTACGATCACCGACGCAATTGCCGCCCACGGCCGAGATCTGGATGATTATATACGAGGTTATAATAGTTTTCGCAAAAATGTCGTACATAAATTCTTTGGAACCCCGCTTGTGGTTGGCATGACTCTCGCTGAAATTAAAAACTTTCTATCTTTATTCTTTTTTAACAAGGAGGCGGGGAGGATGATGAATGAAAATAAATGAAAATGAAATCAAGGTAAATTATCTCGTTATTTACACGGATATTTCTAAAATAATAGAAAATCTTGAAAAGGTACAAAAACCCACTGACGACGTCGTTGTTAAGTTTTTTGGAACCCCGCTTGTGGCAGGTATGACTCTCGCTGAAATTAGCGAGTTTATTGGCAAGCATACTCACAATGCCTACGTCGCTAATAATTTCTTCGGCGTCCCGGCTACATCTACGATGACTCTCAAAGATATTAATATGTTTATGGTGAGACAAACAACACTTAATACCATCGTGGATAAATTTTTGGGGAGAATACCTGTGTCTGAAACCACATCTCTGACAGGCCCAACCCTCGCTGAAATTAAAAAAGCTATTGACGAACAAAAGCTCACCAGCGAAATTGTTAATAGGTTCTTTGAGGGCAGTAAACCCCAAGATATCACAACAAAATTTTCTGACATCGACCGGCATATTGAAAACCAAGCACGGCTTAGAATCAATGACCTTCTGATTTTATTCTTTTTTAACAAGAAGGCGTGGAGGATGATGGTTTCTACCGAAGTCTATGTAAACTATCTCGAAATGTACAATGATATTCTTAAACTAAAAGATCTCGATGAAATTAAAACCCTTCTGATTTCATTCTTTTTTAACAAGGAGGCGGTGAGGATGATAAATACTAACGAAATCAAGACAAGTTATCTCGATATTTACAATGATATTCTTAAACTAAAAGAAAATTTTGAAAAGGTAAAAATTTCACACCGCGTAAAAACCGTTGGTAACATCGTATACACAGTTGACAGTGGAACCTTTGATTGGATCCAAGGAAAGGAAAATAGTTTACATTTTCACAGCAAATATGGTAGTATACCGGGTTGTTATCGATTTACAATAATACATCGCCGTAAATTTGATTTGGGAGTCGGCCCGGCAATGTATATAAGCGGTGTTAACACAGTAACATATATAAACGATATGATACCAGCAGCACCCGACCGAATAAGATACCCTATTAGGATTGATATAACTACATCCTACGAGTCAGTGGTTAGGGATTCGCTACCCTGGACGCTAGAATTTGTATCCGGTATTCCCCCCACCGACCATAAATCTGAGTACACAATCGAATAATTGGAAACACTAGCGGGTTTGAAATAGTAATGACATCGATGAAATCAATTGAACCGATAATAGTCCCAGAGGTATCACAATCGCATCGATATCGATATGATACCGAGAAAGAATTTTCCGCGAACTTGAAATCACTTTCTGAGCGTTATCGTGAAAAAATGAAAAAATACCGACGTTGCGTAGCAATCATCGACATCACCGTGTACTCGGTGTCCGGTGTGATGGCCAGCGCCGGGGTTATTTTGTCGACGGTGACCATGATGGCTCCGATTGCAGTTCCAATTGCTATCTCCGCGGCAACAACATTTGCGGCAGTCGCCACCGCGATAACTAAAAAGTTATCATCGTATTCTCAGAAAAAACTCGCCGATTATACAGCTCGGTACAGGGTGGTATTTGACGCATACTCGAAATTATCCGAGTTGATCTCGCTGTTGATAGATAATTCGTTCATATCCGATGTTGAATTTTCCACGATGACCCAGTTGTATAACTCCGCGATGTTGAAATTGGAAATTGAAGACAGCGTTAACAATAATGTCACTCGAACTGCTTCAACGAATCGCGGAGAATACCACTCCGATACGAACAAGCATGATATCAATGACATCAACAAACCCTGAATTTAGTGTGAACTTCCCTTCTCCGATTCCAGTGCGTGAGATCGCGCTGGCAAAATTACGAGTATATCATAGCTGGCCCAATATCAGATCGGTTGCATTTGGCGGTCAGCAACCCAATAACGCACTGGTGTTCTCGTATAAGAATAAACCCGATGGTACTCCAGCGTGGGAAACTGTTTCGTTACCAATTGGGTCGTACCAAATTGAGCAAATCAATTCTGAAATTCAGCGTAGAATAAAATCAATCACTGGAAAAGAATCAAAAATAGCTATTAATCTTCATGAACCGACGCTCTCGTCGTCGATCGAAATAAACACAGAGGGATACATTGTAGATATCTAAAACAGCTCGTTAAGAACGGTGCTAGGATGGCCTGAAAAAACACCGGAAAAATCCACCACCGACTTAACCACAGACGTACAATCATATCATGAAATCAATCCCATATATCGAGATAATTTATCTGAAATAAAAAAAGGAAAAATCGCCGATAGATTTATATTTACCAACAAAAACACATTGCAATGGGATTTTATCATTAAAAGAACAGCCGACTCATCTGTTACTATTTCATTTACGCTAACTGACATCACTGGTTATTTTAATGAAATTAATCAATTACATAAAACACAACTAGAACAAATACGGCAAACAAACTCACAAAAACACGTTGAAATATTAAATCAGCTTATATCTGACATGGAATATATCAATGAACTAATTATTCAAAAAATAACCATTGACAACAGCGACAGTAAACAACGATTCCTAACCGGTTACAATATCACAGAAGCCGATCTGCATAATTTCAAGTTTCCAGGATATAACGCTGAGGAACTAAAATAATCTGTTAGGAATGTTAGCAAGGTATTACAAACACTAGATTCAACTGTCCTCCTCAAATATAATAATGATCCAGATGGTGGCGGTAGGCATATTGCCCCGCACAATGTGAATATTTCAGCGGTAATTGCTCTCAACTTAACATGTGACGCAATTAAAGGAAGCTATCAAATTAATTTCGAGCAATCAAATCAAGATCAGCAAGGATATATTCTTTATTCGTTTGCACCAACAGCTCCTCCAGGATTCTTAATTATTGAAAACCCAATTAATCCTGTCTACATGCGATGCTATAATAATTCGCTAACGAGAATTAATTTCCGACTCACCGACCAGTCAAATAATTTGATTGATCTACAAGACGAGGTGTTAGCGATTAGTTTGTTTGTAAAGTCCTAAAGACTTGATCAAATATTCGGTTGAAATAAATTGTTAACCCATAGCAGCAGGGGGGCGATGACATCACGACGAGACCGTATTTTGACTAAACGATGAAAACGGTCTTGGAGTATGATTTGCGAAAAACTTATGTTTCGAGCAAGTTATCTTTTTTTTTGGTTGAAAAAGAAGGATTCGAATTAATTCTCTCGATATGTTTGTTAGATTTAGAGCAAATGATGTTTGGAGCAAATGTCCGATTCGCCCCCCCCCCCCCCCCTGCTGCTGCTATTCCCCTTGAGGCTAGAGTGCCCCAAGCTGTTTTTGACTGGATTTTCCATTGAGGCTAGAGTGCCGCATATTACTACTAAGAACATTTGTTTTGGACTATGCTAACGTTTATATATATATATTAATTTCGAGAAATCTACAAACAGTTATGTCCCCGATTTTAAATTACAATACCTTGATCAGGTCTATATTTTGTATTCGAAACAGAAATTAGAACGGGATGTAGTGGCTGTAGGTAATGTATGTGCTAACGACAAAACCTAGCAAGCTCTTGTATGAAAAACATGTACGTAAATTAAATAAGGAAATCACATGACGTTATATTGGAAGAAAACATTGTCAAATAAGTCTGCATTGTCTGTACGCGTGATAAATTTGTTTTATTGTATGTATCAAAAGGCTCACCATCAATTCATGTAACAAACTTACATGTATATGTATATACGTAATGAAGGTCAATCATATAAATGCAAAAAAGATCATATTCACTTAATCTAATACGACTGATTTGACGACGTTCGATGGTGATGTTCAATCATTTTGCGCAATGGAATTTAATGCTTTCGTTTACGTCACCGCGTGGGCATTAATTAAAGCAAATTAATCGCACTTTCATTTTGAAACTCACGTAAACAGTACAACAAAAACTCAACAACCTTTTTGCAGTGTACTCGAGAGGATATATACGTTTTACAGAACCACAATCTTGTACCTATCGATATGTCAGATTAAACTCGTAATTTCCACCTACCTGGAACAAGACATGATTAAACGTCTGTGTCTAAACATGTATATATTTCTAATGGTATGTTATATAAAGACTTTATATAAGACGAAATATCTTTCTTTCAACAGGCTACGAGGGTTTCATACCGGCGTTTACATAAGCTATACCATTGTTTACAGTTCCGCTTGTTCAAGAATACCTCGCCAAGCGTTTTACTTGCAAGATATTTACCATTTGTTTCTAACGAGAATGCATGAAGCAAAATGGAAGATACCTATATCAAGAGTGTATAACAAATCCTTCTTTTTTTTTTGAAGGATGTTGTTCGGATTATTTATTTGCACCAAATACTATTTGTTCATAACTACTCTTTAACTTGTAGATTTGGCAAAAGGTAGATTCTTAAGCGTTGAAATCAGGCTTCAAGCAAAAGAAATTCTGGCATTTTGTGAATTTTATTGCAACAACTATATGGTAGCTCTCCGTTTTTCTTTTCATATATTGTCACTGCATTTATCCCAATACAGTATATACAGTTTGAAGGGTAATATAATTAGGAATTGTTCACATACGTTCTTAAAACAGATAATAAAGCAACCAGACAGGATCTGTCAAACTGAAATCAAAGAACTTTTCTCATCTTTGTTCACAGCTTTTTTTTCATGCTCTGATAATACATCGTGAGTACTCTGTTTCGCTTGCCTCGCAAATCAAGATGGCAAAGGGCATGTGCGTTACGAAAGTGTTAACTGTTGTGTTAGTAATTCGAATACGTACAATAAACCAAAGGTTTCAACAATTTTCATCGAATCAGTATGTGTTTTTTAAATTTTTATTTTATATAAAACATTCTGACCTAGAATGATCAGCGATACCTCCGTTTTAGCTAACGTTGATTAAAACACCGGGGTCACAGCCCAGAGCATAATTCATCCTTTCTTAGAGTCTAATAACCCTGTCATAAATTCTGCGGATATAAAATATAAATGGAAATCATAAAAAATAATTCTCTCAAGTGTCTGTATTAAATATTAACTTTCTGTATTTCATATGTCGATAACAATAGTCAACAAAATGGGATATATTTTAAGACACACCCGAGTATATATAGGACTGTATGTGTGTGCATGTGTGTGTGTGTGTGTGTGTGTGTGTGTGTGTGTGTGTGTGTGTGATTTAGATCTTTTACGTAGCTTTAACAATTTTAGTCATATCACCACGATGTCTGCTGTGTGACAATTTATAGTGATGTCTTGCACTGGGGAATCATGCCACAGAGATGTAGCATGATGTCTCACCCAGTCCCATTATCGTAACACCAGGCCGACCAGTACTAACACTAACCTTTTAATGCTGAGCGCCACGCGAGGCAGCTGCTAGTACCATTTGTATAAGTCTTTGATATGACTTGGCCAGGGTTCGAAACCTCGACCTCCCGCATCCGAGGCTGACCCTTTAACCACTTAGGCCAGCAGAGAGGTCACAGGACATGTAGGATAGATAGACACAATACGTAGCTGTACTAATAGTGTAATATCACGTTATATGAAATTTAATACATGTAAATTTGTGCGGATGTGATCGGCACTACTTCTTAAGGGGTTGTCTCACGTTGTCAATGCTGGTAAAAGTGATTTATATGGACCTTGCGTTTTGGACTTACTTTAAATTTGGTTGATTGTGATTGTTACTTACGTCTTACGGGTTTCTTTCCTATTGTCGACCGCTCCGGGCTTAACTTAATGCCATTTGTTACATACATTAAATTAGCAATACTGTATTACGGTATTAGATACAAGTGAATAGTCGGGAACATCCATTTTATTATTTCTAATGGAGACATTACATAATACCTCAAATTGACGTTTTGATTAGCTATCATCTATCTATCTATCTATCTATCTATCTATCTATCTATCTATCTATCTATCTATCTATCTTTCTCTCTCTCTCTCTCTCTTTCTCTCTCTCTCTCTCTCTCTCTCTCTCTCTCTCTCTCTCTCTCTCTCTATATATATATATATATATATATATATATAGAGAGAGAGAGAGAGAGAATTATAAATATGAGAAATTATAAATAAATATTATATAATATTATATATATATATATATATATATATATATATATATATATATATATATATATATATAGAGAGAGAGAGAGAGAGAGAGAGAGAGAGAGAGAGAGAGAGAGAGAGAGAGAGAGAATTATAAATATGCTCCAAACAGAAGGGAAAGTTGCTATCCCTGGAATATATAGAAGAATGCTTATTAAAAGCAGGCATAATTCGTATTTTAATACAAATAGTACTGTCATATTGGTTAGAGAATTTTTAATTCGTACTTTACGGAAATTCGAACACATGTCCGCAGGTAAACGGCATTCATGTCTTGAGTACTTTTTACTTCCACTGAACAGTCCAAACAAATGCTGTTCCTCTCGAAAAAGTACAAAACACAGCTGAAGATTGAAAATAGGAACACGAGACGTGTGAATTAGTCCAGATTCGGAATAACACTGATTTCTTTGTCCTCTCTTTATATACACTGTTCATTGTGATGTGTTTTCGCAATAGACCGCACGTGACAATACCAATCCTCATTTTGTGTTGCTTTGGCATATTTACGTGTTTTAGCCCAACCAGTCGGAAAGTACATAATTATTCTAGAAACGTCAAAAATTTTCAATCATTGTAAAATTAAGCTATAGACGTCATTAAGTCTTATTATTAAAATTATTATTAATAACTGTCAACACATACGTAAGATCTAATTATAGATCTTATCCAACTACAACGTTCACAAGATACCAAGGTCATATATGCAAACTTTAACTAGAGATATTCCTTACTGTTCAGCTATGAATAAAAATTATAAAACTTAGATAATATCATGTGTGTGTGTGTGTGTGTGTGTGTGTGTGTGTGTAATTGTATTTTTTAACGTAGCTTTAACAATGTTCAGTCATATCGCTACGATATCTGCAGTGTGGCACTTATATTGATGTCAAGCACTGGGGCATCATGCCGCAGATATGTAGCATGATGTCTCACTCAGTCACATTATCCTAACACCAGTCCGACCAGTCATAACACTAACCACTTAATGCTGAGCGCCTAGCGAGGCTGCTGTTAGTACTATTTTTGTAAGCTTTAGTATGGATCAGTCCGGGTTTCAACACACGACCTCCCGCTTCAGAGGCGGACGTTTTAACCACATGACCACCGCAGCGGTTATACATGTTTAATGTTATTTGTTTCTGAGTTTATATCGTTTTATATAAACTGTCAGTTCCGACTCGCACAGCATACACAACGCCCTTCGGGTATTATTTACTCTGTGAATCAGCAAGTAACAGTTTATACCACGATTAAAAAAGCAACAACATTAAATTCTTAAGTAATAATGTAATAACACATCAAAACGTATACAATGACGTCATACAGCATAGATTATATATGACAAATAGGTTATGTCCATGAACCATGGCTTGCATAATCATACTTTTTAAATTATAAGATGTTTACTGAAACTCACTGACTAACATTCGTCTTTTAACTTGTTGTCGCTCGCAGGAAACGAACATTCCTGTTAGGATCAACCATTTCTGTATATATTTTCACTGAGTGCTTTCTATGAACACAAACATACACGAAGTTAAACGAAATTCTGACCCCGATCGTATGATGAACACAAATTAACTCAAACTCTGCAAGCGCCATACAATTAAATTACCTCTTTTACAACTGATTTATTATGTTAGTCTTTCCAATTATGTTTTGTTTCATTTGATCCTAACGTTTTCTATGATTTGTAATATCATTCGGGTTTTTTCTAAGAGTTGCAAATTAAAATTCTACCTCATTAGTGCAGCAACTAGCGTGCCAAGGAGCTACCGATGAAATTAGGGCAAAAAACATATTTTTTCATGCAATGCAATCCCAGTTAAACTATAGATGGAAAAGACTAGCATAAATCAGAATCGTATTTGCCACGTATAAGAGGGCTGTTATAAAGACACGATAAGAATTATTATTTCAGGATAACTCTTAAAGCACGTTGCAATAAAAGGAGTTTACACAATCGGCTCTCGACAGGGAATCAAGCTTGTAATTATCCGGGTTCGATATAATGTCTGCCATATCAATTCTGCTATTAACTGATAGGTAAATATTGCCTAATAGATGGTTCACCATTTTGAAAACAGCCTCCGCACACCTGGTGTCTACTTCATTAAATGATGAGTCACGTTATATACATATATTTTATCAGCGCGATTTTTAAACAAAAAAGACAAAGAATATACCACTGGTTGATTTTATTTTCGTCCATCCATATATCCCTGTGTAATATAGTGTTCTGTTTCTACAAGTTTGAAGCAGAGGCTTTAAACGTTTGGATATCTGCGGTGATTTGTATATGTATAAACTAGCCCATGGCTATTACATCTTAAACGGGATTTTGGCTTATATATATATATATATATATATATATATATATATATATATATATATATATATATATATATGTATGTATGTATGTATGTTCCCAAGGACATGGCCTGTTGCATTGTGTCATAACTTGCAATTACTGAGGTCCCCATCTGAGAAGCATGCATAAGTGTCAATGACATGAAAAAACAATCAGGCATATATCTAATATAGACTGCATGTCATGTCATAGAGGTGTTATGACTTTGCAGCTGTTGAGATTTCTATTTCAAAGCCATGCATCGGTTTCATGGATATGACAAGGCGCAATCAGGTATATGTTCAGTACAAAGCCTGGGTCATAGTCCTGGGTAAGGGGCATGCTCATGGTTAAAAACTCGGACATGTTAAGAGCATTACTCAGTAACTATAATAACAGTTTTTTTATTTTATGGAACATACTTAGTGTTGCAATATTAGCTTCTGGGACAGGCTATGTCATTAGCTGCACGGCAGGGAAGCGCGCAGACACCATGATGTGCCACTGGCCTAATTTTCATGTCCCTGTTTTCTTAACCAAATGAGAACAATCTTAATTGTACAGGCAGAACGGATTTTAAAACAAAATACGGATCGAAACAAAATTTGTGTTATATAATAAAACATGTATACAACCCTCCTCCCAGTAGCAATATGTAATAGTATCTATAAAAAAGAGCATAAATCCAATCTGTTTTTGTGCTATTGCGTTAGAGTGGATTTGAGAATGGCACATATTTGTACAAATGCATGGAGAGAGAGAGAGAGAGAGAGAGAGAGAGAGAGAGAGAGAGAGAGAGAGAGAGAGAGCAAAATTAATTCCAAACCGTTATTGTCCTATTGCGTTACAATGTATCCTAGAGGTACGTATTGCTTTTGCTGTACGAATCAATGGAAGGTGCATTTAAGAAGTCACAACTGTTTTTGTGCTATCTCTTTATAATGGAATCGAAATGACGTGTTGTAGAAAAGAGAACGTATGGATGAAGAGCGCCTCTACCCCTTCCCCCAAAACTATGCCAATACCGAAGACCCGAGCTGACAAGCTATAAAGACATTACATCAAACTTGATTTGAAAGATATACTTTCACAGCATAATGCAGATACAAAATACATAGCTCATAACTTAAAATATAAGAAAGCAAAGCATACTAAAATGGCAGTAATAAAAAAGTGAATTTAGTATTAGGTAACTATTAGTTAGATCTAAATGATGAAGAATGCCTAGGATGCTTAAATAATAGTTTCAAATCGAAATTTAAATTAAGCGCTAATGTAACAATCTGGGACTGAAAGCCTTTTGAGATGCAGGCTATGCCTTATTTAAAAAGAAAGGAACTAACATTATGAAGCTTGGTGTTACATATGGACATCAAAGCAAAACGGAGACACAGATGCTATTTATCATCATTGTGACATGAGAGTGTGAGTGTGTGGAGTATCATCATTGTGACATGAGAGTGTGGGTGTGTGGAGTATCATCATTGTGACATGAGAGTGTGGGTGTGGGGGGTATCATCATTGTGACATGAGAGTGTGGGTGTGTGGGGTATCATCATTGTGACATGAGAGTGTGGGTGTGTGGGGTATCATCATTGTGACATGAGAGTGTGGGTGTGTGGGGTATCATCATTGTGACATGAGAGTGTGGGTGTGTGGGGTATCATCATTGTGACATGGGTGTGTGGGGTATCATCATTGTGACATGAGAGTGTGGGTGTGTGGGGTATTATTTGCAAATATTACATTCACAGTCTTTCCTTTCCAGGATCAAATTAATGAAATAAATGAAGTATTAATGGACTGGTCACACTTTTTAAGTCTGCACCAGCTAATCAATACGCCTTGCATCTTAATCTAGTGGTTTTTATTTGACAGCTGAATACTTACTGAACCTTATGACAGGCCATACACTCTTACCTTGCAAATGAAAATATTAGTGAGACAGTCAAAGCTTTGGATAAATCCATTATAACTCCAGCTGCATATTTATTTTCATGAAAAGCCTTCTTTCAGTCTTCCAATAAACGTATTAGACAGGTGTGGCATCCACGATATTTTACGAAAAGCAGTCAAATATTTGGTACAACTGTTCTCAATAAATGATGCTATCTGGGTCTCAATTTATGTCTCAAACAGTTGGCATATGATTCTTAGAATGCTAACATGTCTATAGCTGATTTTTATCAAGGGGAAATCGACACTACTTTTGAGTCCTACAGACGACCATGAAATACATTTGTAAAGTTTTGTTAACAAGATCAGTAACATGGCCAACAGGGTTGGTGCCCCAGCTTTTGACAGTTTTAGAGGAATGTGCCCCCCCCCCCACACACACACACTCATCACGACCCGCATACAGAGTAAATTTTGTTTTGGAATTAAAAATGTTTTTTTTTATACACTCCTTAAGTGATATCAAGTCTAAATTAAAAATAAAAAAAAACGTATGTATGTTACGAGTCTCCTTAATACCCTTGATACTTTGATGAGATAAAGAGTCCAAATGAACAAGTAACTGATCTCACTTTCGCAACCACATTATATAAAAATTTACATATTTTTCTTGTAATGTTTAAAACTTTGTATCTTCAACAAGATTTGTCTAAACCATCAGAAACGGAGCTTAATCATTGACCAATGTTTTTATAATTTAGTACTCCTAACATATTTATACTACAGTATGTTCTCAGAGACTTATTATTGACCAATGTTTTTATAATTTAGTACTCCTAACATATTTATACTACAGTATGTTCTCAGAGACTTATTATTGACCAATGTTTTTATAATTTAGTACTCCTAACATATTTATACTACAGTATGTTCTCAGAGACTTATTATTGACCAATGTTTTTTATAATTTAGTACTCCTAACATATTTATACTACAGTATGTTCTCAGAGACTTATTATTGACCAATGTTTTTATAATTTAGTACTCCTAACATATTTATACTACAGTATTTTCTCAGAGACTTATTATTGACCAATGTTTTTATAATTTAGTACTCCTAACATATTTATACTACAGTATGTTCTCAAAGACTTATTTTATAATTTATTTTATAAATTTCTCTGCTTTCTATTGTTTCTCAGCCTGTGCATAATCTACAACGGCTGTGTTTTGAAAACATTTTTTCTATTTCAAATGACCACTTTATACTAGTCGCAGTCAACCAAAAGCTTTCTAATCGTGGAAATACTACAAATACTACAACTACTACAGTAAATTTCTTCAGATGACCACCTATCACCCATCTCTAATTTCACACTTAAATAGTTTTTCTTGTTAACATTGTATGATGCACGAGAAAGCCTTTCAGAGTCGAATATCAGTACATCACGCCATGCAATACGAATCACGACCTTAACAGTAATACAAAGAATTATTCCTATCTCATATTACTTCACACGTGTACCTAACTAAATATAAGCAGACAGTTCCTTATGTTAAGAAATTAGGTCATTTTACAAAATCAACTCACACTGTCATAAAGTCTCGTAAATTTGTACATTATAACGTCTTCTAAAAATTGGCTAATTGCTCGGGCTGAAAACTATTTTCCCAACATCTACTTTCTCAAATCAACAAGTAATAACATAGCTATACACGGAGATATAAATGAAAATAGCGAATACTCAGTGTTTATTAGAGTACGATTTTTTAGAGAATATTTGTCTATAACATTTTAAAGAACTTTTTAATCTTAGTGTTGTTAGAATTTGAATGTTCCGAGACATTATAAAATGACATAACAGCCAAATGGTGCATTTTGTAAATCATTTACAAAGTCCTTCACACCAAAATCTTGAAACTTCGATAAGATTTTTTTTATTCTGTGGGGAAAAAACATACATTATTACCAATCAAGTAATATGAAACATTCACAAATCTCAATTTGAAGAAGATATTTCTTACGTTTAGTTAAGCTAGTGTCAGGATATCATTAAGCTATGAGCTTTAGTCTGAGATTGAATTTTCATTATCTGCTAATCAGAGACAAGCTTTTCAAAGTGTAACGTCATTTGTGATTGGATAAAAAAAATCAAGCTCACGAGTTTTATGATTTCCAGGGCAGATAATTCTGCAATGGATTAATGTCAATTTGCAGTTGTGTGCTTATGTTAACCAATAAATGCAGTACAAGTATAATACACGTAGATTAGTGACTATACAACCCATTTTGCTAGTACATGGACATTGTTTCCTGTATATTTAATCGCAGATAACTATAATTCGTTTAATATATAGAGGATATTTGCTTGAAACGAGTGAATAACGGATATATTTCATCGAGTGGATGAAAAACTCAGTATTTTCACGAGTGGCGAAGCCACGAGTGAAAATACTAGAGTTTTTTATCCAAGAGATGAAATGTATCCGTTATTCACTCGTTTCAAGCAAATATTCTTTTTATTTTATGCTCACATACGTTGGCTACCTCAAATCTGCTCTTTCACTCGTTTATTCACTCGTTTCAAGCAAATATTTTGACCCAAAAATGTAGTTCCTGTAGTGAAAAAATATTGTTATTTTTTCACTGTTATTTTTTCACTGTTATTTTTTCACCGCAGTGAAATATCAATATTATTTTAACTAGAAAATCAAGTAATTCACTGCTGAGCATAAAATAAATAGAGGATATTTGCTTGAAACGAGTGAATAACGGATATATTTCATCGAGTGGATGAAAAACTCAGTATTTTCACGAGTGGCGAAGCCACGAGTGAAAATACTAGAGTTTTTTTTTATCCAAGAGATGAAATGTATCCGTTATTCACTCGTTTCAAGCAAATATTCTTTTTATTTTATGCTCACATACGTTGGCTACCTCAAATCTGCTCTTTCACTCGTTTATTCACTCGTTTCAAGCAAATATTCTGACCCAAAAATGTAGTTCCTGTAGTGAAAAAATATTGTTATTTTTTCACTGTTAATTTTTCACTGTTATTTTTTCACTGCAGTGAAATATCAATATTATTTTAACTAGAAAATCAGGTAATTCACTGCTGAGCATAAAATAAAATCTGATAATGAGTTTAATGACGCACCAACCTTTGCAACAGTGTCGAGCTTCCACATATTCTGATAGGCCGACCGATTATTGTTAAAAATTGGGAAATAAATTTTTCCGTCTAAAACCGCGAATAATTGCGCAAGAACTAGAGAGTCTGACTACAGAGTGGATAAAATGAGACGTTTTACTTAGCATTAAATCGACTTTGTGTACACATGTTGTATAATTAAAGTCTGTATGATGATTTATTTATCTAAGCGTTTGAAATAGTTACAGCCTGAACGCTGATTTATTTTTGTCATATGTGAAATGTTTAATAAGTGATAATATATGCCAATACCTTATGGTTGAAATTAATATGCATGAATTGTTAATACAGTATTGTTTTTTTTTATTATGAAATTAATATGCATGAATTGTTAATACCGTATTGTTTTGTTTTTTATTATGAAATTAATATGCATGAATTGTTAATACCGTATTGTTTTTAAATTAATATGCATGAATTGTTAATAACGTATTGTTTTTAAATTAATACGCATGAATTGTTAATACCGTATTGTTTTTAAATTAATATGCATGAATTGTTAATATCGTATTGTTTTGTTTTTTTATTATGAAATTAATATGCATGAATTGTTAATACCGTATTGTTTTGTTTTTTATTATGAAATTAATATGCATCAATTTGTAAATACCGTATTGTTTTTTTATATTATAAAATTAATATGCATGAATTGTTAATACCGTATTGTTTTGTTTTTTTATTATGAAATTAATATGCATGAATTGTTAATACTGTATTGTTTTTAAATTAATATGCATGAATTGTTAATACCGTATTGTTTTTAAATTAATATGCATGAATTGTTCATACCGTATTGTTTTGTTTTTTTATTATGAAATTAATATGCATCAATTGTTAATACCGTATTGTTTTTTTATATTATAAAATTAATATGCATGAATTGTTAATACCGTATTGTTTTTTTATGTTGTGAAATTAATATGCATGAATTGTTAATACTGTATTGCTTTTTTATTATAGAAGGGCATGATCAAGGAGGTGCAGCATAGTGCCAATGAATAAATCAACATGATTTCACCTACATCGTTGGAAATAGGGGCGTGATACCTTTTTTTTAATTAATGGCGGTTAGCTTCAAAATTTGGAATAACTAAGACAAGCATGGGAATGACGAGGTTTCATTGGAATGTCCTTCTCTCTTTTCTTTTCTGCATCAAGGCAGGTGGCAAAGGTCATAATAATAAATCCACAAAGTTAATCTAAGGAAAAATAATATCACAATTACTTGAATTTTAGATGAACGCATAAGACATAATGCAGACTGCTATTCTGAAATAAATAGAGCTCCATGTACGTTCCAGTCTTGTAATGGTAAATCTAAAGGCATTATATTATGTTGCTTTACCCCCAACTGCCTCTTATATAAAGAAACCCAGTGATCGTAACTCGAAATACGTAATAAAAGTAATGTATATTTATAGAAGAGCATTTGAACAATTTGGTCAGAATTATACTTTTAAAAACTCACACTGTATGCAATTTTCATATGTTTGGTGTCCTTTTATTTAAACAGCATTTATTTAATGGAGTCATCATTGCATGTACATAAAATAAAACAAGAAATACAGAGCATTGAACAGGAAGCATATGGCTGTGTCGAGTTCTCCCCATATTAACAAAAATATTTACTTTATTATTGTGGCTAGCTTGAGTAACAAAGATGCGTGATTGCAGGCATTGACACAATGCCAATGAGATATTGAAAGAAAATTGCAATATACTATTGTAATATAAAATAAAAACGTAATAGCCTATAGTGAAGAAACACGTTACAGTATAAGAATGACAAAACAATATAGATGCTGGCGTTGATGAAGAGGGGTTGGTGGGTGTTAGGTAAAGGACTTTTAACTTTGTCTCTATTGTTATATATGCAATTAGTAAAATAAGATGTAATGGTTGGACATTATCGGACATTTTTAAAACGGAAACATTATGTCATACTTGAGTATAGTGTGTTCTCAAAAACAACCTTTATGAGAGAGAGAGAGAGAGAGAGAGAGAGAGAGAGAGAGAGAGAGAGAGAATATACCACTGAGAATTTAGTAAACTGATACTAACCCACTAAAAATAGTAAATAACATACAAATCGCTGTCCTTAACTATAACACTGACCTAATTACGTTTTGTTTACTCTGGCGTATTCATATATATATATATATATATATATATATATATATATATATATATATATATATATATATATATATATATATATATATATATATGCAAGCTGATAGACAAGTACACGAATAAGTATGCGTTTAGTTTCAAAACTGGTCAGAGTGAGCAAGTAAATTCTCTGCCCATCTTCTATTTTTCTTAAGGAATTTAAAAGATTGAGAGGCGTAGTATATGAGATCGCTTGACTGTGTGTTTGGTCATATGACATAAATCATTTCTTTACAACAAAAATGAATAAATACATACTACAAACTGTTTTCCCTGTTTCGGTTACACTGGCATTACATGGTTCAATTGTGTATTGTAATATCACAAAACATTTTTAAAGAATACTTACTGTTTGCAAGCTGCTTTCTCTTGTTGTGTTCCTCTGGCATACAGAAATCCACCGTTAATCGATATTGCAGGTGATGTGCATAAACATCCAAATCTGTTTAAAAAATATCGATGGAAAGAAATATTTTCCATATATCACCCTATAATCCAAACGTCTCAATTATTTGTTCGTAAACAAATCGCTCATGACATCAGTGAAGAAATGTCCTGGAATCATTTGAGCTTCTCTCGCTGCGTAATTGAACGTTGAAACTGATTACGAGAATGATAAGAAGACATTGCGTTAGATTAAATGTCTCGCTGGTATAATACAAGTAATTCGATCATAGACGGCGCTTAATCCTTCAAGAGTTTGGGCGAGCAGAGCACGCGCCGCTTTAGTATAAAAACATGTACGAACATTTGTTCATAAACAATTGAATTATGTATTCTGGTACACTTGTCCAAATACCGGCAGCCAATATGGAAAGAAAAATGAAACATTTTTCATATACTATCAATGAGGTCTATTTATAATCATAAAAGTCACGAACGTTCAGCGAACAAGACGGCAATGGTTTTGAAGAGATCATGTTGTTCTGTTATTACTCGTGTAGACTGGTATTGTAGGCTGATGAGCGCATTCAAGACAATTGTTTTGTGGAGTGAGAACAAGCCAAATTGAACAAATTCCCCATGACGCACAATTTGCCTGGAATAGATAAAATAAAACATTTCGTCAGAACTTCAGTGGAATGTTTATGTAGCAGTTTCCTTATAAGTACTGGTTATATTTAAACTGGTTGCACCAAGATAGTCCATTTTTGAATTTACTGACAAGTGAACTGGTAGAGAGATATATATACATTCGTGCTTTCACGCACGCACGGACGGACACACACATAGATCCGTCTATCCATGCATACATACATGCATACATACATACAAACATGCACACATCCATGCATTCATGCATGCGTACACACACACACACACACACACACACACACACACACACACATACATACATACATACATACATACATACATACATACATACATACATACATACATACATACATACATACTTTCATACATACATACATAGACATATAATAAATATGTATTTATGTATATGCCGGCGCAGAGAAAGAAAATGTATTGTATGGTTTTGAATATTGTAGACGTTCAATGAGAAAAGACCAACTCCAATGTTTTGTGATTCGTATCTTCCAATTTAAAAAAAGATATAAGACGTCGGAATGATAATACCCCCCCCCCCCCTCCTCGAAAGGAAAAAAAAAAACTAATTAGGAAAATTAGGAAAATTCATGTCTCCATTATTTTCCGTTAATTAGATTAGCAATAACTCGTCTCGGCAGTAGAATGGTCTTAACAACTCTAATTTAAAAACATTTGAGAGAGAGAGAGAGAGAGAGAGAGAGAGAGAGAGAGAGAGAGAGAGAGAGAGAGAGAGAGAACTACATTTAAAGGTAGATAATATATTATACGTATATAAACAGGGATAACATCTTATACGTATATACACCAATATACATGTAAGGTAATAACATAATTTACCTATAAATGCAATTGATAACATAGCCGTTTTACTTAATTATTAGCAGAACAACATAAATATCTATCAGCACAGTTGAAGAAAAATAGAAAAGAAAAGAAAGAAAACAAACATTAGGACTTACAAAAGACACTGTAATATGTAACTGAGAAGAAAAGCAATAAAGAAATCAACAAAAACAAGAGAATATAAGAAACACACACACACACACACACACACACACACACACACATACACACACACACACACACACACACACATATATATATATATATATATATATATATATATATATATATATATATATATATATATATATATATATATATATATATATATATATATATATATCAGACTGAATAAATATTCACAGTCGTCTTTCAACAGTTGGAAGGAGCTCACGCAATATTGAATAAAGTTGGTCTGTGCACGCACTCCCATATCCTTGAAATTGTTATAATATAACGACAAACATAGAATCATTTGGGTTTTTCAGTCCTCTGTAGGATATGTTTATGCCAATAAAATGCTCCCCCCCTCCCCTCCCGTGATGATTTTGGTTGGCGGTTATGGAGCTAATATCTCTGCGGAGTTACCATCGGTTGAAGGGTTCTTTTGGTGGTGTGTACGTTAAATTTTTGGAGTAAATCCTATTTTTGGTGAATTGTAAATCCAAATGTAATAGCACAACCCTCTGTCCAGTGGCCATCTTGAATTTCGCGCTAGATATGACTGCTACCCGTTACCGGTGCTGTATCTAAAGTTTATGCAGGCGTGTTATAGAAGGGATTGTATGCAGCATAATTGCACATTTCAATGACATCAGACGCACATATCATCCATCAATATCAACACATATTTGGGTGATGTGTTGGGTTATTTACCGGACTAGCATATATTATGTGCCAAAATGTTATACTATATGACTTGTAGAGGCCAAACAAGAATTGCAACTAATAGCAACTTACTAGTCCTCCCTTCAGGGATTTAGAAATCTCCTATAAACTGCTTATACCAATCCTGGGTATAACTAGGTCTCTTAATTCTAGTTATTATATTGGAACCTTCTGCGTCTTGTAGTACTAGGTAGGTATTATCTAGTTTCAACTGTCCTTCCAACTCTCATCCAGTGGCACACAGATCAGACCGCAACCATATTGTAACAGGTCAAGTTGAACAAAACTAGAGAGACATATATTTGAGTGGCATAATATCACACCATTAATCTGAGTCTGCCGAAACTGTATCTGTATAAATAATTTGCTGATATCAGTCTCATGAAGAAACTATAAATAATGCGCTGTTTTGTGGTTAATTTGTTGTGTATCAAGCGGAAACGTGAAAATGTTTGCAATGAGGGTATGTCATCATAATGTCCGTCCCGTCATACTCATAGCTATATGCAAGACGCATACAGCCAAATCGTTCTTACTACATTCATTTCTACTGATAGAAAGTTTCCTTTTCTTTACCCTAAAGGATGTGAACTGGTTGGCTTTGCTTTCATTGATAACTATGTAATCTATGTCAACATTCTGTGTCACCCACTGCCCGATCATTTGGGCGCCTTGTTTTCATTTCACTGTGTATTTTTCACACGACAACAACACTGCGGAAACCACTCTCGAGTGATGTAGGCAAAGAAGGAAGGAAACTGCATGCACTGACAGTTTGATCCAAGGGCCAGCCTCGTTATACGTTGTCTTTTGAGTCATTATTGCATTTAATTCTGGTGAAAAAAGATGAGAAGTTAATAGCCATAATGCTTGAGTTACTTGCTTAACGTTTGAAAAGGTTGATATTTCCCTTTACTTTTTGCGAATCCATTCAAAAAGGAGTTAAAACAGTCAGCAGACGTTTCTGCAAGAATGTGGCCGATTTCAATTTTTTGTGGCAGCGGGATTTCTAGGGAAGGGAGAACGTCACCTGATAGCAGTTTGCCATTATGCCAATCGTTGATAAATGCGTACCATTTCCGACGGAAGTAAAAACCCATATTGATATGGAACGCAACCTTTTATTAAATTATAAGAAATGCATACATTCTACTATTATAGGTAACACCAATTTCAAAAACTGTTAGAGGGATCTGGGTGGGGCAGAGTCCAATATAAAAATGTATGTATACTTCTCCCAGTGGGCTACCTCCTTTGTTTAAAATATGACAACTGTATAAAACCGGAAGCTCGGATATCTTTATCACACTCACTTAATACTGCATTTGGTTGCAATCTTTCCTCAAAAAAAGGATTTAGTTTATCTTCGCTAGCCAAGGTTCTGATATGTTAATCCTATCTACAAATTGGCGGATCGATTAGATATTTCTGTGTTTGGCGTCTGTGAATTTCATTGGATGTAGTGGCCAGCAACTGCATATAATATGAACACTGTTTCTACATGATTGAGACAAGGGGAGCACACAACTTGAATTCACCCATAAATAAGGAATTTTTCTCTGCCAGTCAGTGTTTAAACAATTACCTTTCATTTAGATACGCCTTTAACAGTTTCTCTCTGGTACGTAGTAGTATTTGCGATGTTAAACTTATAATGTATCCTTTTCTATCTCCCCCATTTTCGGCCGATGTACCATGATTTGTTGACATTATATACTAAGGGATACATGAGATCATAGCAATTACAAGGACTCAGCGCATGTTTATGAACTTCGTTATCCTTCATGTAACCAGCCTAAAATGTTTGAATGTACTTTGCATAAATTAGCTCTCATCCTTTTAAAATGCCTAGAAGATTTACTGACTTGTTTTCAATCTATTAAACAAATTCATACGTTGCATATTTTGCGAATTTTAAAGGGAGATTTCTTCCATAAATTTTGGTCCAAGGAATCTTCTAACAAAACCCTGTCGTTTGATTGACAAATTACAGATGTCCTCACTCGACTGCCCTTTATGTAAATATATTATGTATGTGTACACATGTTGAAATGACATTTGTATACCTAGAATACTTGTATTGGTAGAGCTTAAACCGTAGTAGTCCGTTTAGCTCAGATAGTAGAATCACGGAAGTGCTTCCAGATGTTCCCTGTTTGAATTCCGTTAAAGATTGTATGTTTCTCTTTCACTGCTCTAATGACCTATCGGAATCAAGTTAAGTCGTTTTATTTTATCTTTTCTAGACGAACTAATCCTAGAAATAGTTTCTGTCTATTCTTATACAAGTTTTATGGGCCTTCAGATGGAGGTGTATGACACTGGTCATGTCTTTCCATATTGTTCAGCAAGCAGCCACAACTATACATTATTTTCTGTCCGCACGTCATAGAAAGTGTTAATTTAAAGAAAATATTTTAAAACTACCTCAATTGAAATTCCTTATAAGTTGGAGCTTGAAAATATTTTACAGAACAAATATAGGTTTCTGTACTTTGCGCACCTCCATTATGAAAAGCGTCAACCGCCTCCACAGAGAGATAATGGCATACCGACAGGTGGCTTTATGAATAAATATCAAGTGAGTGCTAAGTTTGCGTTGTTAAAGAGCTGGGAAATTTGGGGATGCTAACATGCCACCCACAGAACCAGTGTGGTGGTTTACATTTGCAACATATCGAACATCTTTATTCTGTTTAAGTTTGGTTTATTTAAGTTTTTAGTTTCCGAAATACTAGCGATACATTCTTAATTTGATCTGACTAAGGAGTCATATACTGTTTCCTTAGCCTTCGTCATAGCTCCATTTCATGACGCCAGGTCATGTATTTGCATTAGCTACGACAATGTTGATTAACCAGCCTAGTCCGAAAAATCACCCACATCCCAATCTATGTTCAAACTGATAGAAGATATGTAGGTCTGATATCACCTGTTTATTAAAATATGCAATTTGGCTTGGCATCATATCAACACAGTATCAATAGGAATCAGACAATGTTATTATTGCGATCACAATATCAAGTTTCCGACTTCGAGAACGAAATCAGAACTATCGTTTGGGAGTATCTTGGCTGTAAGAACTAAACTGTACGTAGTTGTTTAATGACATCATTGATTATGTCATTACGAGCATAATAGATAACTGCGGATTACAGACACTAAGTCTAAATTTGTTCATCAGACCTGTATCAACCAATGACAAAGCTCGGTACAGTTCAAAAGGTCGTTCTAAATTGAGTGAGAGTGGGAAGTGATTCTCAGACTCAAACAAAGAGTCTTTGATATCCATGTCAGACTGGGTCTATCATTCTTTCTTAGCATTAATATGGCTTTTAATTATCACGCGAAAGCTTCTAGAGGCGTCCATGGAATTACGTAACTAAGAATCCAGGTCCTCATTATTCTAACCTGTACTGAGCGTGAAACTCAAGCTCAAACTCAATTTCAAAATAGTAAAATATTATAACTGATATTAAGAAAGAATTTGTGTCACTGGAGCTTCCAATTAATATAAAGGGACTTAAGGTATGATTATCTTAAAGTTGTATGGTCCTAATTTTATTCTTAAGTAAAATTATAGACTGTCAACTCTTGCATAAGACTGTATATTACAATTATCTTTATAATTTTTATGAAGATGTCATAAAATATGTAAGATTCAGCATGATATAAAGCAGGGGAGAGTTTCCATTGGGTATGTTCTTGCAATGTTGCCTGCTTCGTGAAATTCTCGATACACAAGTCGGTAAAATATGGTAAGTTATGTCAATTGAGCGATAATAGTTCCAATTTTGCCTTCTGTTATAGTGGGAGTACGCAAACTGTAGTCAGCATATTAAATTATCTATCACAAAAAAAACCTTTAGGAAACGTTAGAAAATTATGGATACGAGAAATAATGGATATATGCATTGATGGATATGAGAAATAATGGATATATGAATTGATGGATATGAGAAATAATGGATATATGAATTGATGGATATGAGAAATAATGGATATATGAATTGATGGATACGAGAAATAATGGATATATGCATTGATGGATATGAGAAATAATGGATATATGCATTGATGGATATGAGAAATAATGGATATATGCATTGACGGATATGAGAAATATAGGACATATGGATGGAACACTAACATAATGGATCTGAGAGAAATAATTTACCACTACTTAATGGATGTGAGAGAAAGAATGATCCACTAACGTAGTGGATGTGAGAGATATAATGTACTACTATGCGTGCTACCAATGCATCTGACTGGCTAAGTGTGTTACCAATACATCTGACTGGCTATGCATGTTACCAATACATCTGACTGGCTAAGTGTGTTACCAATACATCTGACTGGCTATGCGTGTTACCAATACATCTGACTGGCTATGCGTGTTACCAATACATCTGACTCGCTATGCGTGTTACCAATACATCTGACTCGCTATGCGTGTTACCAATACATCTGACTCGCTATGCTTGTTACCAATACATCTGACTCGCTATGCGTGTTACCAATACATCTGACTGGCTATGCGTGTTACCAATACATCTGACTGGCTAAGCGTGTTACCAAAGCATATGACTGCCTAAGCGAGTTACCAATACATCTGACGTGGTAAACGTGTTACTAATACATCTGACTGGCTGAACGTGTTACCAATACATCTGACTGGCTATGCGTGTTACCAATACATCTGACTGGCTAAGCCTTTACCCACTCCACATCGATATTGTCCAAGATATTGATGATATAAATCACGTATTCCCGTTTTGATTAAAAAAATATTCAGCATTACGACTCCCACAACTGAAATAAGCCCATCTAATCAGATACAAGATCATCTCATTCAGATCAATGGATTTTGGTTCCTGTCGACATTGCCTAAGATTCTGATGATATTAGCGTATATTACATTCGATCCTAATTAGGTCAGAAATACGTCATCCAGACTAGTGTACAAGCTCAGCCAGTCGTACGGTTATACAACAAGCTCATTTGGCCTAATGGACATTTGAACTAAATATCACCACGTACTTGTGTGTAGGGGACAGTGAATAATACATTATTTTATACGTCATCTCAGATGTTTTGATTAAATTTTAAGTAATCAACCTCATTCTTAGAATTAATAAATATTGTACATTTTATTAATCTCTTGCATTTCAAATAGGTATAACTATTTAATAATTTAATTAGCTACTGTGTATACCTGTCACATATTTTGGTCCAATATGGTCATTGGAGTGTTAGTCAAACATCTTTATTCAATTCAAATTTATGAACAGCTAAACATTTGATTTAATCGTTCTCAGGTTGAGAGGAATTTATGTGTTTTTATATATTTTTATTTATTACCCACTTGGCATTTTGATGGCCAAGCATTTTAAACACGACACGTCCATGACACGCAACACTCACATGAATCTAGACCTATATTTCTGAAATACAATTTGAGCAATGATAATAAGGTTCACTTTGTCTCCAAGGTAACAGTCGTTATTGAGATTCTGTAGCAATCCATTATCTCTTTTGTGCTGTAGTTTGCAAGATCAATGATTATTACATAACTCAACATATAATGCTGTTCATTATTTATGATCACTTGTAAATCCATGTATTTTGTAAACATTGCTTTCTCATAAACCTCATACAAGGCCATTGACCGGATTGACTTGATCAAAGCGTATAAAGTTACTCTGGTCATGAAACACATGGTAACCGTAAGAAGAAATAAACGTGTCACATTGACTGAACCGTTATTCTCATTTTTATAACTTCCGTTAAAAAAATGTAACCAATAAATGGACAGAGTAGAACCTTTTCACTGCAATGAAAACAATATCCAATAAAAAAAATCAATAAAATGTCTCTTTACAGTATCTGCTAAATTAGTTGATTGTCTCTTACGATGGTCAAAACTGATTTTATTCTAGTTTCAAGACATAAGGGTAAGACACTCTGATTTGTATATTTATTTATTTGCTTGCTTATTTTCACTATAATTAAATTTCCACAGCGACACGAACTGCCACAGTAACAAGACAAGGCTGTCTAGACATGAAAAATCAGTTTGGTATTTGCACAAAAAATGTCATTTATGGAAACTTGCCAAGAGACTGCTGTCTCTTTGTTATTTAATATAATGGTGAAATTGAGACACTGCGTTTTCTCCGTTTCTTCTGACCTCTGTGTCGGTTTGTTTCAGGTTCGACCAACGGGAAATATGTGAGCATGCTTGCCAGTAGATTTTTGTGGGTCAGTGGTTTTTCCCGCGCTTTTGCTGGGTTAATTTACCAACAAGATAGACATCCTATTATGTGCTGAAAAATGGCGTTAAGGCACAACAACATCTACATTAAATTGGAATAGGTTGGGTGATATTTCTTTCCCTCAAGATAGTTCATTTCCTTCCACTTATATTATGAATATAGTTACATCTTTTTCTACAAATCAGAACATCACTATTTATTTCAAATTATTTAAGGCCGGAACATTTTTTTTAAAACTATCCCAGCCTCCGAAAAAAAAGTTAAGTACATGAGTGTTATGTGCTGATCTTTAAACTACGTGTTAGCTAATATGGATTCTTGTTTATTTTGAATGGCTAACATGCAGAATTACCTGAGATGTGTAATGGATTTAGTTCATCAAAACTCACTCACTGCTTGGTAACCTTCAAAGAAGTCATGGATATATTTCATCAAGATCTATTCAAAGCTTGGTATTCTTCAAAGAAGTCATGGATATATTTCATCAAGATCCATTCAAAGCTTGGTATCCTTCAAAGAAGTCATGGATATATTTCATCAAGACTCATTCAAAGCTTGGTATTCTTCAATACCATCACGGACTTAATTCATCACAACTCAATTACTGATTGATAACTTGTAAAGAAGTCGCGAATGTGTTCAGAAATTTCAAAATCTTCTTCAGATTTGATAACATCTTAATTCTACAAAATACACGTATGTTTATTATGCAATAGCTACACTATTATCCAGTTTAAACCAGACACAACGCTATTTCTATTCGAAAACTTGGATATCTTGCAAATATCAGCGTGACACAGACATGCTGATTTTTAAAATGAATTAAACCTATAGTTATCGAAAACTGCAAATACCCTTGCAAACATTTGTGGAGGACTGAGTGTACGGCAATACGCATTCGAGCTGTCAATTACAACAACTGATTCAAACTAGTTTGCACGGGAATCATACACTGTGCCCATTGGTTGTACGCCAATGGTTTCTAGCGACAAAGCCACCATGTTGAGAAAGGAAATGTTACTGCAATATTTTCCTCAGCAAATAAAATTCAGCAATTTAAGACTAAAAACGGGTTGCTTAATCCGGAAGTAGTGAAATCAAATATACGGAGGACGTAGACAAAAAGGCTGAAAATATATCCGCCATTCAAACATAAGAAATAGGCCAATCTGGCCATGGCATTGATTTATTTACGCTAGTTAAAATGTAAATAAATATAACACGTCATGTGTGTAAGTAAAATAGAGTTGAAAATACTGAGTGCTTAAGAACCAAGACATGCATCACATATGCGTAGAAATGGAATGACAGTGATATAGTTCCAACGTGGTTCAGTTAAGATGAGTCAACATGAAAACGTTCACGCCTTTAGTTTAAAAACTTGAACATACGAAGTGAATGACGAATAAATAAGTGAAAATACACACGCCACTCTACCAATTTTCACAAGAAACAGATCAGGATACTGAGAGTGTAAGGCGGTGTTGTACAACTTTTTTTTAAGACTATGAGCCACTAAAAGGTTTTTCTTGAACCCGAGCGCTGCAGCAAAAAACTTCAAAGCAACGACTCAGCAATTTATTCACAATTGTTTACCTGGTTAACTATGAAAGTAGACCATGGACTTGTTTTACATAAATGCAACAAAAATCAAATTGCTCGAGCTCTCGTGGGCCATTTAAAATCAGTCCACGGGCCGCAGGTTGGATAGCAATGGCGTAATGAATGAATTATTCAAAATAGGTAGGTGAGATTTAAACGTGTAAATTATATACCACAGTGCTAAATGTTATTTTGGGTGAGGTACTCTTTTGTGACGTAACGTGTTTAGGTGAAATACAGTCAAAGACATTAAGGTTATAACAAAAGCATTGTTGAAAATATAAAATGAAATCAAGCGTAAAAGTGGCCCATTTGGGTTTCGGCTAAATTACTTTTCTTCCAGTTCATCCACAAGCAATGTTCTTAAATAACTATGAAAATGGTTTAAACTAAAAGAACGTGTTAGGAACATATTATTTTAGAAACGTCAGTCAAGCGTGAAATATATGGCACAGTAACCTTGTTGTGACTGAGTTGACTTTTATGTATGTGGATGAAAAAAGGTCGTTACAAACGAATGAGCATATTAACAAGCGTAAAAACAGCGAAACACACGAGTGAACGGCAAAACGCTGTATCCCGACCCATTGTCGATGGCGAGCGGATACAATTATTAAAATGTGCACTATGGCATCACTTATACATTTGATATATTATTGTATGCAAATATTTGACATTATTCGAAACACATATGGTGACGAGTTATTAATTTCCAAAATGACTGCGTGGAAGAAGTAAATCTGTTGAGATAATAGTCTTGTCAGTTATAGCTTCTTTGTCAGGAAATATTCCAAATTCATGTTTGCAAGCCCATTGTATGTGATTTTATGTTTTAGGATATATCCCTGACCGGTGTCGGGTGGAATTAATGGTTACATTTTGTTGTTGCCATAGTATAATTCCCCCAGGGAAAATATGTACGAGCCGGTAAAAGATATCAGAGCATTTAATCACTTAAGTCCCCATGTGACCCAAGTGCCAGTCTTGCATACACTATTTCAATATGACGTAGTTTAATAGTCGACCCATGGTCTTTCAGTCTTAGTAACTAAACTGCACATGCTGATAGACCAGAGTGATTGAACCGAAATTCTAAGCTGACCCAAAATGGTGGTGTCGTGAATCAGTGTCTTATAAAAAATACTTTTAAAAAATTCTTTTTGACAATTGTCAAATTGTTTTTAACGCATATATCATTTTTTTTTGCGCTTAAAGATTACGAGTCACAAAACTGAAAATATATGCTTCTCGGAAACATATTACTGAACATTGAACTTTACTTCATGCTAAATAGGCTTTCAGATAATCACGTACAGATATATATCGCTGGCCTCAAGGTACTCAGAATCTGCTCATATGAGGAAACATTCCACACAAAAATCAGAAGAGTTATCTCTGAATATTCGATTAACCGAGGCTACAACAAAGATCTGATGGTGGAGGCAACATAAAGGGCTAAACAAACAAACTGCAATTACCTACCAAAATATAGAGAGAAGGAAAAGGTGGAACTTATCAATTTATCCTGACCTACTATCCTGGCAACTCCAAAGTAGGTAATCATTTGGAAACACTGGGCCATCGTGGAAACGCGTGACAAACTCAAGTTAATCCTCCTAAACAACCAGTACAGCAAACCCAAGAAACGTCAGAAACGTCATTGTCAGGGCGAAGCAAAAG
Source organism: Unio delphinus (assembly GCA_029339505.1). Lineage (NCBI taxonomy): Eukaryota > Metazoa > Mollusca > Bivalvia > Unionida > Unionidae > Unio > Unio delphinus. The sequence continues at coordinate 8,163,215 of JAQISU010000433.1, read as the reverse complement.
CCAATCACAATCCAGGAAATCTCTAGCAAATTTGGTCAGTCTGGCGATAACAGATGCAAATCCTGTCAACATATGATAGAGACCAGCACATTCTCTAGCTCTGCGACGACCGAAATATTGATCGTAGAGGGTCCAAATGGAATGTTCAAAACAAAATAAATGTAATTTGTAGGGCATAACCGACTTTTGATCCGGAAATCGGATTCCACCGGATAGTATGAATTTCCGATTAATCGGAGTCGGACAAGGCAGGAACGACCGATTCAGATAATAAAAATAATAAAGTTGAATTTCTATAGCACCGTGTCTAACACTGCGTGTCATTCGATAGTGCGTTAATAAAGTTAAATAAGAAGTCAGAAAAGTCCAATATGGTCAACACAACCACGCTGTGGGACAATCTATTTGAACTAGCGGATGAAAACCGGAAATGAAGCCGGATATGGTAAAGTACTAAGTAACATGCTAGACACGGCAAAACCATATACCAGAAACCCGGAAACGGAAGATGAAATTTTTTAGAAAAAAATAATACGGATTTAGCATTTCCGATTAATCGAATCGTATCCGGAATCGGAAAAATTTCATGCCCAAAATCCGAAATCGGAAATCAGTAGAAAAATGCTAATCGGTTATGCCCTAGTAATTTGTATCATCAAATGCAAGGTCTGAAGCCTTCAGTACGTTGGAGAACATGAAAAGTTACGTAGAAGACCAGACTCCACAGATCTGGTTGGGTGACAGAGAAGTTGTAGCGAAGTTCAGCTGCAGAACACTTCTCTTCCCTTGGCCACACTTTCAGGGATGTAACATTAATTGCAATTGTTCACATCCTCAAATTAACCCCATCTGAAACCTATTCACCTATAATCATGACTGAAACAATAAAATTCGGAATATAAGTTATGGTCACGCAAATTTACATAAACAACAGATGATATTACTCATTCATCGCTAAGTCAACGACAATTAGTATTCAGCATCAGCATCTAGCTGAAGCCAACTAGCTGAAGCATCAAAGTTTTCAAGAATTCATTCATGTACAAATAGTTATGTAAAATTGTGTAACCTCAGCGCTTTTTCTGTTTTTCAGCTTGTCTTGTGTCTGTTTTGTATTTGCCTTTGAAAAATATTAATTTAGAGTCCAAAGCGCGTACTATAGTTAAAAAAACTAGTTTTGCACTGTGAGTTGTCAGTAATTGCATCTATTATTGCATATATCTTAATCAATCCCAGGCACAGGAGATACTTTGTTACATCCAGTGCACTTAAGGAGACGGTTATTTGCCGTAACTCAAATGATTTGTATTCGATAGATTAATCGATCGATCGAAATATTTACTGGGCATTCCGTAAGCCATCTACGACTGTAAGTAATAAAACCACGTGGAGTGGTCTAATATACTGTACAATCTCTGTTAATGATATATTCCTAAACTAAACGTATTTGAGAAGTTGAAAGTCTTAGTCGTTAGTCTGTTATTCACAGGTGTAAAACTAGAAATTTACAAGATTTTCTTAACGATAAATTATGTTGATTTCCAATTTGCAAGTGAACACAAATTGTATATTAAGTGAATAAAGCGAACCGAAAATACCGGGCCAAGAGGTCATACAATTCACAGCTTAAATGTCACAGCAAATCAAAAGTCTCGTTACAAACATAGTTTGTCACTGTTACAAACTACTATGCTTAAGTTCAAGTTTATACATATTCTAATTTCCATATCAGAAAAAGTCTGAAAGTATTATGATTCCAATGCACATACACAATATTAAATTCCTCCAATTTTCATTTTATTTTGTTGTAATAGTATAAAACCTATTATAAAATAACTAGACATGCAGTTGCTAATTGTATGATTTAGGCCCACTCTAATGCACAATGCAAGCTCTGAATTGTATAGAAACAATGATCTTCTAAAACACATTTGTTACCATGGTTTCCATGTAAAGAAAATCAATCTCATCGCACTGATTTAAGAGCATTTCCATAAACAGATCTAAATGGTCTGAAATGAAGCCAATGAAAGGTTTTCATCATCTTCGTTGCAGCAACCACATCATATTATGTCATTATCGCAATAACCATTTCGTTGCAAAAGGAAATACAGTTTGAAGATTGCATTGTAATGTAATAATAAGACACATTGTAAAATATTGTACTAGGATGCTTCAAATCGCTGTGTCGACAATGTTTTGTTTTCTTCTACGAATTGCTTTGATCATCTGTAACAATACATTTGCTCTAATCAATCAGGGTCTACAACTGCTGCGACTACTAATACGGCTTCAATTTATTCCAGGAATATTTTACTAACAGGGACAATGCTTCTCTCAAACAGGAAATCTATCTTTCGTAAGACCGTTATCTTTGTATATACCCCAAACAATAATTCGGTCTCGGATTCACATTCTATATATTAAATGATTACACTATTGAAATTGAAAGAAAATATAAACAAAACACTACTAAACTCTGGCTAGGCGAATGGTATTCATGGAGCACACGCTTCTACCTTGGCTACCATGCTCTGCCATAAGTTACAATATCCATAAAGCAATTGCTTTTTGGCTACCATGCTGTGCCGTAAGTTACAATATCCATAAAACAATGGCTATTTGGCTACCATGCTATGCCATAACTTACAATATTCATAAAGCAATGGCTAGTTGGCTCGCATGCTGTGCCGTAAGTTACAATATCCATAAAGCAATGACTAGTTGGCTCGCATGCTGTGCCGTAAGTTACAATATCCATAAAGCAATGGCTAGTTGGCTCGCATGCTGTGCCGTAAGTTACAATATTCATAAAGCAATGGCTATTTGGCTAGCATGCTATGAGGTAGTTGCAATATCCATAGAGCTATGACAATTTGGCAAGCATCCTGTACCGTAAGTAACAATATCCATAAAGCAATGACCATTTGGCTACCATGCTGTACCGTAGTTGTAATATCCATAAAGCAATGGCAATTTGGCAAGCATCCTGTATCGTAAGTAACAATATCCATAAAGCAATGGCTATTTGGCAAGCATCCTGTACCGTAAGTTACAATATCCATAAAGCAATGGTTATGTGGTTAGCATGCTGTGCTGTAGTTACAATATCCACAAAGCAATGACTATTTGGCTAGCATGCTATGCCGTCAGTTACAATATCCACAAAGCAATGATCATTTGGCTAGCATGCTGTGCCGTTAGTTACAATATCCACAAAGCAATGGCTATTTGGCTACCATGCTGTGCCGTAAGTTACAATACCCACAAAGCAATGGCTATTTGGCTAGCATGCTATGCCGTAAGGTACAATATCCAAAAAGCAATGGCTATTTGGCTACCATGGTGGACGAAAGACCATAAAGGCCAATCAGGTTTAGTTACCATGGTGTGGTGATGGAGAAGGTACTTTACTTAGTTGCCATGGCACTGAATAACCATCGTGTCTTGCAATGTCGCCGAAGACCAAAACCAATCATAACCATACAAAACATAACCAAGCCAAGCAAAACCATAAAAAAACAAACAATAGAAAACCAAACCAAACCTAAATGAGGGGTCATCATGTTGAAAGTCGTTATTGAGCTGGCTTGAATTTTATCTACTAGAACTAATGCTTTTTATAGCCAAAAAAAGAGAAGTTTCATTAACACACTTATAAGGGTAATATTGTATTTTGATGCCTCCCTCACTAAACTGATGTGTAGCATTCCAAATATTTGAATCCCTATTTCTATGTGTCGTTAGGAGTCGTTGAAAGTGCTTAAATAAATAAATAAATAAATAAATATATAAATAAATAAATCAATAAATAAATAAATAAATAAATAAATAAATAAATAAATAAATAAATAAATAAAGTATATATTGCATACTGTGATATGTATATGTATGACAGTTCAATAATTTATTCATGGATTCTCTTTGTTCCCATTTGTTTATTTTGGTTCCCATGTAAATTGGAACATATTTTGTACGCCCTGCTTTATTATGCACTTCATCCATATACGCTTCACTTACGTCAATAATTTGGCTCACGTGATCTACATTTCCAATTGTGCTCGTAATTTTCCCTGTACAGGTATCGGAAACAATGGCATAGTGTCTAATTCATTCGAATCTATTTATATTTTTATTATTTTCACCAAATAAAATTAACTAAGAAATGGATCAAGCACAAGTGTTTCATTTATTTGAAATCAATATCATCTAATAACAAACATTTAACATAATGCAATGTTTACATTGACTATTAAATCAGAGCTTTGTAACATCGGTAGAATAAGGATAGAAAGTATTAGCCACACACCATTGAGTAACCTTATGCAAACTGATGTCGACATTTCAAAGTAGGATGGATATTTCAAGAAAGCAATACAATTAGCTTGTTTAGTTGCACACACACACACACACACACACACACACACACACACACACACACATGCAATATTATTATGTGCGCGAGTTCCGTTCTTCCTGATCATTTCGGTAACTACCAATGTGAGTAGTATAGTGGGGGCGATATGGTCCCAAAACGAGAATTAGCACAAGTTCATATGTTTAACAGATGGCGGCGTTTATGGCTCTCAACAGGAGTTGTTGTGGATTTCTGTATGCAATGATGAGTGTGCAGCCATATCAAACCACGCTCAAACAAATACAATATCATCATGAAAAGAGCATATTATTTAAAGGAGAAACCAGATACCAAATGATAACGAGGATTTTGCAGAAGACATGAACGATTCTGATTCAATACCATTTACATCCATGAGACCGACATAATCAAATTTAGCCAAGAAAGAAAGTTGTTCGGTAGACCGTGAAGATTGTTTTCCCTTTCGAGTTACCCACAAGTACTTCCGGAAAATCTAGAAAGACAGCCTAAACGTACAAAGTACACTATACAGAATGATGGTTCAGATCTCAACAGAGAAAGCAGCTGTCATCATTATATACTTACTGAATCTATGATAGAGACTTTAAACTAGAGTGGCAATCTGAAGATCATAATCGGCTGAGACTAGACATCACTGCAGAGGTTTGAAATTTCCTATCTTCCTCGATTCTAGTACGCTTGCCTAATTGAATTATCTTGATCGAGTATGGTACATATTCAGAACTAACCTTTTGTACAATACTGCTGCGTACTGAGTGTTCCACGTGTGGACAGCAAGCTCGTAATAATAACAAAATGGCAGAAGTTTGTACAGGAAATAAATAATGGCGTTTTGTCACAACGTTGTTGAGTTGGATCATCAATACTCTGTTCACAAATATGATAGTGAAACCGAGAAATTATTTAATGACCAGACGAAAGAAAAAAGAAACGTGTGGATGTAACGTTTTTTGTATGTTTGCCTTTACGTATTTTCAAGAAACTGGTCTTCTTATTTCAAACGTTTTTGTAGCCTATTGTGTTTGCAAGGATGCATCCCAGAACCATTTTCTCATCGCTCTCAGAATTGTAGAGTGATTCCAGTGTGAAGTGATAAGATTGTAAGTGGATTTCGCATTCTTTCTGATTTTGTTGTTCCACGGAATTGTATAAACCCTTTTATTTATTAAATACACGTACTAGAGTTTCGTTTTTGGCGTACTACGATACCCGAGGGTGATTAATGTATATTGCATTGTACTTCAAAATAGTGAGTACTGCGACAACAAGGACAATTTATATCAAATGTAAACTAACAGGACGTACCCTGAACCATCATTCGAGTTAAGTAGTTAACTATCATTCGAGTTAAGTGGTTATCCATCATTCGAGTTAAGTGATTAACCATCATTCGAGTTAAGTGGTTAACCATCATTCGAGTTAAGTGGTTAACCATCAATCGAGTTAAGTGGTTAACCATCAATCGAGTTAAGTGGTTAACTTTGAAGTCTTAAAAGAAGCCCTAAGGTCAGAGAAGGATCAAAACTTTTGTGCCAAAACAGTGGATCCTCGCTAGATTGTGTTACGGCTATTGGATTTAATTTATTTATTTTTTTTAATTGTTAAATCCAAATTTATCATTTAGGGTTTAATATCCATTAATTGGGAAATTATTCTAGAAAGTTTAGGCTGACCATCCTTTAATTGTAAACAAGTTTTTGACCTTGGCTTGTTGACCCAATTCCTGACCTTGCTTTGGACATTGTCAACAAGTCTCTGACACTATTGGTTAATTTCAAGGACAACTTTTTATTTTTAGTAATTAGTGGCTTATTTTCTTCTGGATCATTCTATTATTACGTGACTAGGTGAAGGTAGACTCTTCCTCTGACCTTCTATCAATTTCTAGAAAAGCGCGTGATCACTTGTTTACTTCAGAAGAACAGTTATATATAGCTGTATTTTGGAAGCTAACATTAGTAGATGTTTGGGTTTTATTATTATTAAGTTGTGTATTTCATGTTTGAGTGTTATGTCAATTCACTGAAGAAAGAGGATTTATTATCTATTTGGAGGAGAAAACATGTGCTGATAATTCATTTGGATGATAAATTAAACAAGAACTGCATCACGTGACATTGTCAGCCATTTTACATTACATCGTCAAGATTCGAACCTGGAACTATTAGAACATTTATTTATCAGGACTCTTACAATTCCATTAGTGGATTATTTTTGTGAATTCTATATTGGATTAATGTTGGATTTGATTCTCTAAAACTGTAAGTTTATTTATTTTATGAAAATAATTGTACTTAAATAAATTCATTGTTCAAGTTATACAAGCTTGTTAGTTTTCACTCTTTCTGTGTTGCTGCTTATTCGAGCCTAAGCACGTAACAATTGTACGTTTGTCAGATCATCAGATTGATTGTCGACCCTTGCAAAAATGTATCAGATCGTTTACAAAAAACGAATGCGACGGATTCACCTCTCATTAGTCTAAAAGGGGAAAAATTCCAAGAGTATTTTGGGTACAGACACTCGCCCAGAATGCCAAACTCGATACAGAAACTGGATGCAGGACAGAGTGACTCCAAATGCAAAGGAGCCGATGCGATGCTGCATCTTGCGATCAGGCCTGTACTGTACCCTCTGATGTAAGCTATACAGTACCGTCTTGCCGCCCTACTTTCTAAGCGGTAAGGTTGGTGTGCCCATCTATAGATCTCGAAACACGCTCATAAACAAGTCTGGTTACCACTAGCTCATTAAGAACTACACATGAAAGAAAAATCCATGTCTTCGCTGGTTTGCAATGGCTATTGTAATATTACTAGTTCATCAGAAATTTAAGGGATTTACTAAATGTTTGGAAGGAACCCAGTCCTAAATCTTTAATCAGCACAGGATTTGTCTATACAGTGCAGATACCAAATCCAATGTCTACTTGGGACAAGGTGTACAGAGTTAACGTTGTGGTTATAAACTCCACAAATGGTATTATCAAGAGAAACTAACCAGATTGTTAAAGTGCTGTCACTATATTCCTTTAGTCGGTCAAGTTCATTATGAAGAAGAAAGGATTCACATAGTGTACCTATGCAGCAATGAAAACACATTTACATAGACATTTATAAAGATTTAAGTACAAAGCCAACGACAGATTAGTTGAACACTTTCACTTTCACGCTACATGTTACCATATAAATTGTGTAAGGCAGTTGAATCCGGGAACTTTTTATAATATACACAAATGTTAACTACATATGTTCTGTAATTAGTGTGGTACCGAATGACGTTTCTGTAAATGATCATCAGATCAGAGTACATTCAGAATCTACAATCGAACTGCCTAGGCCAATTACTGACACATTGTACACATTTAAGTGAAACGCAAAGAACAAGTTTAATAGAAATGGCATTGACAGTTCAGTCAGTAGAATCTGAATGCTATAAGACGACTAATTACTTTCAAAATGTTCAAATAGTTCGACGTTGATAAACTGAAAAAACGTTGTATAGCTTGCCGTGGCACTACATTTTTTTTATCAGTGTTGTACCAAATGACACCTTAGAAGACAATGGATTACCAAGTACTTTAAAACACCGATTTTCAGATGATGATAGGATTTCTCTGAATCATGGACGACTCGTCGTGTTGTGTTAATTACTGAAATTTCTTGTGGCAAATGTATGAACAGTACATGCGAAGAAATGACAACCAAAACTTTATCTGAAAAGTACATGCAAAGATATGACAGCCACAACTTTATCTGCACACAACGAACCCATGGAGTTAAAAGTGCAATAAATGGTGATGGATATGACATCTGTAGCCCACTGCGAAGAAGATATTCGTCGAACTTTATCTACTTTTCATATTTACCACGAAGCGTGTATAGTTCGATGGATACACCAACAGATTTACAACCGAAAGGATAATAATGACTGGAAACGCCTTGAATTCAAAGCTTGGAAACAAGCGGTAGCATCGTGTGTTAACGATGAAAGAAAGAAAAATTAGGTTAATATATATTTGATTATCTTTACGTTGCTGTTGTATTACTCCCTTTATAGCCAACAGATTGGTCAGAATTATGGTAAATGTTTGCATACATTCATGTTACTTATACTGTTACTAGGCACATTAACCAACTACTATGGGCACAGTCAGCAATGTCCATAAACCCATTCAACCAAACATTTCCAGAAGTCACAAAGGAAGTGAAAGGAATTGATTGTCAATGGCCAGTTGGATACACCAACAGATTTATGACTGGAAGGACAATAATGACTGGAAGGACAATAATGACTGGAAAAGCCCTGAATTCATAACTTGCAATATAGTGAGAAAGAAGGAAAAACAAGATTTAAAAAACGTTGAGTATCATTTTGTTGTTGTTCTATAAACGTAAAACAAATCTAAATCTCAGAATGCCAAACAACTTCAAAGTTATGGCTGAATTCTAGTTTCTGAATGAAGGTCACATCAAGGATGGGAAGCAAAGTCTCTTCCATTTCACATGCTGATGGGTGGACTGAGATGTTCAGACAAAAGTGAAATTTATGACACGTGCGACCTAACACAGGTCACCTTAGTTAACCGTATTTAATAGCGTATTGTGTAATTTTACAAAAACTAACAGTTGGCTGACACATTACTACAAAAATGTCTACGAGAATAAATTTATTTTCTAGAAGTAAATCCTCGCGAAGCTCACGGGATCTTATATAACACTAGTCAAATACGTCTTATCTTGTATGACATAAGAAGAAGAAATTAAACGTTAGTTACCATGAAACAGGCATCATCGTAATGCCAGTAATTTTTAATTTACTCAAAATGTATTTTCATCGCACCATCGGTTGGATTGACCATAATGTGCTACAGGTTACAAGTCCAAGAGATAATTCTAAAGTTTTAGTTTTGGCACAATAGTTAGGAACACCACTGACTTACAACCGAACACTCTCGACTATATAGGATTTCGTATTAATTTGTTTCACGAGCCGTGCAAATGTTTCAAACAAAAACCGATGAACAATTTCCAGATATCAGCTACTCTTAATAATAATAATAATAATAATAATAATAATAATAATAATAATAATAATAATAATAATAATAATAATAATAATAGACCATATATAGCGCCTAATCTTTAGAAGCTCTAAACGCTTCACAACAACTATAATGATATGACTAGCAAAAAAAACCAATGACAAAAACCATGAAATTGGAAAACATAACAAATGCTGAAAATGTTTAAGGTATGAAACTTTATTAGGTCTTTAAGTTTGTTCTTGCAGTCGAAAAAAGTGCGTTTTATGAGCAATCATGAAAGGGATCACTGTGTCTTTGTGTATAATTTCAATGGGCAATTCATTCCTCGTTGCAAGGCCCAGGTATGCAAAAGAACTTTGTCCATATGACATCATAGTGGGAATAATGGTTATACAGTTGTCAGAAGAGGAGCGTAAGTATCTTGTTGGTGTGTACACATGAGTGAGGCTGGATAGGTATGTTGGACTGGAGTTCTTCAGTGAAACGTAGCACAGGGAACATATTTTTGGTTTTATTCTGAATTGAATGGATAGACAGTGTAGGGTACATAGTAGCGGGGAGGTGTGGTCTAATCATGGTACTCTAAAGTGTGTTTTGAACATTTTGAAGTTCCTGGAGTAGATTAACCAGACATAATTGAGTTACAATTGTCCATTCCTGAAAGTACTAATGACCACACAAGTGTTTTAGTGGCATCAACTGAAAGCTGTTTGCGAATGGATCTGATGCGTCTCAGCGCAAGATATGCAGCCTTGCATATGTTCATGATATGTTGGTGCAATGTAAGAGTATAGTCCAGAGTAACACCTAGATTTCGTACTGATTGTGTGAATTTAATGTTGGTGTTGCTGATATTTATTGTTTGTAGTAAAGGATGTAAATGAGAAAGTCTTTGTGTTGTGATCAGAATGTCATCAGTTGTGTCATCATTCATCTGCAGTTTGTTACATGTCATCCATAATCTCACATCAGAAATGTACCTCTCTACTCCTTGGATGGAAACACCAACTTCAGTTCGGTGGACATATTTGTATATTTGGATGTCATCAGCATACAATTAGTGAGACACTGGGTCAAGATATATGACACTTGAGAGCGGTTGAGTGTATAGAATTAATTGAACATGTCCAATAACAGAACCCTGTGGAACACCATAACATATATCAACGGAACTGGAGTGTATTCCATTTGCAGATACAATTCGTGTCCTGTTGACTAAGTAGGACATTAACCACTGAAAGATTGTCTTTTGAATGCCAAATACATGTTGGAGACGGTTATGTAATATATCATGGTCTACTGGGTCAAATGCTGTAGACATATCGGGGGAGGGGGGACTGTAATCTTTCAGCTATCCAAAGCAGAGAGAATGTCATTAACTACTTTTAGAGGAGTAGTTTCATTACTGTGGCAAGGTCGATATGCCCACTGAACATTGCTAAAAAGACTGTTTGAATTCAAATGAAATTCAAGTTGGGTTAGAACAAATTTGCCTAAGATTATTTTATACGGACAGGAGATTAGAAAATGGGCGGTAGTTCTTAATATCGTTATGGCCAAGTGATAGTCTTCAGCAGAGACTTTACAATGGTAGTTTTGAAAAATTAAGGGATATTCTCTGGATGAGAGAGATATAAATAACATTAGTTAGTGAAGGCTATATTAGGTCTAAGCACTCAAGCAGCAGTGCTATTTTAATTGGATTAAGTTCACATGACTTTGGCGCAGTCTTTATCAGGATTGTCCGTACTAAATCCATAGAGACAGGTTCAAACGCTTCTAATGGTTGTCGCTGAAATTATTACACATCGGACTCGCAAAACACTGAAATCATCAAAAATATGATAATGATAAAAGAGCATCGGTTGTCGCTTAACTTACTCAATAGCAGCAACAACATCATGAATACTATTTAAGTCAGCTTTACTACAATCCTGAAAACATTGTATCATGCAACTAAAACCAACCTCAAACATTTACGTCTGCAAGATGTACGACTATGGGTACAGTCAGCACGCTACAAACGCACATTCAATAAAACGTTTCCATAACATAGCAGGAATCGATCGTCAATTGCAAGCCTATTTGCTAATGTCTAATTTACTTTCGTTCAATCGAGGTTACAAATATTTGTTTTGTGTCTTCGATATGTGTTAAAATAAGCTTGTGTAATTCCTTTGATTCTTTAAAGAATTTTAGAATTAGTGTAAGCTTTACAAATCGCTTAAAATCAATGGGGTAAATATTTTATGTGATGGAAAACAAACAGTCAAATTCACCAAATTGCTTAACAAAGCTATTATCTTGAAACACGAAACTCACTGAGATGTGGTTTTGGCAGCTATCATTAATCCCACAAAAGTTCTTGAAAGTGGCTCCATACCTCACTTCTTTCAAATACTCAACGAACAAGTTAAAACTCACGTAAACAAATATGACCCTGTCTTATACGAATACCCCCCCCCCACCCCCGGAAAGAGCCATCAAGTCCCCAAACGAATATCCTACAAGAGACTTGCCTCAGAATATCATATTAATGCTAGAAATCTTGTGCAAACTATTTCGCCTATCATCAAAGATGAGTTTGACATAGCACTGGATAAAAGTAGACAAAGTGTACGGATCGAGTACCATTCAATTTCCTATTGTATATAATTAGATTTAACATAGAGCGAAAACACTGTCTTTTACATTTTGTCCAGATGGTTTGCTGTTCTTGGTGGAATGATTTTAATAATTCTGACCAAAGACACAAAAATAACTAATTCTAAACATAGTTTCGCTACGCTATGGAAATGTGAAAACCTATATTAAAGTTTGTATACTCTGATGCTGTCGAGATTGAGAAAACCTATATTAAAGTTTGTATACTCTGATGCTGTCGAGATTGAGAAAACCTATATTAAAGTTTGTATACTCTGATGCTGTCGAGATTGAGAAAACCTATATTAAAGTTTGTATACTCTGATGTTGTCGAGATTGACGTAATAGGTATCAGTCGCTCCGTTGTTGAGAATCATTCCTTTTCAAAGTGGATTCTGCCACAACTGGTAACGATTAAGGACGACAAAGTTATTACTTTCACCGTAAATAATGTGCGTCCTCATTATCTTCATGTCAGTAAATCGTATTTTGACCGTATCGATATCGTGAAAAGAGAGATCATTGACATAACATTCTATTCTCTAAGGAAACATCATCGTGTAACTACATTTAAAAACGATTCTTCATCGAATTATAACATATATATCATGTGTAGTGTGGAGTCGCTGGAAGCAGCAGAGGGGGTTTTGGTTACAAATTCCCCACAATTAATAGTCCCCGAAAACGATCATTTTACAAATATTTTACAATTATAAAACTTCCTAGAAAAATATCTTTGATATAATTCCCGAAAACTCATTCTAAGACTTCCTAGAAAAGAAATTACTAAACTATTCTTAAATTAGTCATCTGATTATTAAACTATCATTTTATTGACTTTATTTCTCAAGGAAAACTTATTTTTTAACTAATTTTATTTCGATGACTATTATTTTGGGGAATTTGAAACCAAAACCCCCTCTGCTGCTTGGCCATAATTTCAAATTTAATCTAAAATATAATTTTAAAAATATAATTTATAAATTTTTATTTAATGATAAATTCTATCAAGTCCAATACGATATCTTGTCAACGGATCATGTAATGCAATAGTTATAAATCCATGTGGAGTTCGTTGAGCATTACTAAAGTAGTTTTTAAATTTATTAAAATCCATTTCAGAACACCACGTTTGCCAAATATTTCTTAACGTATGAATATCAACACCATTAAATACAGAAAGTAAATTACAGATATCTCGTATTACTTTAGGAACTTGAGTATATCTCTGAGTAACATAAATAATATCAGCATTTTTATGCCTACCACGTGAAAATATAAATTCAGGATTTTTTTGTTTATCAAGCATAACATCATCGTAAACCACTAAGTTATTTTTTTCTCTATCAAGATCATTTACAGACGGAGCTTCATCAATATCTGTTATAAATTCAATTCCATCTTCTCCTGTAACTTCTAAAATTCGCTCATTAAAATCTTTTAAGACTTCATAACATCGTTGATCATCAACGCTAGGTGCAATTAAATATAATTTATCCCATTTCAAATGTCTCATTATCATATCAATTAATAGCTGAGTTTTACCAGATCCAGAAGGTCCAATAATTATCATTCTTATTGAATTCGGAAGTATTGGATTGTGTTTCGGTTTTTCCTTTTTCCGTGTTGCTGAATAATCAATTACACTCATGTCCATTATAGTAAATAATATTTATGGATTTATATTGTGTGAAATGTAAGAAGCGTACCCTAACAATTAATGAAACTACAGTTGCAACAAAAAATAACCGCATGGCACTTTCAGGAAATTGTGAAATTTGTAAAACAAAAAAATTTAGATTTATTAAAAAAAAAAAGCTGGTGATATAGCTGCATCATTATCAAAACTCCCTGGAACTCCATGGGCAAAATATCCAGGAGAAAAACATCTTCCCGGTTACAGTTATTGCGGACCTGGAACTCGATTAGATATTAGATTAAATGCTCAGAATCAGCCTAATCCAGGTGAAAACCCAATTAATTCTATTGATGAGGCTTGTCGTGTTCACGATATAGCTTATCGAAGTAATAATATTGAACAACGGCATCTCGCAGATGTAAAATTAATTCATGCGATAAATGCAATTCCAAATAAAAAATTAAGAGAAAAGTTAGCTTCTTGGTTAATAAAAACTGCAATGAAAGGTAAAATATTATTTGGTAACTAAAAATTATTTTACATATGGAATCTATTTATTATTCTCCAAGAGGATATTGGAAAGGTTATGCAGCAATTAGAAAACTTGCTAAAGCTGCCTCAGTAAAATATAAAACTGCGAAAGATTGGTTGTCTAAACAAGCTATTTGGCAAATTTATCTTCCAGGTCCTAAAAAGATAAATTATTCTCATTTTGATGTTATTGTACCAAATGAAGTTCATCAAGCTGATATATTATTTCTTCCTAATGATAATGGTTATAAATACGCATTAACAGTAGTTGATATCGCTAGCCGATATAAAGAAGCAATACCATTAAAAACTAAATCTTCCACAGAAATTTCTGCTGCATTTGAAAAGATTTATAATAAAGGTCCACTAAAATGGCCAAATCTATTACAGGTTGATCCAGGTAAAGAATTTCAAGGTGATGATATATCTGTTATGAAAAATCATAATGTCTCTATCAGACGTGGACATATTGGAATACATCGTGATCAAGCAATTGTAGAACGATTTAATCGAACTCTTGCTGAGCGATTATTTAGATACCAATATATGAAAAAATTTATTCAAGAAACGCGATGTCGTGAATGGGTTTCAATATTACCAAAAGTAGTTTCTGCAATCAATAATGAAGTAACTCGAATGATTGGTATTAAACCTAGCGATGCGATTAAAAAAAATATGTGCCCAATCAAAATATTTCTAACAAAAAAATCAAAGAAAAAATTATTTCTAGTGATGTTACTGTAAGATATTTATATGAGCCAGGAGAACTTGAAGGCGGTAGAGCAAGAGCTACTGATCCTATTTGGAGTATTACTACACATAAAATATCATCATTGGTACGATCTTCATCTAGGCCAGCAATCTATAAATTAGATTCATCAGCACCTCAGCGAGGATTTACTCGAGAACAATTACAAATTATTCCTAATGATACTCAATTACCGCCACAGAAAATCTAAAAGATTTTTAAAATTAACATTTTCTTACATTACAATCAAGACATGTTAATCTTTACATTACCAACAATATTTCCAAGATTGTTATCTATTCTATCAACAGTAAATTGATAACGATCTAAAGGATAATATCTCCAACGCATTATACAATTACAAGATGCACAATGATTATCTTGTTTATCTTTTAATGATAAAATTAATTCTCTATTAATATTAAAACTTCTATTTTTTTCTTTATCTTGTTTTTTGTATCCTAATAATTTTTTCTCAACAATATATATATCAACTTCAGTAATATCTGCAATATCATCAATCATCACTCTTCTTAATTGGCTAATTTTTCTGGCTCTAGAAACTGCTAAATATACTAGATTTGACCACTCAATACGATTATCAATAATCCAAATAGTTGTATCTATAGTTAATCCTTGTGAAGAATGTATTGTAGCAGCATAACCTAAAACCCAGGAATCATCTTTTAACGCATCTTCAACAATTCCAAGATCAACATATATAATTTCATTTTTACACATTTTTTGTTTACCGCCGCCAGGAATATCAACTAGGATATTTTGTTTTCTAGTATCAGTTGGTCTATAACATAATGGCACTTTTTCATTAGGAAACTTATCTTTGTGTATTTCATATAACCGCTTTTGAATATCATCTCGAGTTATTTTTCTACTAGCAAATACTATATCATTAGGCTTCCAAGATTCCCAGAATTCATCTTCAGGAGTTTCAGGAATACATTCTCTAAAAGTTTCACATTGGACACGATTAGATTTTCTCCAAATTTTATTTTTTAAATCTTTTATTTCTTCGTCTAAAGATCTAAAATCATCCGTTATTTCCTCATAATAGTCAACATTATTCTTCAACCATTCATGCGGTGAATCACCAGCAAACGGCGGTGGTTGTCCATCATCTCCGCATAATATAACTTTAGTATTCTTTTTTGATAACCAAGCTAGAAATATTTTTAACATTTTTAATGATACAGTACAAACTTCATCCCACATAACTACTTTTGGTATAAATTTATCTCCCATTCTTTCTGGAGTCCATACATCACCTTTCCATCTAAAAAACCCATGATAAGTACCAGCTGAAATTCCTCTTTTTGATATATCCTCACTAAGTTTATGAGTATGTGTTAAAGCTTTTATACTAGAATTTTTATAACATCTAATAACTCTTTCTGTTTTTCCAGATCCTCCAGGACCCATTAAATAAACAATTTTATATCTTGTTATAGGATCTAATACAGATGGCATTATAGAATATTCTGGATTTTCTAAATTCTTTCGATAATAACTATCTAATATTTCAACATTAGCGTGATTATTATAATCGTGTAATTTTTCCTTCTTGATTTTCCAATTTCCCCAACCTTCTCCTAAATGTGGTTCAACAATATTCAAATATTTCTTATCAAAATACATTGAATCAGTTGCAACTCTTACAGCAATATTAGGAAAATTATTTATCATAGAAAACAAATTAATACTTGTATAAGCCAACATAGAAGCTCTTAAATGTGCCCATTGAGAATTTTCTCCATCTAAATAAGTTACAATATTTCCGCATTCTTTTCCATTTGATAAAAATGCTTTTCTACTAGTTACAAATCTGCCGTTATCAGTAAGATGTTTAATTATAATTTGATATTCAATTGGATCAATTATTAATCTTGTAGAACATCTAGCGTTATTATATCTTCCGCCTTGTGTAAACTTCCCAATAATCTTTCTGCCGTAATCCTTTGCGGATTTTTCTCTAGCACTATACATTTGTTTAGCAAATTCAAGAATTTTTTCATCATTACAATCAGGATTATATTTTTTAGCTTTTTCTATTTCAATATTCAAATCTGGCTGAGGAAGCCAAACTTCTTTTTGAGAATTATAACTTATTATAGCTTCGCCAACTATTAATGATAGTAACATACCACAATCTAGCATATATCGTAACAACACTATAGGCATCCAGGATTTCTCAGACATGTGCTTGCCTATCCAAAGATAGCTACAAGGATGTAAACCACTTTAAGTTCAAACGATAATACTCTAGCAAATCCTGTTAAATCGAATTCGGGTAATTCTCCATTAATAGCTACTCTCGTCATTTCATGCGTAGGATGCCCAAAACGTTTAAAATACTCAGCACATTTCCCCATTCCTAGAAATCCTCCTGGATAACTAGCATTCATATCAGCTGCGATTAAATTTTTATTAATATATTTACAATTCCACAAACCTCCATGTCCGTACTTAACACAACTTAATTTTACATCGTCAAGAAATCCTTTCGGAGTTTTTCTCCAGGAATTCTTTTCACGTGCGTAATGCGCAATAACAGATGGAACTGTAAAACTATTATTTAATATACTATCATCAAATTCATCTATAAAAGAGCCGGTAACATTCTTCATACGATTATTTAATTCTTCTACACGATATAATTCTCCATTAGGTCTAACAAATTGATCATACTCACTATCATCATCGCTTCTAAATAACCACACTGAAATTGGATCATTTTTATTTATTTCTGTAATAACATCAAATAATCTTCGTTCATACATTCTCTCGCCATATTTATCGGGAATATATTTTACATTCCTACATGGTGGAAATTCTGTTATTGTAGAACCCCAGGCATGTCCATTATGATCTATAATTTCTATTGGTACTTTATTTGACTTATATCTACATTTATGTAATACTTCTCCAGTTATTGATTTAACTGTTATCGGAAATCTCAATATAGTTTCTAATTTAGCGACATCATTTATTGAAGCGCAACCTTTCTTATCTACCATATTTCCCCATTTTGTTATTTTCTCAAATCGTTGATCAGTTAATTTCTTTCCTTTTCTAGAATTTCTAAAATGTTCCATAACTCGTTCAGCAACACAATTTATAACTTCTGAAGTTTTCATTGGATACATTTTATCGTGATCAATATCGATATGAATTTTATATAATCCGTATATCATAACTGTCATAGGATAATCTCTATTATAATACTGGCTATCAATCCCAATTAACGCTCCTGGATTCATATCACGACTAAAAATGATATTATTTTTTTTACGTTGATCCATTATAGGATTATAATTATCTTGAATTACCCATCGAGGTGTATCATCGTCAAATAAACCTTTATCCCATTTAATCCACTTTAATTTGCTGTAATATCTATTCCCATCAAGTAATGATAATATATTCATGGCGCGCGTTTCGTCCATCGTATAATCTACGGTAGTTTTTTTTCCTACCTTTATTCGAAATGTAATAAAAACATGGGAAGCTCCATGTCGATAAAATTCTTTCTTAGCAAGTTTTATCAATTTGATAACCTTTTTATCCCTAATTCCCTTTAGCGAAAGTCCTGATTTTTTATCAAGAAAAAAGTTTTTCATTTTCATATATACAATTATAATATATATTTAATTGAAAAAAACAATTAAAATTTATATTTAAAAAGATAAAATAAAAATATATATTATATATGACTACTAAAAAAGTCACTCTCGAAAAATGCGAATGGCTGCCAATCGGTAGTAAAGAAAAATGTGGAAGAAATTGCGAAAATAAATATTGCTACACTCATATAAGAAATATCAAACGAGGAAGTATAGGACCAAGGCCATGTATTGTATGTGGCATTGGAGTTCGAGGAAAGGTCCAATTATGTTCTAATCATGGAGCTCAAAACTATCGAACGTTAAAATTGTATTACGACACACATCAACATATAAAACATCGTACAGAAATTGTAACTAATGAAAATGATTATCTAAAAAAAATAAATTGTAATTCAATTAATTATAGAAATATATATAAATGCAGGAAGAAAAATTATTTCGACGACATGAAATTTACAAAAACTACGAAGCTGCTCCTGATGGTACTATAAGAAATATACGAATAAAAAAAAATATCGGTAAAATAAATAACGCTGGATATTTACAAGTTGGAATTTATAATTCAGGAAAAATGAAATGTTATAGAAATCATCGATTTATAATAGAGGTTTTTAAAGGAGAAATTCCACCTGGGTATGTTGTTGATCATATCGATGGAAATAAATTAAATAATCATATCGATAATTTACAAATTATTACTCCAAGAGAAAATATACTTAAAAGGAATATTACTGGAATTATTTACGTACCTAAACCAGTTATATGTGAAGATACAACTTTCCCATCATTAAATAATGCTGCGAAATATTTTAATATAAATATCGCTTCAGTAAAAAGATCAGCTGATGGTGTAATTAAATCAACATTTTCACCAAAATTTAATCGTAAAATATCATTTCAATATGTAAAACGTATTTAACGTTTTTACAAATGCAAAGTATTATCAAATTCTTCTGCGAATTTTGTGATAGTTTTTTCTTCTTCAAAAACATCTCCAACTGCTCTCAACATTGTTGTTAGTAATCTGGAAATTTCTAGAAGTTCGATTAAAACGTTATCATTTTTATCTTGTTTTAGCTGATAAATTATTTGATTTCTTAGACGAATTAAAGTCTTTACTACACGATACTCAGATCGGTATGTTGGATAATCTTTAACTCGTGCTGATTCTATTTTATTAAATTCATCGTCTAGATAATTCGAACTGAAATTCTTTAGATTCACATGAGGAGATTTTTTTTCGTTTATTATTTTAACGATTTCTGGAATTTTATTTATACGATCAAGTTGTTCAGCTAGTGCGTCGACGTTACTTTGGTTCATTATATATATATATATATATATATATATATATATATATATATATATATATATATATATATATATATATATATATATATATATATATTTTAAAATCTAATTAGATTTTATCATTGTAAAATGCAATTTCTCTAATTGATTTCCTTGGGTTATTTACCTAAAGCAATTTTTAAATTGGTAAAAATCCGGATAAATCCAGTAAAAATAATTTCAAACAGCTTTTTCTTATGGAAATTAACATAGGAAATCGACCACTTTACCCTACGATTTTTAAGAATGATTTTTGATGAAAAATGATCAAAAATGATAAAAAAATGAGTGAAAATCATCAAAAATCCAGATAAAACCGGTAAAAATAATTCCAAACAGCTTTTTCTTATGGAAATTAACATAGAAAATCGACCACTTTACCCTACGATTTTCTGGCAAAATGAGTAAAAATAAATGAAAAATGAGTGAAAATGAGTAAAAAATCAGTAAATATTTCAATATTTTCACAAAAATCAGTAAATATAAAATTATTTATAAAATTAAAAATTATTTATAAAATTAAAAATTATTTATGATTATAAAAATCATTTATGATTTTACAAACAGACTAATCTGCAAAACTTCATTTCGTAAATCAATTAAATTTCCAGACTGATCAGTAAGTTTAAAATTAATTTTTGTTAAATATTTATTGTGACATCGCATATATACAGGATTTATAGGATTCTCAACAATTAAAGTTCCAGGTGGAACAGTTGGAGCAAATGAATATAAAATATAACCTTGTTGCGCTTGATTTGTTTGTTCAAGATCTATTTGATAACTTCCTTCAATAATATCACAAACTAAATTCAATGCAATAGCTGAAGAAATATTTACGTTCATCGGCGCGATATGTTTACCGCCACCATCTGAATCATTATTATATTTAAGGGTTTTTACTTCTGGTGAGGTTAGTACTTTCCATTCATCGTGAACTTTCTTAAATCCGATTTCAATGGCCTCCTCGAGAGATTTTTTAAGTTCCTTAGGTTTATATCCAGGAATTTTAACTCGTGAAAAATTAATTTCCCCTTCGTCCGTTAGTAGTTGTAGTCCTACTTCCTTCGCTTCTTCGTTAATTTTCGTGAAAAATATTTTCATATCATTAATTATTTTATTGCATGTTTGTACAACACTTATAAATTCATCTTTAGTGAGAGAGCCAGATTTAAGTGATATTAATAATAATGAAAAATCATTATTCATTGCTAAGAAATTGTCTCTGATTAAAATAACTTGATAAATAACTTCATTATTATCAGCATTTATAAACTTACCTGGAGAATAATCTTTATAAGTTTTTAATGGGAAATTAGTTGCTAACTTATCAGTGATATAGTTATCCTTTACAGGTTCTGGATATGATATTTTAATTTGATCATCTGGTGGCGGTAATTCAGGCCAGCCTAATACTGATCTTATAGAACTTTGATAGATATCTACAGCATATCCTTCTGTAGAAATTTCAATTGCAGAAGATAATGTTGGTTCATGAACTGTTATAGCAATTTTTGATTCTTTTCCAGTAAGATTTTTTATTCTCCGCTGAAATTCTTCATTAATTTGTTCGATTTCATAAGATCCAGTTGGTATTGAAACAACATTCCAATCTGGAGTTCCGTCATCCTTATCTTTATACGAAAATACAAGAGAATTATTTGGTTGTTGACCAGCAAATGTTTTTGATCTAATATTAGGCCAACTATAATATACACGTAATTTAGCCAGCGCTATTTCTTTTACAGAAACTGGAATAGGAAAATTAACACTAAATTCTGGGGTTCTTGATGATATTGAAATCATACTGTTTTGCATTGGATTTGTGTTTTCAACTATCTGTTGTAAAAATCTTTCTGCCATTATTCAATAAAATTATTCTAATTTCAATTGAGATTTCTAATTTCAAATTAGATTTCTAATTTGTAAGTTCCATATGTAAGAAACATTAAACTATCCTCAGTTACTTGAGGCCAATTAATTGCTTTTCTGATACTACTTTGATAAATATCAATTACAATATTTTCTGCTGTTATTATTATAGTATTATAACTAATTATAATTGGAGAGGTATTTTCTCCATAATTCTTCGAATTTATAACTAAATTTATATGTCGATTTAGTTTTTCATTTAATTCTTCTATTGTATAATCACCTGGAGGAATTCCAACCGTATACCATTCCAATGGATATTTCCATGAGAAAACAATTGAATTATTTTCTGGTGAAATTTTATATAGATTATTCTTATTTTTTATTATTATCATTATTAAAATTACAAAAGAATTTTTAATTGTAAAGTAATTTTTAATTAACAGATTTTTTTATTGCAATATTATACATGTCAGTAATATTTGAAAATTCTTCTTCAGTTATTTCTTGATCGGAAATTGATGAAGAAATTAAAGCCGTTAATTCTGAATATGCATTTGTTGCTATTAAAAGTTTTGAAGTATAATCACGAAGTTTATTTTCGGAACATGAAGATATTTTTTTTGTTACTCCGGTGAAAACACCTGTGAGGGTTGCCATTGCTGATATAATAATAGGAACTACAATTGGCGGAGTCATTGTAACTGAGGATAATATTATTCCAGCACCTGCTATAAATCCAGAAACTGAGTATACAGTGACATCTAATATAGATGCTCTTCTTAAGTATTTTTTCTTTTTTATTGTATAAACATCTATATAATTTTGTAATTTTTGTTGATATTCTTTTACAGTGTCATATCGATACTGAGATGGTTCTATTGACATTTTTATTATAAATATGTTTCTCAAATAGAATTGTTTTTCACAATTTAAAATCTTTCAGATTTCTGACACATATTCTAAAATCCATCTTACTGATGCTCTAACTATAGTTTTATCAACAGATGTAAAATCAATTGTTAAATTATTAGATTGATTAGATTCATTTTCAGTAAGTATCATTACTGTATTAAGTCCCTTACCAACTTCAGTTAAAAGTGCAATATCTGGTGTTAATTTTATATTAGCTATAAGATTAAATTGATGTTTAGAAATTATTGAAAATCTATAAATACCTTTAATTTTAATTGTTAAGTTAACTGTATTAAATTGTTTATCGATATATTCAACTGATCCTTTATCAACAACATAAACAAGATTTTTAATACTGTCATGCGGTATTTTTATTTTATCAAGTTTTGGAGCTATTTTTGGAAAGTCTTCTTTGACCGCATCTGTGATTATTTTAGGATCATCAATAGATTTCTTATTGTCATCAATAGATCTTCTATTGATTGTTATTAAATCCGAAATTGATTTTGTATCGCGAATAACACCTATTTGGTTATAAATGGCAACTATGTCATCTGAGGATTTTTTAAGACCTACTGTGATATCAGCAAGAGTTGTTGTAATTTCTTCCGGTTTAATATTTTTTTTACCTAAAAATTTCTCAATAACGTTATCTGTAATATTAAAATTCCTGCGAAGTGTAGTAAAACTTGTTAAATGAATCTCATATTCAGCTCGTAGTTGTGTTATATTATCAATTGCAGCTTTTATTTTTTCAAGATTTGGTGTAGTTACAGGTGGATTTCCAAAGAATTCTAACACAGGTTTATCAATTTTATGAATTATATTGCGTTGAACTAAAGTAAAATTATCAAATGCGGCTATATGATTATTGTAATTACTATGAAGATCATAAATAGTTTTTAAGGCATTGTCAACAGTTGATAATTTATCTGTTATAGTTGTTATAAGTACACCTGGTTTAATTTTACCATCTCGGGTAAATAAGACAATATTATTCTCCGTAGCGTCTCGCCGTTTAACTAAAATATCATCGAGAGAAACATTACTAGATTTTAATTTTCCTTGTTTATCTTGAAATATAACTATTTCATTAGGATCTACACTAGCTAAATTTAATGTTTCAGAAATTTCATCTTCAATTAATTTTTTAACATCTTTACGATCAGTGGATTTTTCAGATTTTTTTTTATCTTTTGATAAAGATCTTCCCCAAATATCTACCATTATGTTAAATCTAATAGATTTTTAATTCAATTACTTTTGCAATTTTCCACTAGTATAATCATTTACAACTAAATGAGGCGGTCTAGATGGAAATTTAGATATTTTCTCAAGAACATTTAAAACCGCTCCGGTGGCCTAGTGGTTAGAGCGTCCGCCCCGGAAGCGGGAGGTCGTCGGTTCGATCCCCGGCCGAGTCATACCAAAGACTTACAAAAATGGTACTAACAGCTGCCTCGCTTGACGCTCAGCATTAAGAGGTAATTGTTAGGACTGGTCGGCCTGGTGTCAGGATAATGTGACTGGGTGAGACATCATGCTACATGTCTGCGGCATGATGTCTCGGTGCTAGACATCACTATAAACTGCCTCAATGCAGACATCGTAGCGATATGACTGAAAAATTGTTAAAAGCTACGTTAAAAAAATCCTAATCAAACAAACAAACAAGAACATTTAAAACTTCTCTTTCACAAATTGGAGGATCAGTTAATTTCTGTGTTGGTAATGTTGAATAAAAAATGTTGTTAAAATTCTTCGAATTTGAATCTTTCGAAACATATCGCATAAATTCCTGCGGCGGAGGTAATCCATATGAATCGAAATAAACAATTCCTCGCGGATCAATTGCATATGCAACCCAATGTGTTCCAGATCCAGTACTTTTATCAAGATTAATTATACCAGTTTCAATATTATTTGGTTTTATCGGTAATTGATCTCTCATAAAAACACCTCTGAAGTTTTTTTATATTTTTAATTTTAGCTGCATTAATTAAATCAAAATTGGACATAGGAATTATTTCATCAGCCTTAGACCCGATCCTCTGTAATTTCCTGGTAGTCTTAGTCCATTTCCCTTTTTTTTATAACCTTTTCCGGCTATCTTCTTTACTGCCATTCCTGCTGCGGTACCTAAAGGTCCTAAGGCCGCTGCCTTAGCTACTGCTGGAGCTGCTGCGGCAATCAATCCTGGAATTAATCCTAACAGTGGAAATATACCACCAGTCTTTTCCATGTTTTTAATAGCAGCTGTAGAAAGAGTAACTTGAACTCCTTTTTTTTCCTTAAGCGCTTTATTAAAATGGTTAACTTGAGTTTTTGTTAGAGATAATTTATTCACTCCACCATTCATTTGATTAGGTTTTAGAGTTATTGTAGTTCCACATTGTTTAGCTGATTTAGATTGTAATTTTTTTAACTGCCCAGGTGTCAAGGTGACATTGATATTATTATACGACATTATACAAAATAAGTTTATTCTAAAATAAAAATTTTAAAATAATTTAAGAATTTTGAAATTCGAAAATCTACAGATTTTCTACTGGTGCATCCACCAATCTCATTTTTCCACCAGCACCTTCGAGTATCATTGATTTATCACTAAGAATAACAGTAATTGCTCTGTAATTATCGAAAAGTAAAGCAGCTCCTATTGCTGGTGGTGGTGGACCAAGAGGACGGGTTACACGAGCACGAAAGTGTATATCAACAACAGATTGTCTCATTAAATCAAGATGTTCCAATGAAAAGTAATAAATTGGATATAGATTTTTAAATTCATATTGTGATATTTGTAGACCAGTATCAACATTTTGATCGCGTCCCATATACGACAACATGTTATGTTATGATAAGCTCTTGCAATATGGTTAGTGGCATAATCAAGTTGTATATCCTCTGCTGGTTCGTGTTGTCCATTTATTTTCAGTGAAACTTCATTACATCCAATTTGATCAAATATCATATGGGAACGTTCTTGATTATCTACTCGCGCTTTATTCTGCAATGCAATAAAAATATGTCGTGGAGCAGAAATACCTTGTCGTGCTGCCAAATGCCATGTAAGTATACCATCAAGATTAGAATTCATGGTATCTGTTGACACTGACAACCAACTCAACAATCTCTTTCCTCCTTGATCCATAAATGATAACAATCGTGGTTCTATTGATAATGATGGAGTCAACACTGGCATCCATAATGTTAGTTTTGATAAATTAACTTTACCAGGGGCACCACCAGTGCGCCAAATTGCATTATTATCATCACCTTTTCTTACTAGTGCTATTGTATGTTTTACTCCATAGATAACTTTTCTGACATTTCTACAAAATCCAAATATGTGATGCAATGGAATTGCACATGAAAACCTTCTTCGTTCCCCCTGTAACATTGCTACTCGTGTTGCAAATCCTAAGTTGTAATTGGAAACAGCATCTATGACATCAAAATCAGCAGCTGGTCTTACATATCCGGCTGGTGCTGGATCAACTGCAGTAGCTCGTGTTGCTTTTACTCTAGAATACTGGACATGCTCAGCGTTATCAGTAATATCTTTCGAGAACATTATAGATGGACCTGCTGATCTAGTATAATCATCAGAGTATCTTGCTAATCCAATTATTGTTGTTGCAACATCAACCTCGCGTTCAATAGATTCGATTTCTCTTCCATCGATGAGATATCTAGCACTTTCAAATAACGCCATAATACCATTGTTAACAAAACCTATTCGAGCACCTGCTGGATATACTGCATCATCAGCTTGTATAAGTTCACCTTCAAATTCAATAAAAGTTTCAGCGGGTAAAAAGTATTTACTTGTATCATGGACCTGAAGTTCAATTCTTCCACGAAAAAAATTGATAATCGCGTACAGAAGTATCTTTAAGTACTGGAGCGTCCATGTCAAATGCAGGATCAGGATTTGGTTTGAACATTTTATTATATACATAACGGTCTAAATTAAAAATTATTTTATAAGTTTACAATTTTATCTACGTCTTTGACCTCTATAATTTCCAAGACCACTTCCCGTTATCATATTTGCTGTTATATTATCTTGAGCGGTCATTAATGATTGTAGTTTTTCATCTACTGCATTATTTATTATTTTACTAACCTGCGTAGGCATAATTACAGTAGATGGTAATGGTCCTTGTTTCTTTTGAGATCCTTTATTTTGAGATCCTTTTCCTTTATTTCTGCTGCGAACTAATGATGTTATTTTATCTTTCACAGTTGTAAATGCCTTCCCAGCAAGATCACCAATAGTACTAATGCCCTTATCCTTGATAACATCAATAGCTTTCATTGACAATTGTTTTGCTAATGGCGCTACTTTTGGTGCCATTCTTGAAAATAATCCCATTATAGTATTACCAAGACCATCTCCATAGTACGCCTGGTATTTTGGTAATCTTGAGTTTACCACATAGACATTAGTTGGTTTATCATGGTTGTAATGTATTATCATTTTTAATATAAAAACATCAATAAACTTTCAATTTAAAATCTCTTAGATTTTCTTTTACAATTTTGATTTTAATCACTAAAGTAATCTAATTTATACCGATGAGGAGTATTTTCTATTAATTCTTCAACTAATTCTCTGTAGGTGTGAACATCCATAATACCGCCTTGGAATAATCGTCTACAAATATCAGACGCCTCATTAATTATTTCTGGTGAATTATTTCCTGCTCGTTTTCCTCCTATGAGAACTTTTAATCGTGATATATCATTGACTATACTTTCAGGACATGTTACGCTAGAGTTTCTAACAGAGTGAAATCCACTTCCTTCTTTAGTTTTTAGTTGTTTTTTTTCTTTTATTTCCTTCTGTTTTTCTTTTTCTACTACCATTGCTAATTCTCGTGCATTTCGCTCATATACATGAAGCCCTTCCGCAAATTCTTTATATGCTAGACTATTTTTATCTAAATAACCTGTAATATTTTGATTTATTTTAAATACCCAATCAACATACTCTTCATATTTTACTTTATATCCTGGTTTTAAAAAATCTTTTTTTGAATGAAAACTTGAAGCAGCGAAATTAGCTAATTTATAATAATCTTTTGGACCCAATATAGTAATTTTTTTAATTGCGGCTATACCACCTTCAGTAAATTTATCTATAAAAGGAGTATATTTTTTTCGAGCTGTATTTTGAAATATTTTAGGCGGGGGAATAATATCTACTTCTCCTTCCCCTTCATCTTCTCTTTCCTTTTTATCTTCTTGTTGTTCTCGTTCTCGTTGTTCTCGTTCTCGTTCTCGTTGTTCTATATTGGTTACTATATCAACAGGAAGTGTTTGTAATGACTTTTTCGTTTGTTTACCTCGTCGTGCTATTTTCTCTAACACAGGAAGAAGCGGCCTTTCTTCTCGTTTTCCTTCCTCAGGAATTTCTCCATATAACGCTTTTTCAGTTGCCTTTTTGACATCTGTAGTTGCTATAACAATTGGTTTAAAAAGTTGTTCAGAACCTTCTGTAAAATCTGTTAGAGATTCTTGACGTTGTTGGAGTTTATTTCTAACAGAATCCCTAAGTGGAATAAATTTCTTTATTGCAGCTAATCTTTCTCTCGCTAATCTAGTGGTTAATGATTCTCCGACCATTATTGTAAAATGGTTATATATGATTAATAGTTTTTTTTTAAAAAAGATTATACATGTAGTTCTAAAAAATTATATTTTTTATCATTTACACTAATACTGTATAAAAGTTTTCTAAACTTCATATTTTCATCTTTACTTTTATTTAACTCTTCAATTTTTTCTTTATGAGTATTAGTTAATGTATTTAATTCCTTATTTAATTTAGTTATATTATTATTTAAGTTAGCAATTTCTTCTTTCTGAATATTATTTAATTTAAGATATTCTGTAGAATCTTTTAAACTTTCAATTTCTTCTTTTAATTTTTTAATCATTTTAACTTGACTTTTAATTTTATCTATAACAGACTCAATATATGACTTTAAAGAATTAATTTCATCTACACGTTCTTGATTTTCAGTTTTTAATTTATCAAAATCAGCATATTGTTTTTTTAAGGAATTAACTTCATTAACTTGATTAATTATAATTTTTTCTTTTTCTTCTAATTTTTCATTTAAATTATAATTTTTAGTTTGCAATAAAGTTAAACTTGAGGATAAATTACTATATCGATTTTCTAATAATATTATTTGCTCTTGCTGTTGTTGATTTTTATTTTCTAATATTACTATTTGCTGTTGATTTACTCCTTTAGATTTTAATAATTTTATTTCTTCTTCATATTGTTGAATTTTATTTTCTTGTTGATAATTTTTTTGTTCGAGAATTTTTTTAATGTTCGAGAATTTTTTCTTCTTCAGGAATTTTTTCTTGTTCGAGAATTTTTTCTTCTTCAGGAATTTTTTCTTGTTCGGGAGTTTTTTGATAATTTCCAATAATATCAACAATACGACTTAATATACTATTATTTGTAATTCGTTTATTTATTGGGCTGCCCCAAATGGAATATAATCTAGCAGTACCAATATGATATTGTGATGTAATTCTTGAAACAGGAATTTTACCTTTTAACTGAATAATATTTTCAATATCTTTTTCAGATAATACTGTAGATTTTATCGGCATTATATTTAAGTATTTTTTAAAAATCTTATAAAAAATTATTAATAATTAACGATATTTTTAAAAATAATTATTTTATAAAAGTTTGAAATTATGGCCAAGCAGCAGAGGGGGTTTTGGTTTCAAATCCCCCAAAATAATAGTCATCGAAATAAAATTAGTTAAAAAATAAGTTTTCCTTGAGAAATAAAGTCAATAAAATGATAGTTTAATAATCAGATGACTAATTTAAGAATAGTTTAGTAATTTCTTTTCTAGGAAGTCTTAGAATGAGTTTTCGGGAATTATATCAAAGATATTTTTCTAGGAAGTTTTATAATTGTAAAATATTTGTAAAATGATCGTTTTCGGGGACTATTAATTGTGGGGAATTTGTTACCAAAACCCCCTCTGCTGCTCTGGACAACGAGGGTATGCTGACAGAGATATATTAGAATCGGCTTTTCATACGGTAGTATCCATCTTGAAACCAATATTCACTCGAGGATTGTATTAGAAGTTGCAACTTTGACGCAGTGAGAATGGACAAAACCCCAAACAAATTGTTTGAAAGCAAGGCAAAATACGCTGATTCAGATTAGAAACGAACCTGTAATGTCGCCGAAGAACGCCTATGAATTCACGTCGCACAGGCGAAGTCACTGCTTACTCCTTTACGTTATATGAAGGACAAAAGAAGCGGGAGGAGACGTAGAATACGACTCAGACATTTCAAACATGACCAGATAAAATGTAGCAAAGAACAGGCAAATATCATGACGTTCTTGATAATTGAAACAAACTGACTCACCGACATTCTTGCAAATGTTCCAGAAGCCAATAGATTTAGTCGCACAATGCTGTGATTGCGTTTGGTACAACTTCATTATTTGACATATTTTTTCACTTCAGCTCGGAGCGAGTTTGAAATCAAACGACAACCCGAAGATTGCATCGATTCGAATATAATAAATTAACCTGAAAGTCAAAGTTTTTAAGCGAACGTTACTGACGTACCGGCGCAAGAGTATATCTCGTCAATAATTGCATGTATTCGTTTTTTAAGCGAAGTGGATTTCTACTTGAACAACACATTAGTCAGGAGCAACAAGGACACTTACCCTTACCAAGTTTACCTGGAAAATTTCTTGACATGTCAAAAAAGAGGTCAAACTATTCAGATGGATGCCTCAATGTTATGGAAACCTAACACTTCATACGCCTTCAGTGACATAGTTTTGCATGCTGACGATCATAATAAGGAGGCAGTTTAGAAATAATGGATCGTTTAGACTTAGATATGTGGTTACAAAGCAAGTAATTATTAAATGGCTGGGATGTACGTTTGCGAATGAATCTAAGTAGTAGAGTGTTACAGTTGATAGCCAATCAATAATATCGAGTACGAAAACGAATATAGAAGACTCTGGTCTCCGTGGCATGTGTGGAAGTTTTACCAAAACTGGGAAGTGACATCAGTTAAGCTTAGAGCAGAACGACAGCCAATATCTCCTTCTACGAGCGGAAGTCAAAACTGTCACTAACATATTTGGAATCAGATCCGCGATCGAATATTATATCTTTTAAAGTCAACCGCATAAATGGCATTGCCAATAATGCTGCCCTAACCGGATCTATGGCTATGGACAGCCGTTGTGTATCAGACTACCTTAATGCCCTCTCCCCAAATAGTTACTTGAGATCATAGTGGACTCTTATAGCTTCGGGACAATTACGGACCAACGGTACCTAAGGCATTTACTACAACAATTATGTAGGAGGATATATTCTGTGTGAAGTTTATTACACTCCAGACCAAGGTATCGACGAAAACATTCCTACCCTTTACAATAAGGCCAATTTCGAGGGAATCATTAGATTACATTAACTCCAGTGAACACTGTGTTTTTAATGCAAAGTATGAAAATACTCTGGAAATCAAACGTTGGAGAACAGTAATGCTAGACTAATACATACATGGAACACAAAGCCAATGGATATAAGCGATGATTATCTTTTGTAACCAGAATAGTATTCACAGATACAACTCCAAGTAGAAAATAAAAGAAAAACACAGTCATAATGTCACGATGGCCGTTACCAGAACAGCACTTAGCCGCTAGTTTGCATGTTGACAGAATGAAACTCCTGACTGTAGACATTATTATAATTGGCAAATTGATCAAGCTATGTAAGTGCAAAGCGTAAAATAATTGACAAAGAGACAAGTGGGAAAATTAGAGGAATACTGTATCTGGAAAATATATGAATATTCATTACACAAGAAAATATCCTAAAATGGGGCATAAAGACTAGAACGACTTCTTTGGAGACGAAACGCATCGAAACATTTTTGCAACCGAGAACAGACTTTCATGTTTATCGACTTAATTGGAAGTTCCTTTTAAAACGACGTCACGTGTGAACTCATTACTTATCCGTATATGTAAAAATAGATACATGGAACTTCATTATCTTCTCCATCCCAGTTCCTATACTGCTTCATGTATTTCTGTGGTGGGTGCTAAAGATGCACTTACTCATCAAAAGTCTAACAACGTTAATACAGACAACATTTATTGCTCAGGAACTCATTGAGCAGCCGTCTACGTTCCAAACGTCAACAGGGTGGATCATTTTGATTCCTATACGTTGATCATGTCCGCTAGCATACGTTAATGATATCCGCTGCCATACGAAATCATTTGTAATCATATACGTTGATCATGTCCGCTGGCATACGAAATCATTTGTGATTGAATTATTGTAATCCTATGTTTTGATTGTTTCTTTTTAGGGACGATACAATTTCCTTAAGATGCATTGTTGAATTATGTGTGAGTGATTCTGTTATAGCCATCCTGTTGATCGTTAGTCATGTACGCTAACAAAATTCCCGTTTGAGTCTATAATGTCCCACAACATTAAACCAATGGACTGAAAGCGTAATGTTAAATTCCCGTTTGTCACCATAACGGGACCCCACATGTTATAACGTTTAATCAATTTTAATTCTCGTTTTGATCAATAAGGTTCCCCGAGCCATGGTAAACCTCTGGGACTTTTATAAATTTACATTTTTGGAGCCTATTGCTCTACTATACTATAAGTGCCTTACGTGATATAGAGTACGGGATAGCTCTAGACTGGTATCTTGCTATCAAAACGTGATATAGAGTACGGGATAGCTCTAGACTGGTATCTTGCTATCAAAACGTGATATAGAGTACGGGATAGCTCTAGACTGGTATCTTGCTATCAAAACGATGCTTAAAAGACTCATTCTGGCAAAACATATTGTGTTATCTTCTGATAGCCAAATGCGACGTTAGAGTGACGAAATCATTGCAACGATATGTTTATAATCACACGCACTGGAGAATTACTCATAGTTTGTGATAGATATAAGTATCATGGACGGACATTACTATTTGATGCATCAAAGTTTTAACTAATGCATGTTGTACTGGATTTAATTGGTCTGTTCCTTGAGTTGAGGTCACTCTCCTCGTCTTTACGTAACACTTCACATCAATCCTTTGCATTTAAATCAATGCATCCCAATCTAAACCATCAATATAATTAATCTGCAAAATATCTTCCGCAACAAGAAAGTACTATAATACAATGTGCATACCGTTAACAAGAGCGCGGATGACATAAAATTGCATTAATTTATAAATGAACCAAATCCATGAAGACTTTGCTTCTTTTCGTTTGACAAATTCGGTAGATCAACAACTGAATCTCTCTCTATTTTGGACGTGTATCACCGTCCAACAATGCCATATTGTTCTGAGTTATTGAGATGACCTTTTGCTTAAGCAGGCAATAAATTTCCTTTAAAAGAATCATTTTTTTTATTAAATACATGACTCGAGTATATATATATATATATATATATATATATATATATATATATATATATATATATATAGGCTCGAATAAACAGTAACATAGAAAGAGTGAAAATAACATGCTTGTAAAAACTTAATAAACAATTTATTGAGCACAAATATTTTCCAGAAAAGAAAAATAAACTTACGGTTTTAAGAATCAATTCCAACATTAATCAAAAAATAATTCAAAATATAATTCACTAGTGTAATTGCAAAAGTCCTGGTAATAAAATGTCGTAATAATTCCAAGCTCGAATCTTAGTGAAGCATCCAAGATGGAAGACTATGTCACGTGATGAAGTCAGTTCTGGTCTTATCAAATTCAATGAGCACAATTATTTTCCAGATAAAGAACAAAATAAATCCTCTTGATTCAAACAAATTGAAATAATTTACAGTACAAGGTTATTTAAAATAACTCAAAACGACACAACTTAATATTCTAACAGACCAACTTCTACTAAATAGTTCGCTCTAAAACATCATTTATATACCTGTTTTTACGTAAACAAGGAAGGGGTCACATGATCTTCTAGAATCTTAAGAACAAATTTACGTTAAAAAAAAAA
The DNA here is from genome assembly GCA_029339505.1 of Unio delphinus. Classification (NCBI taxonomy): domain Eukaryota; kingdom Metazoa; phylum Mollusca; class Bivalvia; order Unionida; family Unionidae; genus Unio; species Unio delphinus. The sequence continues at coordinate 8,129,347 of JAQISU010000433.1, read as the reverse complement.
ATCACCGTATGACCCGAATGAGAATCATTTAGTTTTACTCTCAAGAACTAAAAATAGAAGGATGTTTATAACAAAGCTCCATAATGTCCTTGGAATTAACCAATCATTTTAAAAGCTTGTTTACAACTCTGAAGCCAGGTCAGAAATGAGGTCATCATCTGGTGTTTCTTCGTAGAGTACAGGTCATCCCACTTTCTAAAAAATATCTCCCAATGAATGAATCTTAAACTTAAAATGTCAAATTTGAATCTGACAAACAAACAATTAAAACAAAAATAAATGACTTAAATCAAATATACGTAACTATATATATATATATATATATATATATATATATATATATATATATATATATATATATATATATATATATTGTACATTATTTCGAAATAGTGAGTACGGTTAATCATATGCCGCACGTGCGAAGTGCTATCGATGGGAAGAACCAAATTTTTCCAGTGCACAGATGATATTTGTGTATATTTACAATACGGAACGTCTCGTCAGTGAGTGGTCTACTTTAAGAACTTGCACATTTTCAGCTGTATAGCTGACCAGAGTGACCGCAGGGATATCGGACCTGAATGATCAGCTGTAAAGATGACCAGAGTGATCGGAGTCGATGTGATATCAGCTGAAGAGATAAAAATAGAAGTCGCTCATAGCAGCTGTAAAGAAGACACATAGCAGCCGTAGAGCTAAATAGTGTTGCTGGCCGAGTATCAAGGTAATCGGGCGTTGCTGACCGAGATTGACCAACCTGGAATTCTGACGGCGTGATTGGCCAGTGTGACCGGTATCAGAGTGTGCTGGTGACGGAGTGTATAGATCCATAAATGTAATCTTTTAGCCGTAGGATAATTTTTGGGGTTTGTAAAATCTCAGTTTTCTTTGGAGAGAAAAGAGATGGTTTGTATATCTGTTCCTTTTCGTTGACATTATTTCACTATTGAGTGAATTCATTTTGCTATATAATAGTATACCACATGTTTTACTTTTTTGAGTAAAACGCATCATTCTCTTCGTGGTGAAATCACTGTGAATCATTCAGCCCATGTCTTTGTACTGTGTAAGGTCATTTATTTGTATTTTCATTATTAACTCCGTGCGTTTTATGTTAATTGGTTCAATATTTGGATCGTATACACGCACATATTAATCATACTTAATTTCTCATTCAAATCATTTATCATTAAACATTGTATTTGTATCACCATCAATTGTGCTGTGTTGTCAATCCGAAATGCCACCCGGTGATCTTGTTACAATGGAGCGGCTTTTCCTGTCAGTATGGAAATTTAGGGAAAAGATATTTCTATGTTATAAAATGGCATTGTAACAGTCGACTGAGTTTATAGAAATATATGTCAAGCTATTTGTCTATTAATTGTAGAGCTGTATACATTTTCTACGCTTTCCAAAGATGCACGATGTTGAATACTTAATACAGTAGTACTAGTGACGGCACAGTACATGTATATACATTGTGAAATATATCATATTATTTGCATGATGTCTGAAATAAGTATTAAAATGTCTATCAATATTCACACTGAGAATTTTTGGAGGACAAAAAGCCAAATTAATTGATTATACTTTCACTGCAACGATATGCTCACATCAGAATGATTGAAATTATTCGTAGAGACATTACTTTCGTTTTTATTTGAGAAAATAAGAAAATGTTTTATTTAAAATAAACATTGAATTCTTCTTTTCTCGTAAAGACATAAAATTATCTTGGTACGTATTGAGCTTGGTTCTTTAGGATGAAAACTTAAGATACATATTTTAGCCCTTGACCAATAAAATAAAAAGTGGTGATTTATAAATTTTTGGCAAATGGGATAGCAATGCATTGATCTATTTTTTTTTATAAAAAAATCTAGAAACTGGTAAAACGATATACAACATTATATTCTAAGATAAGTGTAAAATCATATTGTAAGCCAGGTATATACTTTACTTTTTAAAAACAAGACACCACTTTATTGGCACCAAGTAATGGAATATTGGATTAGATTATTAAACAGATGCAGACGTATTTGCAGTTCTTACGATACTTTCATTAACGGGTCAATATAAAACTGCGCATTTTAAGTGTGTGATTCCTTTAAGTCAACACCATCTTATCAAAATGGTTACTTCTACTAGCTAATTGACACTTGCGTTTTGGGCATCTGTAATAAATCTCCTGGAAGTAGAATGATTGCACAGTTTAAATATTGTTCAGGATATAAAACGGAAATGATTCATCAGGACACATTAACGCAAGGTAAAAACTCATTCATTGACATCACGGTACGGTTTATATACCAGCCTTGAACAATTTTGAGTACGAGTTAAGAAAGTCAAAGATACATTGTGTTTTCTTCATGAAATACTGAACTGTTTTAATTTAGGAACATTATATTTCTGTCAGAAATATATCCGTTTCATATATCTGCATCTGTGAAATTATTTGGAATATTTATTGCTGTGTTTGAAACATCTCTCTGAGTCAGACTGTTACATATGATGTGATAAATACACATAAACAAATAGATTTTATGTTTTGTGACCTTTTCTAATCAATGAGAAATGGATGGCTTTCATTACATCGAAACCATGGTAACGTTTGTGATTTGTAACTTCATTATATAGCCTCCATTATGCAACATCCTTAGCCTAAACTCATTATTTAGCTATTGGATGTCGGCTTCGTCCATTAGATCGCTATTGAACGCCTACTTCGTCCTATCAATTACCTAGCTATTAAACGTTTACTTTGTCCTATCCATTAGCTAGCTATTGCATGACTACTTCGCATTTGCCTTTAGCTAGCTATTGAATGTCTACTTTGTTTTATTCATTAGCTAGCTGTTGAATGTTGTGGCGTTGCCCGAAACAAAATTAAATTAGAACCATGTGTTATCAAGTAAGTAGTTAAGAGAGAAAGCTGACCCAAGCCCGTCAGAAGTGTAATTAGTACCTTGGGCTGGAAGGATGTTTTCTACATCAAAGAAGCTGCCACAAGGAGTGGGCGTGCCTTATCTTCTGGATACGCTGACTGACCGCCAGATTGAATAAGTCGAGCGGATAGGGCCTCAGTGCTACCCAATCAGAATCGAGGAAGGGGAGGGACCCTGATTTATTTTAAAATATATATCTTTAAGCCGGCCATCGAGCGTTAGTTGTCATAGTCGTTACCCGTGAATTGGAACTCCGTGCGGACATACGTTAATTGGCGGGAAAACCCTTAGGAACAGAATTCTAAGTGTAGCTCCTAAAAAGGTCAGTGAGCTATTTGTTCGATTTTGCTGTCTGCGACTGCATTTAATTGTAGATCGTATATATACGTTTATTACTAAAATCGTAGTAGGAATAATTATTTTGTGATGTTGATATGTTTGTATATTTTGAAGAATGAGTTCCTATTTGTAAAGAATCGTATTGCTTGCTAGCCGTCGTAAGAATTAATATTATTATAATTCGCTATGTGGTTATTTTATAGTACAATAGCACATTATCCATGTAATTAAAGAAATTGAATAGTATCTTTGAAATGGTTGCATTGTGAGAAATTAATAATATAAATATTTGAATATTTGTGTACGCTTGTGGGAGTGTAGTGTACATACATGCATCTGGTTGTCGTAATATTATAAGTACAACGAGATTAATATATATATATATATATATATATATATATATATATATATATATATATATATATATATATATATATATATATATATATATATATATATATATATATAATATATTAGATATACTGATGTGATACGATGTATTGATATATGTATGATATCGTGCTATTACGTCATTGTTTCCCTGTAAGAGTGTGTGGGAATTTCGATGTGTATGTATGCGTGTCCTAAAAAGTAATAGCCTTATCTGATGGTTAATTGATGATTTAGTGTGAGGTGAGATTTGATAAACCCTATGTTAACGCCTTGTGATTTTCACAGGAAGCTTCGAGGGACAGACTAGTGAGTGGTCCCAGTGTCTCTGTTAGAGACAGAAGGAAGAGAAGGAAAGAGGGAAATCTGGAGAGGAAGCTTCGGGGGACAGACCAGGGAAAGTGGTCCCAATAGTTGTGATAAAGAACGGAGGAAAGAGAAGGAAGGAGAGAAGTCGGGAGAGGTGAAATCCAGGAGGAGTGGGAGAACAGAATAAATAGATGAGTGGAGGATAGGATAAATAGAAGAGTACAACCATAGGCCAGGTGGAAAATAGAACTCACACTGAAATCATGAGATGAAATAGGCTATCACTTAGAGGACGAGTGATTGTGTGACATTTAAATTTATAGGCTTCATTAAATTGTTATTGTTTGAATTTCATCTTCGTGTTATATATATATATATATATATATATATATATATATATATATATATATATATATATATATATATATATATATATATATATATATATATATATATAATTTAACCGTCGGCAGTGTTGACTGGGGGCTCAGAGCCGTATACCTATTTGGTCTTTAATTTAAATTTAAATTCACGAGCCAGATGGAACTTCCATAATATTTTAATTAATATTTAGAAGTACCCCACCCCAACCTTTGCAGAACGCTAGAAATGTCTATTTCATCTTGTCCATTAGCTAGCTATTTCATGTGTACTGTGTCTTATCCATTAGCTAGCTATTTAATTTATAATTCGTCTTGTTGATTAGCTAGCTATTGAAAATCTAAACCGTATTGTTCATAAGCTAGCTATTGAATGTCGACTTCGTCATGTCCGTTAGCTAGCTATTGAATTGCCTACGTCGGCTTTGTCCATTACCTAGTTATAGAATGTTCACGTCGTCGTGTATATTACCTAGCTATTTAATGTCTACTTTGTTTATTTTGTCAGTTAAATCTCTACTTAGTCTTATCCATTCATTAAATGTCTATTCCGTCGTAGCCCTTAACTATATATTGAATGTCTACTGGATCTAAACCATTAACTAGCTATTGAATGTCTACTGTGTCCTGGCATTAGCTAGCAATTGAATGTCTACTTCATTAACTATTAGCTATTAACTAGCTATTAAATGTCTACTTGCTTTGTCAATTAGCTAGATATTGAATGGCTGCGTCGTCTTATTCATTAGCTAGCAATTTAATTGTTTATGTCGTCTTGTACATTAGCTAGCTATTGCATTGTCTATGTCATGTTGTCAATTACCTAATTACTACTTTGTCGTGCCCATTAGCTAGCCATTAAATGTCTAATTCGTCTTGTCCATTATATAGCTATGGAATTGTCTACGTCGTCTTGTCTATTAGCTACCATCGGAATTGGCTGCGTCGGCCTATCCACTAGATAGCTATTGAATTGTCTACGTCGTCTTGTCCATTAAGTAGCTCCTGAAATGTCTGCTTCGTCTTCTTGTCCATTAACTCGTTATTGAATTGTCTACCTCGTTGTATCCATTAACTAGGTATTGAATTTCTACTTAGTCTTGTTCATTGGCTACCTATTTGATGTTTACTTCGTCTCATCCATTAGCTAGTTATTGAATGTCTGCGGCGTCTTATCAATTAGCTAGCTATTGAAAATTTACGTCGTCTTATCCATTTCCTAGCTAGTAAATATATACTTGGTCTTGTCCATAAGCATACTATTGAATGTCAATTTCGTTTGTTGTTTCTATTAGCGAGCTAGTGAATGTCTAAATCGTCTTATATATTAACTAATACATTAACTATCAATTAAATGTCTACTCCGTCTTAGACATTAATTAGCTATAGAATGTCTACTGCATCGTATCTTTTAGCTAAACGTTGAATTCTCGTAGTGTTCTCTAATAGCTAGCTTTTGAATGTTTGCTTCTTCGTATCCATTAGCTAGCTGTTGAATTGTCTACTTCGTCTTGCCCATTAGTTAGCTGTTGAATTGTATACGTCGTTTAGTCAATTAGCTACATATTGAATGTCAACTTTCTCTTGTCCACTAGCTAGCTATTAAATGGTTAATTCGTGTTGTCCATTATATAACTCTTGAATTTGTCAAAGTCGTCTTGTCCATTAGCTACCATTTTAATTCTCTAGTGCGTCTTGTACATTAGCTAGCCATAGGATGTCTACTTCGTCTTGTCCATTAGCTGGTTATAGGATGTCTACTTCGTCTTGTCCATTAGCATCCGTTTCCATTATTTAGTGCGTCGTGTCCATTAGCTAGCTATTGGATATCTCCTTCGTCTTGTCCCTTAGCTAGCTATTAAATGTCTATATAATGAGCAGAAGAGGCGTTTAATCAGTGCTATTGTAGTCTGAATACGCAGTGGGCAGTGTGACTTGCATTCGATTTGGAATCAGTCCTATTGTCGCTAAATACACAAGAGGGAGTGTGACATGCATTTGTTTTAGAATCATTAGTACAATGGCGTACAGTTATAGCGGGGACTGTAAAATGCATTTTGTTTGGATTCATGTCTCATGAATTTATGGCTGGTAGTGTGACATTCATTTTGCTTCAATCGTAATACTGTCGTTCAAATTTATAGTATGCAGTATTATAGCATGAATTCATTGCGGGAAGTTTGAAATTAGTACTATTATACCATGAATTCATTGCGGGAAGTTTGAAATTAGTACTATTATGGCATGAATTCATTGTGGGAAGTTTGAAATTAGTACTATTATACCATGAATTCATTGCGGGAAGTTTGAAATTAGTACTATTATAGCATCGATTCATTGTGGGAAGTTTGAAATCAGTACTATTATGGCATGAATTCATTGTGGGAAGTTTGAAATTAGTACTATTATGGCATGAATTCATTGTGAGAAGTTTGAAATTAGTACTATTATAGCATCGATTCATTGTGGGAAGTTTGAAATCAGTACTATTATAGCATCGATTCATTGTGGGAAGTTTGAAATCAGTACTATTATGGCATGAATTCATTGTGGGAAGTTTGGATTCAGTACTATTATAGCATGAATACATTGTGGGAAGTGTGGATCCGTCCCAGGAAGACTGTCGGTGGTAGTGATGTTCATATATTGAAGGGTGAATTTCTGTTAAATGTGTCCAAAACATGGAGAGAAAGAAATAAAGACGCACAATTGGTACAGCGCAACATAATAAAAATCAAAACAGTGTCCCAACGTATCGACCTAAACAACACTTTCTGTATGAGGAAAAAGCATGAAACGAAATCCTGGAAAACAAACGCCACACGTAAGAATACCCCACAACTAAATCTGTCTTATTAGTATGTCTTGAAAGACAGGGATAATTTTGAAATGAAAAGTTCAATAATAGAAAGAAGGAATAATAGTAATAAAAGAATTAAATTACATTATATATATATATATATATATATATATATATATATATATATATATATATATATATATATATATATATCGTACTCTACGGAGATTAGATCACGGTGCCACGTGTAAACGGCACACATCACCTTAGTTATAAAGCACCGACCCCTATCCCTTCACGACCATGCACACATGCCCGAGTTTGGTGGCATCTATGGGGCACGTATTACTGATAAATACGTTCAGAATGATAAACACAACTTTTATATAAATAATACAACGTATACAAAATAATATGTCCGTAATTTCGTAATGTTCTCGCATAATCGTTCTTGTGACGACCGTCTGTGTGAATTTTGTATCCAACACCTGTAAAAATATTTTCTTGGTGCTATACTTGGTTATATAAGATGGTTGGTATTTTGATTGTGATATAGGATCTTGGTGCTATACTTGGTGATATACTTGGTGATATGCTTGGTTATATAAGATGGGTTGGTATTTTGATTGTGATATACTTAATTATATACGACTGGCATATATTTTGTTTCTCCAAATATTCAGGACAAAAATGGCTGAATTCTACCTAGAGTACCACAACATTCAAACTTAGAAAAATTATTTAAAGGCCGCCCGCAAGGAAAATTAATATAACAAAGAAAACAGACGAAGGAAGCTGGCAAAACGTCATTGGCAAAGTTCCTTTTTGGAAAGAAAATGAGTATCTAATTGACAATACGATCATATTAACAGTGGATCGTCTGACTTTCACTTAACTTGATTGGATTTTAACAACTTCGATCCCATTAGTGTTCTTAAGATTGTCAGAAATCATTCAAAGTGTATCTACTACTGTATTATTTGATTCACTTTTTCCGTGACCACATTTCGGTCGCGCCATGCAGTACCGACATGTGACAGCCAAGACTGAACCGCTGCTAGAAAGCAGAAGGCTAATCACACATTACGAAGTAAGACCCACCCACCCACCCACTGATTTATCCATCTTTCATTAAGTGTCTTTTTCTAACAAACATGTTCACCTCTGCTATTGAAATCGCACATTTAAATGTAGTTTTGTCTTGGTTGTAGTTCTTTTTAAAATGACTGCATTATTAAACTTCCAGTTAAAGTCAATGGATGGCAGGGACTGCATTGTAAAACTTCCAGTTAAAGTGAATGAATGGACTGACTGGATTGTACAACTTCCAGTTAGAGTGAGCGGAGTGGCAGGATTGCACGGTAAAACTTCCAGTTAAAATTAGTGAGTGGCAAGACTATTGTAAATTAAAATGAGTGAGTGCAGGATTGCATTGTAAACCTCCTTGTTAACGTGAGAGAGAGAAAGAACTGCATTGTAAAACTCCCAGTTCAAGTGCACGAGTGGCAGGACTGCATTGTTAAACTCCCAGTTAAAATGAGTGAGTAGCAAATGTGTTTAAAGGTATGGTCTTAATTGCAAATCGAAAGGCCAGGTTGATACGAGTATCAGTCAGTCTTGATATTGGCAATTTTACTATAATTATCACGAGCAGTGCTTGGCAGTCTTAGTTGAAGTCTGTCAGTCTAAGTTCAAATCAGTCAGTCTTAGTTGAAGCCGGTCAGTTTTAGTTGAAGTCCGTCTCTACCTGTCTGTTAATCATTCTCCCAGACAGTACAATTTATCTCCGGCTGTATGTATGTATGTATGTATGTATGTATGTATGTATGTATGTATGTATGTATGTATGTATGTATGTGTGTGTGTGTGTGTGTGTGTGTGTGTACGCACGCACGCACGCACGCACGCACGCACGCACGCACGCATGCATGCATGCATGCATGCATGTATGTATGTATGTATGTATGTATGTATGTATGTATGTATGTATGTATGTATGTATGTATGTATGTATGTATGTATGTATGTAGGTAATCCAAGTACAATACAAATCCTAAAATCGACGTTGAGAAAATAAACGTAAAATTATGAAACGACATCCGTCAATAAGAGTGAATGCTCGTGGCAAGAAAAACAAAACAGTTATTTTACTCTTCAGCTGATCTTGCGACATATTAGAAAGATCTATAAAAAGAATGAACGAAAGAAAACAAAGTTAATCTTTACTTCAGAGGAAAAGAAAATAGAAATTAAAGATAAAGAAAAAATAGGCTCAAGTGAAGAGTATGGTGTAAGAAAAATGTTTAAGCAATTGCATGATAACAGAAAAAGCTATAAGAATTACATTTCAGAAAGGAATGCACTAGCAGTTACGTGATCAAAGAAATAAATTCTGTAGCAGATACCAGTCATAATTAAATGCTATAGCAATTAATTAAATATCATAAAGAAATTAAATGGCAATTACATGATGTAGATATAAAACAAAACAGATGGCAAGGTTGTGTAAACATACCGTCGGATATATTAATCAATTAATATCTCAGATGATGACGTCAATCAAATTGCGTTATATATATTTTATTTTTTTTAAAAAGTATTTTTGTATTATTATTTTTTCATCCAAGCCATCCTAGAGTATATGGTAAAGAAATACCAATAGTCCTCTCAACTTTCAAATCCAATTTAGAGACAGACACGTGTTCTTCTCAAACGATGACTTTAGCATGGAATAGTAATTAACGTTGCGTCCTGCACAAAAAACAGCCAGGACTTGAATATGAAAAAGGAAAATCATCACTATTTGTTAGACGACCAAGGAAATTTTTTATTTAAATATTAGGTTTGACATAGAAGGATCTGAACCTTTTGGAGACCATTCATTCCTACCGTTGTAACATCTTACTAAGCAGACAGAGTAGGTGTCAAATGACCTGTATGTTAGTAATAATGATGAACAAACTTAGCAACTACGATCAAATGCAAACTACAACTGTTTTAGATGCAGAATTGCGGCGGCTGATGGTTTCAGACATCCAATGTTTAACTTCAGGGTACCGTCGCCTTATTTGAGGGACAGCTTGATTCTCAATGACCCTAGACTAATCCGAAAATGGTTTGCCAGAATATATTTAAAAAAATAACGGAGCAGATTGATTGCGATTTTTCTGTTGGCACTGAGAAACGAAAACAAATTTTCTCTATTTTCATTGCTGACGGGTAAATTAACATTATATATTACGTCTCTGCAATAGAAGTGGTGTCACAATGCAATATCGGTTTATAATATTTGCTTTTGAATCAGCTTATAGCCGTTTGTATAAATGTTACACTGCTGAATGTTAATCTTTCCGCTCGCACTGCGAAAAGCGGCCCAAAATGAAAGCATGGTTACAGCATGGAAGATGTGTTACATGTCCATGTAATTTTTCACCAGCCGGTTAGAAAAGTTTCAAGACATGAATTAATCATTTAAGAACATTGTGATCTCCTTAACAGGCGAGCATTCATTAAAACCTGTTCGTCAAGGAAAGATGTCTATAATAATAATAATAATAATAATAATAATAATAATAATAATAATAATAATAATAATAATAATAATAATAATAATAATAGACTTAATCCTGTTGTATGGAATAACTGAATCCATAATATTAAAATGTATGATTCAGCCCCTGATCGACGATTTGGCAAATATATGTTAAGACATTTATATGTTGTTATCGAATTAATAATAACCATAGTGGGTCATTTTTATTTAAAACCTCCCTGAAGGAAGACTCATCAAAATATTCAAATTGAATAATCGATAAACTTGTCGTACGTTATCTACTGATTTTATATATATATATATATATATATATATATATATATATATATATATATATATATATATATATGAAAAATGACACACTTACTTTTATAAAAAAATTTTTTTTATATATTTGTAATGAATTTTAACCAAGACAAGATACGTAAAAAAGTGTGAGCTTTACATGGGTATGCAAACTTTAAAAAAATTCTCTTTATTATACGACTGTATAGGAATCATAACCACGATCTGGTATTACACGATTTTACTATACTATTTTGCTGGTAAAGAAAACAAACGAAATTTGTCTCGATTTCAGAAAAATGTAAATGCTGATGCATACATGCAAAATAGTTTCTTAGGTACTAGACTTATGTGTAGCACGTGCAATTTGTTTGAGCATCTGTATACTCTCGTAACTACAAGATGGTTATTGTAAACAGTGATTATGTTTTGTATACTCTTGTAACTATAAACTGATGAGTGTAAACGAGAATAATGTTCTCTTCAGTATCCATTAATATGAAATCTCTTCAAGGTAATACAATCTGTCTTCTGATCTTAGGTAAAACAAGATAATATTGTTGCTTTCAAACATACACGTACTCGCTTATTTATATATCTCTTAGTATGGCCAAAGCAGCAATACACACATAAATATTTATAGTCGGTCTATGTTCAGACAATGGCGTGTTCAATTTTTCATATCATTATCTTACTAGAATATGGCTGCCATTCAATTAACAACTGTGTAATTTACTGCAAGTTTATAACTGTTTATAATTGTTTGCGATTCATATTTCTATGTCAGTTAAATAAAAAAATACCTATCAGTCCCTTTTAGGAATCAGTATTTAGGAAAGTCTGTACAGTAATATATGTTTCCTGGAAATATGACTTTATAAAATATAGTGCTCTAAAGCGACAAATCCTGGTATTGCATTTACATGGTTCTGCCAGATGTATATGGCTTACGCTGTTGCTTCAAGAAGTAACATGTAGTAAATTTCGATCCTTTTTCTGAGAGTAATGAATTAAAAAATATTCACGATTTTGTTCTATCACAGATTATGTATAGAGACCAAAAGAAATATTATTGTCCGTATCAAACAATTCCGTTGTTAGTATTTGTTGTTAGCTGCAATTTTTTAAAATTATTGATGATTATGTTCTATTTCAGTCTTCATGAGAAAGTATACAAACTAGAAGTAACAGATAAAAGTTCAAATCACATATAAAATCTTCTGAAATTAAACATGATCATTTTCGGCATTTTATTTCGTTACATATAAAATAAACCGGTAGAGATGTCGTAAAAACAAGTCAAACACGAATGTTCGGAGAAAGACTTCTAAATTTTTATGAAACAAGCCTTTGCCGAAATGAACAAATGTTCGTTATAAGTGCGGTAATGACAAAAGGCGTCTTGAAAATTTAAAAGGTACCGCCGCTGATGTTGGTGGGATAGTAACATTACTGTCGCTGATGTTGTTAGAAGGTACACTAGAAGGAGAAATGTTCCAGTGGAGCCAGTAAAATATCATTTGTGGTATTTGCTACAGCAGTCGCTGAAGTAGATTTCTTTCTATGCTGATTGATTATTACTGGGTTTAACGTTAGCTTTAATTACTTGATAGGTTTATACATAGTGGCCAGTATTATTGGTGGAGAAAGAACTCTGGAAAACCCACGGAACAACCAGCAACCCTTGGAAGTTACTGACAAGATTTCTCACATTCACCCATTGTCCGAGCCCTCTACTCGAACCCACACGGACAGAGGTAAAACGGCAGCAATCGGAAAAGGCAGGCACTTTAGACCACACGGTCACCCAAAGCCTATAGTAGCGTTCGTAGCAGTTGTAATATATATATATGGTGGTGTTTGTGGTATAGTAGTGGGGCTAGTGGTGTCGGGCTACTAGACTAAGAACGTTGATATTGGCAGCATTATCTTTTAAAAGTCTGCCAAAAACTATCATTTACCATCTCCCCATTGTTTCATGCAGCGCAGAACCTGGCATATACAAACAAAGAAACTGCAATTTACATCTGGTTAATAAAACCATTTATGTGAGGCCATTAGCCTATAAAATGCACAAACAAAACAAATCTTCAAACATTACAGAATATGTGTATGCATTGTTACTTTAATTTTATAAATAATGTATGTAATGAATTTGGTGTAGATCTGTAATGAATTGGATTTCGATAAAACAGCGCATCCCTTCAATAAACAACTGTTGCAACATGTTTTAGTCGATGACTACTATTTAAACTACAGATGTCGTTGTTCAACTGATCGGCATATTTAAATGAAAAAAAAAAGAAGTGAAGTGGAAAAAATACTTCTACTGGTTACAACGTGAGAGTTTATATTCGAAAAAGGAATGATCCATATTTTTAATAAATGAATATTGGTGCGACGAATCTTGTACACTGCAAAGGAAACCCAAGCACTGTAATTTATCTTTACTATAGAGTTCTGCAAAGCAATCACACCAGGTTTATGAAATATGTACAGTACTTTAAAACTCGAATGAAGAATCTAACTGTTCTGACGTCAAAGGACACGTTATTTTAAGGATTATCAGGTGGAATAATCGTAGTTTTGATTATTGCTTCCAGTGAATTCAGGAAGTATTATAAATATATTTCTAGTTACACATCGCTACAGATCCAATGATAGTTTCTTTCCATTTCATAATCATCCTAGTTACACAGAGAGAGAGAGAGAGAGAGAGAGAGAGAGAGAGAGACACACACACACACACACGCACGCACGCACGCGCGCGCGTATATATAAATCTATTCAGCAGCCATTACAGTTGATATAATTGTTTTAATAATATCCAGCATCCAAAAATACTATAACTTTGTTGCCATTGTTTTTACAGATGTATAAACCTATAGCAGCCATATAGGTCTCTCACCTTGTACAAAGAAAATGAACTTCTCGTCTGCTTCATCAATTATCTGTTTCTTTCGTGTCGTTTGACTATATTTAGGTTAGCCTATATTATGATACTGAATGATATTGAAGCAAAGTATAGCAATCGAACATTTAATAAATACAGGAAGTCACTTCATACATACTTCTTATAAAGAAACACATGAAGTCTTTGCAATAAAATAGTCTTGACAATAGCGTACACTTGTACCGCTGAGCGAGTTGAAGTCATCTAGTCGTGTGATTGTTGAACGACCTTCTCCTAAACATAATGGCGATCTTAAGTGTCGATTTTGTTTTGTTAGATATAATACTCTCCTGAAACTGACTACTTTTGAATTTTGATCAAAATTATAATGTGTTCATGGACCCAAAACTTTCACATTGTAACATCCACAGCTCCGAGAGATAATTACCACTTCCACATGGCTTAACATAAGCCACAAACTAACACGGACTATACCGCATGATTGTAGTCCCATCGTAAACAAACAAAAGTCCAAGCAAAAGTTAAAGTTTACCTACGAAGAGCTTAAAGGTTTGAAGTATGATACCTAAATAATAAGAGTCTATAACGCTGCACAACATGAAAACTTCCTGTAACCAATTCGTCACAAATACACCACTCACAAACATAATTCTAAATACATTTACAATACATTGCGTCTCCAAGTCACAGGTTTTGACAGCAATGCCAGTACTGCCGGCACAGATTAAGATGTCAGTTACGTCTGTTAAAGGTGTTACGGAGCCGCATATCACTTGGACATAGTGAAACGTCTGTTTATTGGTGACACATTAACGTGCAAAGATGTACTGACTTGAGACCATTGCGTGAGAAGACAGCATGCGAGTTCTGCCATTTGCACGGTAATTGTCGTGATAGTCATTAATTTGAAAGGTTAACGATTTAGTCGTATTATGTACATAATGGAGACTAAGCAGGAAATTTAAGGACACGAAACAGGAAGCATGGTTGATATTCAAGATGAGTTGTCGTAACATTATCATTAACTTATTCATTCCTCGCAACCTTTCTTTGATCGCGGAATTGATAAAACTAACTCATATTCAATGCGAGCTGAGTTGCCAGGAGACGAACTTTGAATATGTTCACCATTGTAAATCAATACAAAGAACACCAAAACAACAAAAAAAATAACAACCATCTGTCTATTGCATCCTGGTAATAAAAAATGGCAACTTTATTTTCTGAATTTAAGCAACAAATCTATGTATGCTAATAACGAGTAATACACGTTCACATGTATATTACGTTAAAACCACATTTGCAATGTGCTAATTCGTCCACTACTTTGGTTAATTATATAACCTTCCATTTTATATTCAGGAACAGAGATTGTGAAAGTTTAAAATGCAAAGCAATGATTGAAGCGACAAACAGTTCAAAATGAAAGACAAGGACAGAAGGGACCAATATTGTAAACAGAAGACAGGAAATGAAGGAACGTAGATTTTAAAGCGCAAGAAATGGACTGAAGAAACGGACCGACATCTTAAAATGCAAGACAATGATTGAAGGATCTACATTGTATAAAGCAAGACAAAGGCTAAACGGATCTATATTTTAAAATGGAAGGAAAGTATTTAAGGGACATACATTTAAAGTGCAAGACAAGGATTGAGAGGACCTACATTGTAAATTACAAGACAAAAATTGAAGGGACCTAACTTTTATACGCAAGATAAAATATAAACGGACTTACAGTTTAAAATGCAAGATACCGATTTATGGAAACCAAGTTTTAAAATGTGAGACAATGACTAAAGATACCTACAGTTTAACATGCAAGACAGATTTAAGGAACCTACATTTAAATTATATGACAAGGACTAAAAGGACCTACAGTTTAAAATGCAAGATAATATTGCTTTTAAAAGAACAAGAAATTGTATGAGTAGCACGGTCTTTGAAAGCAGAAATGATACCCTGGTACCAGTGGTAGAACTAGCAGCAGCCTCGTCAGCGCCAATAATTGTTGTAAGTAAAAAAACGTAGTAGTACAAGGAGAAGAAGTAGTAGTACTAATAGCAGTTGTAGCAGCAATTTAGTAGAAAAAGCAGCAACAACAATATTGTCATTGCATCAATTTCAGATGTAGAAACAC
The DNA here is from genome assembly GCA_029339505.1 of Unio delphinus. Classification (NCBI taxonomy): domain Eukaryota; kingdom Metazoa; phylum Mollusca; class Bivalvia; order Unionida; family Unionidae; genus Unio; species Unio delphinus. The sequence goes on along the minus strand of JAQISU010000433.1, from coordinate 8,113,286 downwards.
TGGTTCAACACCAGTAACTGTTGTTGGATTGATAAGGTAGTAGTAGCAAAAGTAGCATAAACAACGCAGTCTTCCGCCTCCCTACCCGCAAAAGGACGACATGGATGCATACCCAGTCTAAGCACTGGCATCTCATTGACTACGTGATAGGCATGAAGAGGGGACTGGCAGGATGTACCTTTCACCAAGTTTGTTTGTTGTGCAGAATGTCGGACTGACCAAGATCTTGTAGTAGCCAAGCTAAACATCCGTATGGTGACTGAACGACGCACGCAATGCAAGAAGATTCCAAAACGGCTGAACATTGCCAAGCTGAAAAACTCGAACTCCAAATCGACTTTTGCAGCACTCTAGAAAACCATCTTCAGTCCACCCCTATGGACACCCAGAATGTCTTGGCAACCCTGAGAGAGCTGGTCTACAACACCACCAGATAGATCTTAGCGCCTTCCCCAAGACAGCACAAGGACTGTTTTGATGAGAATGGCGTAAACATCAGGCAGCTGTTGGATGAAAACCATTGTCTCCACAAAGTATACATAAATGATCCATGTCCGATGTAAAAGAAAGATGCCTTCAATAACACCCACAGGAATGTTCAACAGAAACTGCGGCAAATACAGGACTCCTGGCTGATTAAAGAAGCTAATGAGATTCAAAGCCAAGCATGATTTGAAGAGGTTCTATGTTTCATCATCATCATGATCACTCATCTCATCAGTGCTGATGGAAACACACTGATCACAGACAAAGAGAAGATCCTCGAAAGGTGGGCTGATCACATCAACAGAACCGCCCAACATCCATCAATGAATAAGTCAATGATCGCCTGTCCGAAGGGTCAGTCAATGAATCAGTGGATGACCCACCAACCACAAAGCAATACATCTGCGTTGCAGTAGCAAGGCTTCTGGCTCACACTCAATCCCAGGAGAGATATGCAAGTAAGGCGGTGCAGCTCTGATTGAAACGTTCCATCAGTTGTTTCATCTCATGGTGCAAAAATAGACGATCTCACAGGAATTCCAGGATGCTACTATTATTATACACCTGTACCAGCGCAAAGGAAATCATCAGTCTTGAACTACAGAGGTATCATGTTGCTTTCCATCGCAGGCAAAATACTCGCCAGGATTCTCCTCAACCGTCTCACATCACACCTTGTCCATGTACTTGTGCCAGAAAGTCAGTGTGGTTTCCGAAAAGAGCGTGGAACCATTGACATGATGATTGCTGCTAGACAGTTGCAAGATAAATGGCAAGAACAGAATATTGACATTTTCTCTACCTATATCGACCTGACCAAAGGCTTTGACACCCTTAGCAGAGAGGGCATGTGGAAGATCATGGCCAAATATGGATGCTTAAGAAAATGTATCACCATGGTATAGCAATTCCACGATGGTATGGAATCCAGAGTCGGGAACAATGGTGAGACGTCAGATCTCTTTCCTGTCTCAAACGAAGTGAATGAACTAAGGCTGTGTACTGGCACCAATACTTTTTAGTCTCATGCTCGCAGCCAAGCGCACGGATGGCTACAGAGATGGTGACTTGGGAATCAGCATCAGATACAGAATTGATGGCAAACTGTTCAAGCTCAGGAGGCTTTTAACATAACCTAAGGTCACAACATACAACATCAGGTCCTTTCTATGTGCTGATGACTACGTCCTCAACGCTGGCTCTAAAGGTGACATGCAAAACAGCGTCGACACATTTTCTGATGCTTGCACAAATTTAGGCATTACGATCAACACAGAGAAGATTGAAATAATGTATCAGCCAGTCCCAGGAAACCCTTATGCTGAGCCAAAATCACAGTCAACGGCTACAAACTGAGCGCAGAAAACAGGTTCACCTATCTTATCAGCACTCTGTCCCAGAATGTCGCAATAGATGACGAAGTTAATGCCAGGTTGCAAAGGCTACCGCATAATTTTGCAGACTACTCGCCAAGGTCTGGAACAGAAAGTCATTAGTATTCAGACAAAAAGTTGAAGGTTGACAGAGCAATAGTACTCCATGTGTTAATATACCATCTTAATGAATGCACACTGATGGGCAGACCATTTACCTCGCATGCCAGACCACGGCTTCCAAAGAAACTATTTATGGCGAGCTTGAACAAGGAAAACACAACAAAGCATTCCAGAGAAAACGATACAGGGACAATTTGAAGACGTTACTGAAAAGCTTTGGCATTAGCTATGAGGAGAAGACTTAGCAGAGCAGGGTCGAGTGGCGTTCTTCTATCCCTAAAAGTGTTGCAGCTTGAGAGGCCAACATGTCAGCTGAGTCAGAACAGCGGAGGCAGGCCAGGAAATCCCGAGCCAGTAACCGAACGATCAGATTTACTACCATCCCATGTCCACAATGCCACAGAACACTTAAGGCGCACATCTGCTTCATCGGCCGAAAACGCACCCAGGCACAGACCATTTGTTCCCGATAACACTGGATTACTAAAGTGGTCCTCATCGACTTGATGGATGAACCAGTACCAGTAGTAGGAGTAGTAGTACTAATAGTAGTTGTAGCAACAATCTAGTAGAAAAAGCTGCAATGTTGTCGTAGCACGCATTCCAGATGTAGCATCTCCTGGTTCAACACCAGTAACTGTTGTTGGATTGGTAAGGTATTAGTAACAACAGTAGCATGGTACAATAAAGAGCAACATCAACATCAATAATGTAGTCGCAGTAACCGTGGCAGAGGTAATAACATCAAAAAGTAATTCATGTTGGATTATTGAGGTCGATACAGTAGTGTAATGGTAATAGAAAGACTAACAGCATCAGCACCGGCAGTTGTTGTTAGATTGGTCTAGTTTTATATAAACAGGGACTATGCGAGATAAGTATGGTAAATTGCAGGATGTTTGAATTCGACAGCATTATGCTCGCAGTATGAAAAGATTTTTTTTAAAATTCTGCTTACATTAACAGCTGGTTTGTATGTGTTATTTTATTTATTTTATTTCTGAATACAATGTCGATATAACAGCCGGTTTGTATGTGATGTTTCTTTTATTTCTTGAGATAAGGCGTGTTAATGACCTGGGTATGGTACTGTGGTGATTCCTTAATCTAAACAAATGCTGGAATGATGTATAATTAAAATACAATGTCTTAAAGGAATATACAAATTGTCCGTAATTTAAAGAGAAAAGATAGCCTTATGTTCTTTTTAAAAGGTTGACTCAGATTATAAATTAGGATTCAATACCACACGCTGACAACAAAACAATAGCAACAACAAAAGTGATCTGACTTAAAACTTTTAAAAATTACAAGACGAATTACGTCACAATGAAAACCTTTCTCAGTGTATAAAATGTCTCATTCAGAAACTTACTGAATTACTAAATGCATAATTCTGGACGATAAAACTCTAACAAAGATTCTAACGTCTGAGTGTTTTTTTTTTCTCAGTTTAATTGATTTAATGGCGATTGCACTGTATTATGATTAATACCTGATGCTAGATTGCATTCGCATATCGATACTTCCTTACGTTTCTTTAAATAATTCATGTGGCATTTGAGTTCATGATCATTAGAATAGTCTTGAAAGAGAAATCTAAAAGAAAATGTAAGTACACCCCATGTTTGTCATGCGTAGGAAACAAATTAATTCCTGCAATATTTTGTCAGCATATAATCAGTCTATATCTGTTATGACGAGGCCAATCCATATGTGTGACTTGCTTTGTTTGGGTAGTACCAGCTGACACGCCTGCCTCATGAACTCTTACAAATTTAAAAGAAAATACCATCATAGATATGACAAAGTGATGTTAAAGTTAGCTTTATTTAACATAATTGTGACAAATACGTTCATATTTATGATTAATAATACGGATTATATGTATGTATGTATATATATATATATATATATATATATATATATATATATATATATATATATATATATATATATATATATATATATATATATGTGTGTGTGTGTGTGTGTGTGTGTGCGTGTGTGTGTGTGTGTGTGTGTGTGTGTGTGTGTGTATGTATGTATGTATGTATGTATGTATGTATGTATGTATGTATGTATGTATGTATGTATGTGTCAAGCGCCAAATTTTTCGTCAGTGAAATTCAGTAATTAATTCGCAGGCTCGCCGACAATTACCTGTCTTGGAGTAGAGTTTGGAACGAAAAGAATGTTAGTTTACCTCGGTCAGACTGTTACAATATTAAGAGTGAAAGCGGACTGAGTGTTTGACACGCGTAAAATAGGTGATTCCTCACGTAGAGCTGTCAGAGTGATTGGAAACAAATGATAAGGTGACATTTCGACCCTAAGTGGCATTTTTGGCATCTTGATAGACGGTTTTCAAAAGGTCCGTAAGAATAGCATTTATTCCGATTGGTCAAATGTAGAGGAAAAGGGGGTGTGTCGAACTCCAGAATCGGGCAAATATATACTACGTATCAAACGAGGTTAGTCAGTCTAGGAAGACCTCTGCAAGAGACGGTCAGAATTATTAATTCCAACACAGGAGAAGACTCCGTACATCTTTGAAAGAAAGACGTTCGTAAATTAATTGTGGTTCCGGGAAACTGAATGTGGAACGATTGTAAGACACCAAAAACACAAGGCATTTAACTCAAATTCACCTTTATCATGATGTAATGTATCTGATGTTTATTTTGTCATAGATGCATAATGTTTCGATACTATGATACAAATAGTTCAGTATTACATTGATTTAATAACGTACTTTGATATGTTTCTTTGTTACAGATGCATGATGTGTTCATATTTTTGTATGGATAGTCGGTTTTACAGTGATTTAATAATGTATTTTTGAATTCTGAATTAGCATTTTTTACCTTATATACTTAGGTAGGTAAATGGGTGATGTAGAAAACCCGCCGTATACATTTATGATTGGAAAGTGTTACATTAATTTGAATCTATCATATTAGTGAATATGGATTGTGTGTTATGATATATTGCCTCACTTTACGTAATGATTTACGGGGATATATGACTTTCCCGAATTCTGACGTCGATAATTAGCAGTATAGCTCTATTGATCTGAAGACTTGTGTAATATTTGTTAGCCGTATAAATGATAACACTGATAGTAAGATCTGATTGTTCGAACATGAAGACGGACGGACAATCGCAACTCTTAAAGTAACGATATACTTAGGCCGTTTTACCCTTTTCTTTACAAGGAAAATAGTTTGCTTCGGAAAGAGTGAGTATCAGCGAGAAGTCAAAGGAAAAGAGAAAAAAAGAAGTAAGAAGTCAGAGTGTGGAATTCCCGTTCAATCAAAGGGCAAGCTGAAGTCGGACGCACGCAGGAAAAAGAAAAAACCAGTCAACGAACAAGGTCATTGTGAATCACCCAACAGTCCAATGTTAAATGAACATTCGATTCCATGATGAAAGTACTATCAGTCATTAACGGTTAAATTCATCTATTTTATTAGTGTTCTGAATTTTAATTAACGTATCTGCTATTTTAAAGCTTCGTGGTTTTTTTTTTTAATTACTTCTGAACGAAGAATCGTCAGAAGGAAAGAACATTGTAATTTATTGTGTCATTCTTCTTTTAATTGTGTTTTAATTAAATTCATATTTTATCTTTACGGGGGCTCGTGTGTTGTCTTGTTCAAAGTACCATCTCAGATTACCATATCCATTAACCGGGCAAATTACACCGTAGAGATAATCTTCTAGATAACGATAATTAGAGGGAGGCGGTCTTCAAGTGTTGTTTTTCCAAGTTGCGCAATACCTCTGACCAGGCCTTGTGCGATATTGTACTGATAACACTTTGATAACCGGCAGCACCTTACAGTATGTATGTATGTATGTATGTATGTATGTATGTATGTATGTGTGTGTGTGTGTGTGTGTGTGTGTGTGTGTGTGTGTGTGTGTGTGTGTGTGTGGGTGGGTGGGTGGATGGATGGATGGATGGATGGATGGATGGATGGATGGATGGATAGATAGATAGATAGATAGATAGATAGATAGATAGATAGATAGATAGATAGATAGATAGAATTAATAATACGCTCAACTTTTCAGAGACGTTATTATTAATGGCTCATCGTTTAAGAGCAAGTTGAAAGTTTGGGACATCATAAATGCTTTTGGAAAGAAACCGAGTTTATTACCAGATTCATATCAATAGGAAACAACATATGAATTGGATCTGATTTGGCCTTACGTTACGTTTGGCCTTAGGTTTTAAAGTACATGGATGAGAAAAAAATATTCATAAGGAAGAATTAAGTGACTCAGCACTTCTGAACTGGAGCGGAAAGACCGACAACTGTCTTGTCTAAAAACCTAGACAACATCGGCCAAACTTTCGTAACAGATAAGATCGATTCCCCAAAAATATATATAAAAGTACAAGAAAAGAATGCGAGTATATCATGATTCTGCTTCCCGTATACTGTAATTTGAGAAACAGCCAGGAGTCGATGTGGAAACCCTGTTATAGACTGTAATTGAAATCTTATAGTAGTTGGAAAGGCTTGGAACGAATTTGATTGATTCCTATCTTTACGTTTGATAAAGACAATAAATCACTATATTACCCCCAAGATTTACCATTGCGATCAACATGATATAGGCATGGATATTTTTTTCCGAGAAGAAATAGGTTTCAGGGAATGAATTTCGAAAACACATGAGATGCGATAGGTTTCTGTTGGAGCGGCAGTCCAAAATATTTTGGTTTATTGTGCGTTGTATTCACGAGGAAAAAGTGGTCCCGAGTGGCCGAGTGGTCTGAAGCGCTGTCTGTTACTGATCACTGCCATATCACCTCTGTCTGCGTGCGTTCGAGTCTCGGATTCGGCCAATGTGGGTATGTGAGAAAGCTTACCAGTAGCTTCTTGTGGGTCGGTGGTTCTTTCCGGGGTTTTTCGGGTTCTTCCTCCACCAGTAATACTGGCCGCCATGTATAGCCTATATTGTGCTGAAAATGGCGTTAAACCATAAAAGAACAAAAGCAAAACACGAGGAAAAGATACTACAATTATATATCTGACTGATGCAACACAATAAGGACAGATCATAGCATTGAAAGTAGTTGACTCGCAGTATACATGTAAATGTAAGGCCTGGTTTATTGTCATCTGAGCATCACTTGTGTAGTCGATTCGCAGGAACAATGATGTAACACTTATTTAACTATTTAGAAAGGGTTAATGGTTTAAAACACAACTAAGGTAACAAGAATGTATTTCTGTCGCAAAAGTTACTTATATGCTGTTGACACTTTTCTGCAGTCAGTAGATATTAACATTTAGTCTGACAAAACCAAAGCTTGAGAAAAATCCATTGAAACCTATATTTAGATTTAAAGCGGCTTCATTGACTGGAGTACTTTTGTGAACAGATAATCTGTTCAAAGCATTTTTCGAGAACATTCAGAATACATTTGGCTTTTGGAACCATGCAAATTTAGAAAGACTATTTTTCAAAAACCTGTGATGGCGATATCTTCCGCCCTATTTCAGCCAATTAGATGACCGCGATATTATTATCAGTTGGCATGAGCAAGAGATCAGTATTCAAGCCGTATTAAAGACATTTACAGAAACAATTGACTATGCCACATCGATTAATCTGACTTCATGTTATAGCGACAAATTGTGTGCCCAGTATAATATCCGTTCTTTCGCATTTTGAATTCCTAAATATGCAATGATAAAGCCGTTTTTTAAATTTTATTTCAAGATGTAAAAAAATAAACATTCGTTGATTAAGATATCAGTATAGCTGTCTTAGCTGTACCAAGGTTTGTTCTGTACGACCTTCGTCAGAACTCTTTCAGAAAATAATAGAATACAAACTCTTTACCTGGATTGACTTTGTACCTTTATGTGTCTAAACAATAAGCTACGCTTTGTGTAATAAATGTCTATGGCAACGTTAATGTGGTTCAAACAACGCGAAACGAGACGTACTCTGTATATGACTCTATGCTAACGAAAAGTACCGAAAAAACATGATTGTGGATATGAGAGATAGTGTAAAGAAAGCCGTTGTACAGACGAGATGTATAGTAAGAAAAAGAAACTGCACACGCGAGAGATACAGAAACAACCATGACTACAAACTAAAAGTAACAGAAGACACCATTTTAGCGCACTAACCATTGTTTGCAACAATACTTGAGCGAGACTATAGTAAGCAAAATGTAAAACTACTTACAAACTGAGATAATATTTGAAAATAGCCAGTACTTTCTCATCGAAAACTAAATGAACAGTTCGTCATTACAGAGAGAGAGAGAGAGAGAGAGAGAGAGAGAGAGAGAGAGAGAGAGAGAGAGAGAGAGAGAGAGAGAGAGAGTCCTGAATGATCATATACAAATGAATCTTTTCGCAACAACGGAGATCAGTCTTACTCAAACAAGAAATCTAATCCATATGACATCCATTACAATTGATAAGCTTTCGCCATGAAGAAACGAGTACCAAAACATGAAGTAATTGCGATTACTTTCTATTGGCAGCACGATATAGCTGTTGCAGCTCAATACGTTCCCGCACCTTGTCAATAGAAGATTAATTTCTCGTCTGCGCCAGCAGATGGGGCAAGTATAATCTTGGCTTCAGGACAGGAAACTGGCGGCAAAAGCGTCGCCTTATGCCAGGAAATACTTGTAATGTGCTAAGATATATTGCAATTGCTTCCTGATTCTAGGGTTGGGCTAATATTACGTTTATTTATTCGAAATGAATAGAACAGATTTCCAATAATATTTCAAGTTGATTTCGTTATATATATATATATATATATATATATATATATATATATATATATATATATATACAAGTATACTGGATATTGTGATCTCTACAGAATACACCCAGGAGTGAAGTTTTTTTTAAATGTCAATTGTTTGTCAGTTGCCAGTGACTGCAACTGTTGCTTCATACACTACAATTGCCATTCTGCTTATTTCTCGTTCTTGAAGATCTAGTGTTTGGTTTAATATTAAATTATATCTAGCATGCACGGTTTCAGATAGTCCTTTGTAGTTACCTTGTTAAAATCTATGATTGTTTTACTCAGTCTTATGTTCAAGAGTGTTGCTGTGTGTAAAATATGCACAAGCGCGTTGAAAAAAAAATGTGGTTTCTTCACCGCGACTTCCGTAATCACAACTACTGAGTCACACCTATGCAGAAATCAATTAGGTCTGTATGTATGTCTAATTTCTATCCGTACAAAATTACAGTTACCTGGAATCTCCCTCTGTCTGTCTGTCTGTCTGTCTGTCTGTCTGTCTGTCTCTCTCTCTCTCTCTCTCTCTCTCTCTCTCTCTCTCTCTCTCTCTCTCTCTCTCTCTCTCTCTCTCTCTCTCTCTCTCATGGGATTTATCTGAAAACAGCTTGTTTGCAATCGGATGTAACTCTCAGCGCAATTTATTTATTGTCACTCATTTTGGAAATAACCCGTTGTCAATTATATATATATATATATATATATATATATATATATATATATATATATATATATATATATATATATATATATATATATATATATATATATCACTACTACTGAAATATGTTGCTCCGTCAGAGGGTCAAGTTAAACGCTGCTTTCCGTAAGTATTGTGAAGATAAACACTATGGTCGGTGGAAAATCTAACTCGTCACCTACAAAACGTTCCATATATTTCTTCTTTATGCATATCGTACAATAATTAAAGAAAACCCGTAGTGTTGCATGTCGCCTCTATTTCCCCTGATTTGAAGTCAAATGATCAGTTACGTAGTTTCCTGACGCGCTGTAATAGCGATATATACCAATAATAATATAATAATAACATTCATTAAACGTTCTTTTCGTTTTGCAAGAAGTGTCATTAGCTACAATCAGCTTTTTTTCCCCAGCAAAAAACGGATCTAAGAAGCACGGTACCTTACTCAGGGTTATTCGGAAATAAGTCCATTGCAATTAGTACGAACTCTACTGACGGCTACGGATCAGACTATTTACTGAACTCCTCAAAGATTATTACCGCGTGTACTCGCTTACAATTCCAGTCACGCAGCAAACCAAAAATACCTGGATCTGCTGTAATATAACGCACCTACAGATTAAGGTCTAATTTGTTTATTCTACTGTGTACTCCTAACAAACTGCTCAGACCCAGCTCTGTCGGTGTATAATGTGCCGGCAGATCTGGGTTTGTGCAGCTGGATTCGTCTTATAAAGCCAGTAAATATGGTAGACATCTCACATGCAAGTCAATTATTGTCACGTTCACTCCCAGTATGGTTAGTAGCTCCAGAAACGTTTTGGTACCTGGTCAAGTTTAGGTGTCTTTAAAATTTTCAGTTTTCTTTACTTGTCTCAAAACAAAAATAGCATTGATTATAATCATGGCTAGATTCATTAAGCAACTTTTTCATTTTCTTTTTTGACGACTGGAACAATTCAATCAAGTAATGTGGAACGTACCAACTACCAACTTGACGAACAATACTGTTGGCAAAATGTCAGTAAGTACGATATACTGGTCACTAATTATTAGAATGTGAACACATACTGAAGTTGCACTTTATCTGAATTTAAGCGCTTGCTTGCAGGTTCGTAAATTGTGCGAAAAAGAATTTCTTTTGAAATTATTGCGTGCTGCCAGTCTCAGTGCTGACAGTTTTGGTGAATTCAATGTTTGTAAAATTACGTCATCAATATAAATTCAGATATTCAAATAAGTGTTCTATACATACATACATACATACATACATACATACATATATATATATATATATATATATATATATATATATATATATATATATATATATATATATTAAAAGATTTTGCTATTATGCGTGATGAATGATAAGGAATATTGATATATATTACAGTGGACGTTGACAATTTCTAAGACATATCTACATAGACTACTGAAGGGAAATCTAAAGAAACTTTTTCTGGATTGATAGCCGCTAACGTTTCTTTCTTTATTGGTCCTCCCAGCAAGGTTAGTCAAGCAGATAATATGAATAATTCAAACACATATATAGTCTTGGACTGCAAGATTCCCTCATATATATAATTACATTGCACAACATTATTTTGAATATGCAGTTTCAGTTTGGAGTTTGGAGAGAGAGAGAGAGAGAGAGAGAGAGAGAGAGAGAGAGAGAGAGAGAGAGAGAGAGAGAGAGAGTTTAGCTTGAAGTTAGCTTTACGTTTTACAATAAGTCGTTTTTTTTGGGGGGGGGGGTCTCTGCAAGATTGCGAAATGTTAATCTGACAACGTTACTTTCATTAATAGAGGTTTTCTTGTGATGTAATAAAATTCTATACAATTATTACCAAGAGACATTTGGTAACAAAAGCCATGAAATGAACCGCACGTGTTACAAAGACATGGGGTAGGTCAATGAAACCTTTAACGGAACACTCCTAAACAGACCCAAGGAAGTATTATTACTTTGAACAGATAAATAAATGATACAGTTACAGCATCATCCGTAAACCAGTTAAGAAGAAAAGGTCTCAAAGAACACCAAATATATGTGTTTTCTAAATTCATATCTGAATCTTTTTAGTTTTGTAAGTTTTCAACGTGCAACCTGACCAAGTACTTTGAAGCAAGTAAAATCCACAAATGATTTGGAATAAAATTATCAAAGCCACCAAAAAAATGGATTTTTTAACATAAAACCTTCAAAAGAACCGGAATCAAATTATAAAAGCCATTGTAATTACAACTTCGATTTGCTGGATAAAAATCACTCATACATTATTTCCCAAAACAGTCTTGACGTCCTGTCGTTATTAATGTAATGCATTGATATACCTCCCGTGGTCAAATGTCAATCAAAATCAGTAATGTACTGATATACCTCACGTGGTCAATTATCATTTTTAATCAGTACTTTTTTATATACCTCATCTGGTCAGTTGTCAATTAAAATACGTAATTTCTTGGTATCCCTCACGTGGTCAATTATCAATCAAAATCAGTAATTCCTTGTTATACTTCACGTTGTTAAGTATCAGTTGGAATCAGTAATGCAGTGATATACCTCACGTAGTCATTTATCAATTGTAATCAGTAATTCCACTGATATACCTCACGTGGTCAATTATCAGTTTCAATCAGTACTTTCTTTGATATACCGTCCGTGGTCAAATACCAATCAAAACCAGTAATGCGGTGATATACCTCACGTAGTCAACTATCAGTTTTAATCTGTAAATTCCTCTGATATACCTCACGTGGTCAAGTATCAAGCAAAAAAAGTAATGCGTTGATATACCTCACTTCGTCAATTACCAATCTTAATCAGTAATTCCTCTGATATACCTCACGTTGTCAAATATCAATCAAAATCAGTAATGCATTGATATACCTCACTTCGTCCATTACCAATCTTAATCAGTAATTCCTTTGATATACCTCACGTGGTCAATTATCAATCAAAATCAGTAATGCATTGATATACCTCACTTCGTCCATTACCAATCTTAATCAGTAATTCCTTTGATATAACTCACGTGGTCCATTATGAATCAAAATCAGTAATGCACTGATAAGCCTCACGTAGTCAATTATCAGTTTTAATCAATTAGTAATTCCTTCGATATACTCATGTGGTCAATCAATTTTCAATCAAAATCAGTAATATATAGATATACCTCACATGGTCAATTATCAATCTTAATCAGTAATGCGGTGATATACCTCACGAGGTCGGTTATCAATTTTAATTAATCAGTAATTCAATTATATACCCCAAGTGGTCAATTATCAATCAAAATCAGTAATGCAGTGATATACCTCACGTGGTCAACTATCAGTTGTAATCAGTAATTCCTTTTGATATACCTCACGTTGTCAATTAGCAGTGAAAATCAGTATTGCATTGATATACTTCACGTTACAATTATTACTCAAATTAATTAATGCATTGATAGACCTCACGTGGTCAATTATCAGTTTTAATCAGTAATTTATCAAATATCAATCAAAACCAGTAATGCGGTGATATATCTCATGTGGTCAATTATCAATTTTAATCAATAAATTCCTCTGATGTACCTCACGTGGTCAATTACACTGAAAATCAGTAATGCATTGATATACCTCACTTCGTCAATTACCAATCTTAATCAGTAATTCATTTGATGTACCTCACGTGGTCAATTATCAATCAAAATCAGTAATGCATTGATAAACCTCACGTAGTCAATTATCAGTTTTAATCAGTAATTCCTTTGATATACCTCACGGGTCAATTTTCACTGAAAATCAGTAATGCATTGATATATCTAACGTGGTCAATTATCAACCTTAATAAGTAATTTCCTTGATATACCTCACGTGGCCAATTATCAATCAAAACCAGTAATGCGGTAAGATATTTCACGTGGTCAATTATCATTCACAATCAGTAGTTCCTTTGATATACCTCACGTGATCAGTTATCAGTTTTAATCAGTAATTCTTTCATATTCCTCACGTGGCAAAATATCAATCAAAACCAGTAATGCGGTAATATATTTCACGTGGTCAATTATCAGTTTTAATCAGTAATTCCTTTCATATACCTCATGTAGTCAATCATAAATGAAAATCAGTAATACTTTGATATACCTCACGTGGTCAATTATCAGTTTTAATCAGTAATTTCTTTGATATACCTCATGTGGTAAAATATCAAAGTCATTAAGGCGTTGATATACATCACGTGGTAAATTATCAGTTTTGATCATTAATTCCTTTGAAAGACCTCACGTGGTCAATTATCAATCAAAATCAGTAATGCATTGATATACCTCACGTGGTAAAATATCAAAGTCATTAAGGCGTTGATATACATCACGTGGTAAATTATCAGTTTTTATCATTAATTATTTTGATATACCTAACGTGGTCAATTATCAATCAAAATCAGTAATGTATTGATATACTTCACGTGGTAAATTGGTAATCTGAATCAGTACTTTTTTTTAATATACCTTCCGTGACCAATTATCCATCTAGCTTCCATATCATAAGCATCGCGTATTTCGTCGTAAACTGCAATTCATTGTGCAATGAGTCTGGACGATTTTACATTTCAGTATCTTAACTTATACCAAAGCTGTTTGGAAATATATTTTGGTTTAGAGCCCTCCAACTGAGAAAGAAAATGCTGATTTGCTGAATTGTAGAACTTTATATTACATCTAGACAAATAGCAGGAAGCATCTTTTCCAATGTATCACTACAATGTTTCTTCATGGCTTATGGAGACGCTTTGAATGAAGCTATTTGTTTTAGCAAAGCAGCACTACAGTGCACGGTTGCAAGAACATTTTATATCAATAGCTGCATTGCTTAATCAGGCATTTTTGCCGTTAGATTACAAGAAGCGCAACAACATTTATATTAATTTTAATCACGTAGAGATGAACAATGAGTTAATTGTGAGCACACATTCACATTTATTGTATTTTATTTCTTGCAATTTGAATGTAATAATATATGATATATGAAATCCTTAATGCTTGTAGTTTGAATATTGAAGAAGTATCGTACATTTTAATAGTACAACGTTAACTACGTGGAATATTTCACACATCTAAATGGGATAGATTGCAAGATGTTTATATGAATATCTAATACCAATAGTGAATTGAAGTCACTTGTCATGTAATAAATTTCACCGATTTCTATATAACGCTAATACCTATAATGAGTTGTAGTCACTTGTAATACATATCACCGATTTCTATATAACGCTAATACCTATAATGAGTTGTAGTCACTTGTCATGTAATACATATCACCGATTTCTATATAACGCTAATACCTATAATGAGTTGTAGTCACTTGTCATGTAATAAATGTCACCGATTTGTATTTTAGATAGCTTTTATGTGTTGGTCGAGTAATCAATTATAATGAAATTGTAATAAATTAGTCACATATCAGTTATATTATTGTTATGAATTAATCTTGGAACTGTTAATAATAGTTTAGTAGATGGTTAAACCTAAAAGTTTATTCGTAGGTGGTTCACTAGCTTGGTTATTACGGTATGAGATTGTCGTATGTGTAAACCCGGACAGCCTCGCTATTTTACTACATCACGTGTATTCACGTATAATCGGACTAATACACAGTATGACAAATCAGGCCATAGTGGCAAATCCACGGATGGTATGTTTAAAATGTATTATCAGACAATCATGGTTTAACAACAAGAATGATTAATTACAGGAACGAAATACGATCTATAATCAATAATACTGTAAAACAAATAACTAGAATTAAATACTTGCATGAAAGTTATTGTTGTTGTTGTGGGGTTTGACATCATTTTTCAGCGCAAGATAGCCTATGCATAGCGGCTAGTATAATGGTGGACGAAGAACTCAGGAAAATCTCAGACAGAGCCAACGACCGACAAGTAGCTACTGGCAAGCTTTCTCATGTACCCCACATTGGCCAATCCGGAGACTCGAACCCACGCAGATAGAGGTGAGACAGCAATCCGTAACTGAGCGCTTTAGACCACTTGACCACTCAGGGCGCCATCCATGAAAAGAAAGATAAATACATAATCAATAAAACTGTAAAATAAACAAATAGAATGGAAGTAAAATCAGGATCATCACAATTTCAATCTCAAATAGATGAATTTGCTAAAATTATTTATGGCATGCTTCAAACAATTATCGCCTATATCACTGGTCAAGAAATGTCTACATTATTAATAAAATAATTACACTCACAATGCAACAATTAAATCTAGTCATTGTAACCACTAAA